>VWZK01015088.1:0-46862 GCA_013396935.1 Baryphthengus martii
TTTATTTTTTTTTTTACCTTATTCACTATTTTCTAATATTTTCAGTAAAAGCAATACTTTTTTATTTTTTTATCCTCCAGCCCATCTCCAGCCAAGCTACGCACAGCTTTACCACGCTCTTAAACTACGAGTGTAGCAATTTTCCTGTGATTTCCGTAAGTATTTCAACAAATAAAATGGTGGACACCAAGAGTTTAAAGTTGTGAGTTTATTGCATATGTAACAAAAATGAACATGACCTCCTGGGTCCAGCCTACTATACAATCACTGTTTATTCCAGCTGGTTCCATAACCACATTAAATAGAACTAGTATTTCTTTAAATACTTTGATTTAGACATAAAATGAAACATTAGTGTACAACTTTCACAAAATAAATCTGCAATAAAAACAGTGGGAAGAATAACAAGGATAGCAGCAATACTTAAAACATGACATTACAAAATAATAAATTAAAAAAATACATTATAAAGTGGTTGAGGAACAACGACCGAAGGGGGGGGGGGAAAAATAATAATAAAAAAAAAAATTAACAAATCAAAACCAGATCCATACTTTGTGTTTCTGGGAACTTGCTGTGCCACACGGCCCTGAACCTGGGCACCGGCTCCAGAGGGCCCGGCGGCTGGATGACTGATTTACAAAATCTTGTTGGATTTCATAGCCACCTCGACTCGAACTAAAGTACGTACCGCTGAGCGGGCGCCGATTTCACCATCCGGAGCTTGGAGCAGCCTTTTTTTTTTTTTTTATTTCGGAAGCAGGGTCTCGTCTAAGGTAATGCCCAAGTGAACTCTAACATTCAGCAAACAGTCTCGTTTATCTTCCCGGTTTAAAACACGAGCAAAGTGGTGGTTTCCTACATCCCTGAGCAGATAGTATAGGCTGATGAGCAGTTATCAGGGCAAGCACGGAAGGTCTGTGCCGATGGACCAGCTTTTGGGTTTGCTTTTAGGACAGGAACAAAAGACAGACTGTACCTCGGTATTTCCTTCGGGTCAGATCCAAGAGTATCCGTGGAGAAGGCGGGACGTGTCATGACGAAACGAACACCGGACTTGATGTTATTCTTTGGGCAAGTTTGAGAAGTAACAACCAGTTCAAGCGCTGGCAGACCGAGTGGGAACGAACGTACGAGTTCAGATGGCCGAGGTTATCCAACAGCTCCCGAGACCTCGGAGAATCGGCGGCTCGAGCCCCGCGGGCTCTGGTTTGCGTTTCGTCCTTCCCCGGCCTTGGAATCAGCCAGGAAAAGAAGAAGCCACCGCTTCAACCCCATTATTCTGCCTCGCTTCTTCATTTTCCTCCATCCACCCAGGCAGTTTTAAGGCCTGCCTCAAACGCACGTACAGAACAACACGAAAAATGTCTTCGTCGTCACTGAAGTGGCACAAAATTGCAAAGACAACACGATGGCAGAGGTGGTGAAGCTGCTTAAAGGAGAACTGAAAGAATTAAAAAGACGGCACCCTATTCTCGTTACCGTCAGCACGGAGGAGGTACCTTGACAAGGGCTTTTAAATACAGCGAAAAACAGACGGACTTTTCCAAACGACAATCCTTGCCTATTCTTATTTTGTGCATTCAATAAAACACTGACCTAGCAAAGACATTAGGAACTATCGTATGCCAACTGTGTCATTGACATAAAGCTACTTGACCTAGAGATCTCCAAATCAGGGGGGGCCTTTTACCTTCACCTCGCTTGGTTTTTACTGAGCCAGTTTGTGCTGCACGTAGAGCTTGCGTGACAGGATTTTGGTTAGCGGTGGGCTTTAATAGCTGGGGGGGTTTTCAAAAACTCTTTTAGTGAAAAAATCCACATGATCCATGCATGCAAAGCTTTGGGGCAACAATCCATTTTGCTTTTTTTTTTTTTTTCCTATCTGACTGTTTTATTGCACATTTGAACGCACTGAAAGGATTAAATACACTCGATGAACAGGGAACAACTTGGCAGCCGTTTCGAAAAGCCAGGGCTGGGGGAGATTCTGCTCCTCGGCCCCAAACCCTCCGGAGGCTTCTCTGCCGACAGTTGCATTTCCTCTTTTTTACTGCAAAAAGAGTCACATCGTTTCGTTTACATCTCAACAACCAGTACTGCGGAACCTGGTCCCCAAGTGCCAAAAGATTCCTACAGGACGTGGGTTCTAAACACGCCTCTCCCATTAGAGTCTGGCAGGATGAGCATCTTTAGCCACCCCGTGCAAATCTCACACTATGGTACAATTTTACACCTCCAACGCGATCCTTCCTCCCGACAACAAATCACAAGAATTATGGTCCATGGAAAAGAAAAAAAAAAACCCCAAACCAACAAACTCACGAACGAACAAAACGGAGAAAGATGCCAGGGTTTGACAAGTGTCTACTTTCTGTCCTATCACAGTTTAAAGCTATTATCAAATTCAATTAAAAAAAAAAAAGACAAAATAGAAGTATTCCAGTAGACGTCTTCTAAGAACGATCTCTTACCCACAGCTGAATTTCAATTCACTATTCCATAAACTGTTAAATGTTTCAGTCACGAATCTCTCTAAAAATCAGGCTTGCCAAAGAAAAAAAACCCAAAATCCTATAGAAGCAAGTCTGCTTTGCTTAAGTTTAGACATGTCTGATAGATAACTGGGTCTTTCTGAAGCCGTGTTATTTGTTAAAAATACTGTCTCATCTCGGTGTGCAAATTGGAAAAAAACAAATGTTAGTGATTCAGGTATTTCTGATTTGCTTTTGTTTCCCCCTGGGAAGTTGTTTTAGCGATGTGTTAGAGAACAAACCTTTTAATATTAGTTTCAGATATTTGAAAAAAATAGCCTTAGCTAGCTCTCTGGAGATGTTTGCATCCCTACAGAACTGAAGTCAGAAATTCTTCCAATAGCTTTGCATAACATTTAAAATGTACTCACTGTATAGTTACCCTTTTACTTCCACTTCCAAATAAACCCTTCTCGAGGCCAAAAGCTTCGGAACAGAAGTCTGCTCTGTTAACTTGGCTTTCGGCGACTCTTAGAACTTGAAGTCACACGACCACATCTCAGGTAAAACAGTGGCACAGAAATCACAGCTTTGGGATCCAACAGATGTTTGTTTATCCTCTGGCTCCTCCTCAAAAGGCTTCTCTGCAAGGTACTTAGATCGGAAGGAGCTACGGGAAGTAATTCTGCAGGAGGAAATAATTGTTTTCATGTGCAAAACAATTCAGATTTCAGCCAGGACAACCAAAAAGAAATCGTACAGTATCATTTAAGCCGTCCCAGATTCCTTCACTTTTCTCAAGGTGAGCCACAGCTTCCACTGGGAGCTTCCTGCTAAGGCAGAGCTTGGATTTCTTTACCTTTCAGTTAAGTGTTCATATGGAGGTATTTTCTGCTAGAAGTTTACTTTCTAAACAGATGTTTAAAATGTGCAACGCAAATTCTAGTGGCAGCCAGACACTCTGCACCCGCCGGACTCTACAAGGGCTCGAGCTTGATTTAAGACAGACTAACCAGGTACACCTACCAGTTGCAAGTCCTCAGCAAATTAAGCTCGTTCTTAATTACACTTTGATTCTCCTATTAAAAAAAAACAACCCCACCCACAGGTCACTGACCCTATCACAATATGTGTTACGAATCTAGCAGAATATCCTGTGTATCCGAAGCCAAATGCTGAACTTGGCTGCGCTTCGTTGGATGGCAGATGGAAGAAGAGGGAAGGGGTTATTGTAACAAAGGGGAGAAAACAGAGTTGGAAACCACCAACAAAAGCCCCCACCCCCACCCTCATCCACCAGCGGCGGAAGGGAAACTGCCCCATCTCTAAGTTGTCTAAGAGTTCCGATGCTTCAGACAGCTTAGCAGGAAGTTCAACAGCAAGCTGCTTCTAGCTTTTGATTTGGTGGTCCATGAGCTAGCATCTGTTTCCTTTGGTTGCTTTGTCACTCCACGGCAAACCCACACGTCTCTTCCACAGCTGTCAACAGCTTCTCGTAAAGCTTCTCGTAGGACTCGTAAGGCGGAATGTCAATCCGGTTAAAGCTAGGGGGAGAACGACACCACGTTGCAGCGCACGAATCTAAAATACTTATTGTAAAAATAAAATAAATAAATAATATAAAATTCTAGCTCAGCTACAGATAGATAGAATTTGTAAGAGAATGAAATAAATAAATCAAAGCAAAGCCTCAGCCACTTCAGAGGCCAGAGGAGGCAAGATAAAACCCAGCTGTATTACTGCACGACTTCGTAGGGCGGCGTTAGGGAGGAGGAGGAGGAGGTGGATGCAGGAGACTCGCAAATAAAGCAAGACCTCAGACAGACCTACCCCTTGCTCTGCCTGCAGACAATCCGTGCCCTTGCTGAAATGATTTCCTGTCTCTGATAGAGCGAGACTTCCGAGCTCGAAGGTGCCTACGCGGTACCAACAGCGGCGCGCTCCCCACATCTGAAAACTATTCTTTGCAATCCCCCGCGAGGGCTCACCGCTGTGAGCCGTTTCTGCGCGGATATTTTTGCTGAATACGTAGAAATCGAGTTACAAACACCTCACTATCCAGAACAATCCGCTCTGGGATAAAGGAAAACCACAGATAGGAGAGGAGACAAACCAGGCTATGAGAAGAGAAGTCGAGGACGGCTATTTCCAAGCTAGCAAAGCATGCTCGGAGTCATCTCTGCGTATCACGTGGTTCATCCACACCCAGGACAAACAGAGGTGACTCCTTTAAGCCAAGACAAAGGAAACACAAGCGCTGACACGCAGAACGTTCTCATCTTACCAAGTGTGGGCTTTTGGCAGGTTGTCTGTGTTTGCATCTATTAAATGGATGGTAAACAGTCTGGGTCCTGCAGCGCCTGTAGAACCTTAGAAAGACATTCTAGTTAATGCACTTCAACAAAACAGCATTCACACACACAAACTCTGCTCCTTATAAAAAGGCAAGAGAGAAAATGACATTAAGTGTGGCTAAATCTGTCGATCAGAGTCGCAGCTGACGAAGGGATGGCAGAAGCCATAGGGCTGCTCACGACAATTACATCGCAGACCGGTATGTTGGAAAGTGGCTACGTTTTCTGTAAACGAAGTTGCACCTTCAGAAATGAAAAGACTCAGGTGCAAGAAGGTTCTTCCTTGTAAAACAGAACTATGTATTTTAATTCTGAACGTCAGCCGACAGATGGAATGTTTTCAGGAGGATCACACCGGCCTAGGACGCTGCCACCTCTTCCGATGACAAAAACTGCAACGTTAAAGAACTCGTTTTGAAGTCTAATGGGTTGTGGCCAAACACTGAAGGAAACACGGTCGAAAAAAGCTGTTTGGTCAGCTCTGTATCCCGTACGTGCTCGCACGCAATGGTTTTACCATCGGTCCACAGAGTTGTAGGAGACTGACAAGCCAATATTGACACCAAAGTGCTGCACAATGACAGATTTACCCGCTTCTACCAAGATCAGCCATGTCTGAAGCGTTCACCAGCAGCAGAGCCCATATTTTACAAGGGGCTAGTAAATACCACACGATTATTAACTCTTTCTCCCACCCCAGACGAACTCGGCCTCCGCATCAGTCACCTTGTAAAGCCTTGAACCCTTGCAGGGGGACGCGCGTCGAACCCGTCACAAACTGCAGCAGCCTCGCTCTTCTTTCTTCATCAAAGGTTTCCACGGCTTGCCAGAACCACTTCACAATATTGCTGTCTGCCATGCAGTGCTTTAGACGTGTGTTTGACTTCCAGTCATTCAGGTCTATCTTATCCAGGCCTCCGATGATTAGCTGTTAAAGGATCAGCAAAGGCTTCAACAATCAGAGTCATTTCAAGTTGGCAGCCATAAAAAACTATAAATCCAACCGTTTCGTGAAGCCAAACATTTTTTAGGTGCTTTTAGCGCAAGCTAATGCTCCAAACTCATTTAGAAGAGGCAGCAAATCCAGTTGAACTGCAGTGAAACTGAGGCCAAGGAGTACACTTAATCAGAACGAGAATTTTCACAAGGAACTAGAGTCAGAAACCCATTCAAGCCCCACTTTGTTAAATCTGTGCCACCTGACAAGTGCAGCCTATCTCTGTGAAGGTCCCTCACGGGTTTGGGAGAAGACTGCGCTACGATGCAGGTTTGTCCTAGAGGTGCCAACACCGACTACGACAGAACCCTGCTGGGTTTATGGGAACACCATAGAAACTTCACCCACAAACTATAGAAACTTCTCATCTGTTTTCTGGTGTCCTCTGTGAGAGGCTCTGACACAGAGCAGACATCTTCCTTCAGTCTCTTTTCCAGATGACACCAGGCTGCAAACTACTGTAAAAGGAAGTCACCGCTGGCCACGAATCTAACCACCTCCCCTGGCAACCACAAATAAACGGCCTGGAGAAAACTTCATCCCTCAAAACAAAGCGTGCGTCATATTCTAAATTTCCTGTAATAGTTCGTATTGAGGGATCGTACTTCTGAGAGCTACCATTTAGCTGCTGCCTTTTTGAGCCACCAAGGCAGCACTCACTTCCACTCATTTACATTAGTAGGACAGTTGTGACTGTTCTGACGCAGACGGTATTGAAATATTTAATGGATTTTTAATCTGCCTTTTCAAGCAGCCAGCAAATGGAATGCACTAACTTGATGGGATTAAGCAGAACGCACGAACCAGCTAGTGCTTCCGTATTCCACAGGTTGCTGGATTTTTTTAAAGAAGGCAAAACCAGGGGAAAAAAATTGTATAGCGGGAATGATTTTAAGCAGCAGCTTTTTGCACCTCAGCATTAAGTAGAAGACTAACTAATTTCTTGTCCATGTTCTCTGCGCTTCTATTTCAGTCCCTTGAAACCATGCCCTGTGTGCACATAGAAAGAGCCATGTAGGAAAGAGCAGTTAGTGAGGAAAACAAGTTCTGGGGCAGATGATAACATGTTAGGTCTTGCCAGCGGATCCTCAAACCTGCAGCGCTCCCGCCCTGCTCAGACCACCTGCTTGGAGCGTTACTCCTTGGTAAAGCCACACGGTGTTTAAGTGGCCCTCTCATTAACGTTAACCCCAAAAATGTCTAAAAGAAACGCAAAAGGGGTTGGTTTAACAAATACACCACTTTCTGATACGCAAACCAGAAGGAGATTTCTGGATTTGTTTGGTTTGTTTTTTTAAAATCAGTGCTTGATTGTGAATCGAACAAATTACAAAGCAATTATTTCATGTGGATAAAACATATACCTCAAGTTCCTTCTGGTCGAAAGGCTTAAGGAGATGTTGAGGGATAAGTTCATTAAAACCCTTCTGCAGAGCCAGGAACTGTGCCTCTATTCCTCTCATAAACCGCCAGTTTACGTACAACCTGGAGCAGGGGGAAGAAAGTTAGGGATGATGAGTTGGACAGGACTGGGCTTTTTACAGCAGAGCTGGAAAATGCTCGTTTTACAGAGGAACTTGTTTTAATACACACATCTTGTATTATGAAAGAAGTCCTTATCAGCTCCTTTTTCCATCAACAATTAATCCTTGCACCAGCAGCAGCAAAAACAAAGTACAATTCACAGCTTTGTCTTCCCAGGTCTTACAATAAATAGTGCGTTGTGTGGAAAACACTCATCTCATTTACAACGCGGGGATTTTCCCCCCAGATACTTATTGCATTACTTTCCCTATACATATATAAAAATACTCATCTGTTTACCACCTTCTTTTCCACTACATTTGCAGGATATATTTTTTTTTGGCGATACCTGACGTATTCTTTCTTGTTCTCTTCTGTCACTGGAATATTCCTGCCGTTTGGTTTGAGTTCATGCTGCAAAATCCGCCCAAAAGCATTGTGTTCCACGCAGAATGTATGGTCCAGAACTGGGGTGATATCGTTCTCTCTGGCAATGGAAAGACAGAGGGGAAACCTCTTATTGTGGGTGTTTTGGTAACTCTCAGATGACGGTGACAGTTTGTTATCTGGACACTGAGTCTTCAGGATAACCCTAGTAACTGGCCATCTGCATTTCACACCACGAAAGGAATATTGTCACAAGCACCAATTTCTATAGGGCTTAATGCATGTTGAAGAGTCTGGCCAGATATGGGTCATCCATCTAATTCCAGCAGTACTTGGGATCATGCTAAAACCATATATATACAAAACTACACACACACATATATATATGAAGCACTAATCTGATCTGCTGTCATGTATCAGTGTGAAGCACGGAAGAGATCCCATGTAATGAACTTCAACAACATCAGGAACTTGAAAGAGAAAATTCAAACCAGCATTTAGGAAAAGGAATCGAGATCACGCAAAGCGGTGCTGAAGAGTCCCAAAGCTACACTGAATGTTGGATTTCGTTCTGAACTCTGAGCATACAGAAGCCCAAGTTGCTTCCATTTATTTCCATTTTAATCAAAGCTGGTTTTCTTCTGTACAAGGCTGTTAATTCCCCCTCAGAACTCGGTCCTGAGTTTGGATTTTGATACCGTGCTATTCCATTGTAGCCATGCAAAGCTGCATTATTTAGTTACCTACTTTGCTGCAAGGAGAGCTAACGAAGACTTTGCCATGAGAACTCCTCCTCAAGCACCTCGAGCTTTTTGACACAGAAACCATCATTTAATAATTTTGCTCAGCTCTCCACCATCACAAGATTTTCTGTAAAGCTTTACCTCACCAACGCCAACACACTCTACCTCAGCTTCTCTACAGCGAGACAATCGGTAAATACAGTACTTACAAGATCCAGACTAAACTTTTGTGTAACTCTGGGTCAACAGATTCCAGGTCGGAGAGCTGAATGGGCTTCCCCAGCAGCTGTTTGTAAAAGGGAACCGTGAAACCCCCGTTGATATAGTGTCCGTGGAACACAGCCAAACCCATTATCCGACCGACAAAATGGAAATAAGACAAATGGTCCTGCAGGGAGAGAGGGTTGAAAATCAGGCAACGGGAAGACACTGACATCTTGTGGTTCCACCTGCCGCATCAGTTGCGTGGTCAGCGCAAGTTCCGCAGCCCTCTGGGCAAGAGGAGCCACCGTTTGTCCTCGTAACTTAAGCAAGAACAGAAGCTTTTCATGGTGAAATGTCTCAAACAAGTTTCTGTGCGCTACCTGCCTAATAAATTGAATACAAGTCCTCCAGACCTCTCAAAGGGCAAAACTCAGGAAAAAAAACCAAAACCATGAGACCCCCAGAATCCAGGAAGATACAACGATTCCAAATAAATGAGTTTATTCCTTGTTTAGCCATCGAAATCTCTTTGCTCTTGAGGAAGCGGGTGATGTGCTTGTTTCCTTCACGTCTTCCACGTTGCTTATAAACTGACTCCTGAAAACGGAGGTGTTAAGTTCTACGGATGAGATACTTCCAATTTACCTCCCCCATCTTACAGAGAAGATACCACGTCAGGAAAAATTCCCCTGTACCGATACAGAATTGCTGCTGCTTTTAGAGTCTGCATCAATACAAATCCTCCAGGAAAAAGAAAAAAAGCAAGCACAGCAGCTTACTGAGAAAGGGCAAGTGAAGCGCACAAGCCCTGACAGCCAAGGGGTGACCACTTACAATGCCACTGCAGTCACCATGAAGATGCATCTCCCCAACTTGCATCCTCCCAGAATCATCATCCACCCCAATCTGTACCGAGGAGTCTCAAAGAACTCAGGTACTTACCGAAAATTTATCAGGTTTTTAATTTCTGAATAACCCCCTCTGCTTCATACTATGTTAAGACTCGTTACCACACTTTTACTCTGCTTCACCCTTCAGTTGCCACTCTTGCCATGGAAGAACTGCTACAACAGAAGATTTCAGGGGAGATTCATAGATTCATAGAATGGTTTAGGTTGGAAGGGACCTTAAAGATCACGGAGTTCCAATCCTCCTGCCATGAGCAGGTACACTCGCCACTAGAGCAGGTTGCTCAAGGCCTCATCCAACCTGGCCTTGAACACTTCCAGGGAGGGGACATCTACAACCTCCCTGGGCAAGCCAGGCCAGTGTCTCACTACCTTCACTGTGAAGAAGTATCTGTCAAAGTAGGTATTTTGCTCCAAAGCGAATACTTACAGGATTGATAGAAGAGTCTGGATTGATTTGCAGCATGTAAATATTATCCGTGGAGTACTGGAAGAGTCCGTAATAGGGATTCAACATTTCATGGCACAGTAAATACAACCATTCTCTGCCAAAAAAAATTAAAGATACGTATTTTAGAAGGATGCGACTTCCACTTGTTTCAGACAACACAACGACTGTGAATCATTCATTATGAAATATTATTTCAAAATCAGATCACCTCGCACTGCCCTCTGTTTGCAGACCAAAAAGGCACGCTTAAAACCCCTGGAGTGTCTTACTCTGCTCACAGGCAGACTTGGTTTAGCTTAGAAGTATCTAAGGGTTTAACACCATTTAGAGAAGCTATAGCGAGCTCTCAGACAGCGCCATCAACGCGCGGAGTCTGAACGAGACTCACTGCCAAAAAAAACCTTGACTTTGTCCGGAGTTCAGCTATTCGGAGACTAAGAGATTTGCTCCTCTGCAACCTGAACAGTATAAAGAAATATTCAAAAGGTCTGTTGTTTAAAAGCAGCTCAATCCCTGGAAAAAAAGCTGTTTTTCCGCACTAGAGAACGTCTGATTGCAGCAGAGAGTCCAGAATGGGTGACAAGAGGAGGGGTCAGGTAAATTCTCTCACCTCAGTAACATACAAGGACTAGAACGGAACTAAAGCTATTTCTGACCTCCCAACTCCCCATGGCAAACACCCCTTTACGACACAAACTGGACACCCATCCCGGGTGCCCAAGATCCTCAAAGAACGACCGACTGTAACGCTCGGAATCCAAACGAGTCTGTTGCAGCAAATGGGTAACTGTGAAAGCGTCAGGCAAAGCCCCAAATCTCACCTTGCTACTCCTCCATAATCCAGGCCTTCCTCTCCTCGAAATTTCACCATGAGCCTCTTTTTCAAGTCCTTTGGCCTCATCTTCATTATCTGACGGTAGGATTCCTGTGTGTGTATTTTTTACAATTAGATATTTCATTCCCTTCTTATAGGGAAGCCTGCTAAGATGCATTCCCGTAACACACAGATTCTGACTCAGCTACAGAAAACTTCCTGTTAAAAGTGCTAATCTGAAACAAATTCCAATGACAACTCTACACTTGGTGGTAATTCATTACCTCTCTAATTGAAGCCCGGTTTTATTTAACCCTTGAGTGACAAAAGCTGCTATTAGTAGTAAAAGGTCAATCAAATACCTCAAATATTTCCTCTCTGGACACTTCAATGCGACAGTGACCGGCCTGTGGTTGCTGAAGGGAAAGCTCATGTCTAAGAACTTTCAACTTTTGTACCAAGTCTCTTTCATATCTCTGTGCAGGCAACTCCTCACCGTCTTCTAGCGATCCCTCGTTGGGAGCTGGCAGAGGCTGCTGGCTGGGCTCTTTTAGCTGGCATTGATGGCTTTGAAAGCAAAGTAAAATATTTATTCTAGAAGCCTAACAATAAGCAATTTGCAAAACAATGATGGAAGAACTGATTAAGCTTCTCTAGAAAGAACCTGGAGTGAAACATATATTCAGCTGGGTAACTTCTATATTCAAGGACATAAGGAGTATAGATACTGGTAATAAAGGGTTTCAGCATTTTTCAGCTCAGTTCCTATATGGCTTCTTCTTTCTTCACTCAAAGGGTTATTAAACATTGGAATAGTTTGCCCAGGGCAGTAGTTGAGTCTCCATCCCTGGAGGTATTTAAACGGCGTGTGGACCTGGTGCTGAGGGACGTGGTTCAGTGGTGAGCTTGCGGTGTGGGGTCAAAGGTTGGACTAGATGATCTTGAAGGTCTCTTCCAACCAAAGACATTCTGCATGGCTATATATTGTGGAGGACTGTGGAGCATGATCACTGAATGTTGGCTGAGTAGTAACTAAAAATTCTATGTGGTATTTCTCCCACGTGGAGCCAAATTTTGAGAGTGTAACACGAAAAGAGATCTCTAATGGAACAAACAACAGCTTTATAAATGGAGTTATCCAACAACTGCAACGGATTTTATTCCAGCTCCACGCAAAATAAGGGTGGGGATTCTTGACAGAGTGTAAGTACTGCATCTCTGCTTACTACAAGAGAAAGATGAACTTGTCCCAAACAGTTGCAGTTTCATACATTCAACCATCCCTATCCATCAGGCCTTTATTTGGGTTGTGGAGCAATTCTTTTTTAGATACTGAGATTCCCCAGCTGGCTTTGAGCACAGACAGCTCAGATCCAGGAAAAGCCTAATCCTGGGCACAAGCAGCACTGCCAGGCTGCTTCCCAGGTCAGTTCTGTAACAGTTCAGCCGCCTTTGCAGGATGCAGAGCCTGAGCTTATTAAATCCTGCTAAAGCCAAACTGGCTGTGCACGGACTCCAGCTGGCTTTGTATTCCTGTTGTCTGGAGCTCCAGGGAGCAGGAAGACAGTTCAGGTCTAGCATAGCTGGGACAGAGCTAGAACTGCTCGTCCAGGCAGGTGTGGGCTGACTACTGGGGAACTGTCTGGCAGACCCTCTACCCCACACACCCCGGCATTTCCAGAACTGTCTATTTGCTCCAGCACAGCTTGGGGTCATTTTGTCAAACCAGTTTAAAGAGATTAGTGTTGTGCCACAATAAGAAAGCCCTTCCTTTAACCTGAGGACTGCAAAGCACAGGAAAAACATTTTTGAAGAGCCTCTGCAAGAAGCTTAGATAAAACCAGCACTGAGAACCAATGCTCAGACCCCGACCAGAGCACTGGTTGCATCTGTTCCCCAGTATAATTAACAGGCAGTTTTCCAGCCCCTCGTGACTCCCAGATAGTAGTTAAAACTGGACAAAACCAAAAAGTTTAAGAATCTAAACTTAAGATATGAACTATTTATCAGGCAAGGTTCTTACTTCATGATGTGATGTAGTCGTGGATCTGTGAATTGTGTGGTTCTGTTGTTATGATCTACAAAATATATTCTTCCTGAAACTGTACTTCTAACTTCCCAACCTGGAGGCAAAGGTCCTAGTTCATCACAATTCACACTGTTAAGGTCTCTAAGGAGAAAAGCAAACAAAATGTTAGAGCACAGCAGAACTAAAGATAAAATTGATTCACATTCAGGGGAGAGGCTGGAAATGAATTTGGTGCTCTGTGATTCCAGGCTATAAAGTCTTAGGAAGGACAGAACAACTACTTTAATGCTGTCTTTTCAGGATCTTTAATCTAAACAGTGCAACTCCTGATGTATGCATGGATAGACAGGTAAATCAGCAACACCTTCTGGCTTTGAAAGTAACAAAGACATACAACTTAAAGGTAACTTCAACATCATTTATTGTTTAGGTGATGACAGGGCATCTGAGGGCTGTAAGAGGAGGAAGAGACATTTTTTAATAGCAAAAATTTCCCAGAAAAATTCCCTTTAACACTAAGGTCATCCATGTGCAGAAAACCAAACAATTAATCACAGGTCTCTGCACCAACCACTGCCTCCAGACATTCCTTAAGTTAAGAAGCTAAGTCAGCCACATGCTAAGATCACCTAAAAAGAAGTGAAAAAACCAAAAATCACCTCTTCAGTTAGACAAGGTTAGAATCCTCACTATATGACTGACAAATCATTGAGGGTAAGGCTTTACCAACACCCTCAGCCCTTTTATCCTAGATAAATTTCAGCTACCAGCCTAAGTGCTGCTCAACGTAGTCACTCACTTTTAGGTAGTGTTCGAGTTGTATATACACCTAGGAAATTGAAAACACTTAAGGCCCCAGCCATTTATTAGAGGAAAACACTAAGAGTGGCAAGAAAAAAGGAAGGAGGGAAACTTGAAGATTACTTTCAGACAGAAAAACTGTTGTTAAGTATTCTCTGGGCAGCTGTCATGGATTCATCCATTATCCACGGTGGAAGACAACACTTTCTATTTCCTTACCTAAAACTAACCACGTAACATCAGTTTAAATGAATAAACTGAAGGACTTCAGAAAGGTAAAAACACTTGGTACTCCAAGGGCTTCATCGGTGTCACGGTGAGTATAAGTCAGCAGGGGATACCCAGGCAGACAGACAAGCCTTCGTTAGGCTCCTTAAAGAAGATTATGGTTGTAACCATTTGCTTCAATCAGCTGAGCATCTGAAAGTACTGCAGAGATCTCATTACAGCAAGTTTTAACCTACATCTGTGCTCAATGCCGACGTGGGGATTTTGCCCTGCGAGTTGGTAGCCTGGAAGCCACCTTCAAGTAAAACGAGAGCGACCTGGGACTCACAGGACACTCTTGTGTCCACTTACATCGCCCGTCCTGAAAACCTGCCTCTAAGATTCGTTGAGAGGAGCAACAATATCTTTCATGAGGCCAAGAGGCATCACTTCAAGAAGAGACAAGGCTTTGGACACACAAGCCCGACATGAGTGACGTGAAGAACGAGCACTGTCATTTCTTTTACCAGTGATACCAGCTAATCTAACATCAGCTATTTTCTCCCTCAACTTCATTTTTCATATCCTTCCATATGCTGCAGTTTTTATCAACACTTTTGCCTACACTACTTTCTATCATTTTTCTAATATCCTGTATCACATTTTTGTATTATCCAGCCGGCACAGCAGCTGAAGGAGATTGAAACCCTTGTGTTTCACTCTTGAATCTGTTGCGCAGGTGGTCTGGGTGGAAACAGCCCAGATTCAGAGCTCCTCAAGGAAGCGCGCCAGACCTTAGTCACAAAGACCTGGATTAACTGCAGGTTAAGGTTTAAAGAGGCTTTACTAAATTAGTCATGTGGAGGATTCAAATTTTCTAGCTGCAAATCATTGGGCTAAAGCATCAAAAACTCCAACAACACTTCAAGTTTAAAGCTGACGAGTTCTCTCTGCTTCAGTTGTATAAGAGTGAGCACTATTAGAGCCAAAGTAACAAGTTCCATTCAGAAATCTGTAGCTGCACCAGAAAAGAGTCACATTGACATTTTAGGAAGAATTTGTCAAATAGGAATTCCTCAAGGACTACATTTCCCACCCCCCCCGCTTTGGTTTTACATGAATCACAAACAGATAACTCCTTCTTTCAACAAGAGCAATTCTTAAGGCTTGGTGAAAAGGTATCTAGAAAGGTCTCGTAGCTCTTCCTTTAAATTTAGTCAGGTTATTTCACAGATTTTTGCTCTTCAAGATTCAGTTTACTGCCATAGACACACCCAGAGAGCAAAACCCTGTGCCTTGTAACGATACATACCTTGGTATCCTAGGGTCATGCCATGTGCTAACTCCAGTCTGTGTGTGCAAAAAATAAACCTGGCCCTGTACCGTTGTTCTTTGTTCTATGAAAAGGGAAGAAAGATTATTCTTAATTATAAATCTGAAAAAAAAAAAAATCAGAATAAACAGGTTGTTCAAAACCATTAGCGTATTATCTTTCCTTCAGAGCCAGGAGAAAGTACTTGAGTCATGCCCTTGATCTCTGGCAGCATGGACTGTTTTGTCCTTAAACACCGTCTCCACAAACTGACTTGACTACACACTCCAGTGTTCTTTTTGGAACTTGTAAATCCATGCACCAGGATGTTTTAGTCTGCATTTTTATTTTTAGATTTTGAGACAACCCAAATCTCCAAACTGGATTTCTTTACTCCTTGATTTGCTGTGCTCTTTTCTGAGACTTAAATTCTCCTTAATCTTACCCTCCCTAATCTTCTGTACTATTGGCTTCTTTGTTGCTTTTCTATTTTCCTGATCTTTTCTCAAATGTGGGCTCAAACCTACACAACCTGCCAAGGGGGAAAGGAAAAAAATAGCATTCCTGCTCTAGTTTAAAGAGCTCTTTACATTCGTTCCCCCTGGATACACAGCCAAGATTAGCAGCGAATTTTCTCTAACAGCATCACACCACAACCTCATGTTTAATTTACCAGCAACCCCTCAGTGTATCCTGGCGTAGCCAACTGCCAATTAGCCAAACTCTCAGCTGCACTGCTCAAGTTCCTTTTCCAAAATACAGACCATTAGATGCACGTGGATGCTGCATGTTCTAACAGGTAGCCACAGTTATACAGGAAAAGAATTTTTCCAGAGCAGTTTTTTTTCTGGAGTCTTTTGAAAAAAAACAACCAAACCAAAACACTTCCATGTATAGTTCTGGAAAACTCTTACCGTAGCCTTCTGGTAGGTCAGGCGACTGGTGGCCATGTGGCCTGTTCTGAGGTGTCTGTACATGACCTCTGACTTCAGGAGTCCGAAGTCGCTGTGCCTGAAGCCGCTGATCTTGACTGGGGGACTCTACGAAGCGACAGTTGCCTCCGCCAGCAGCCCCCGTCGTGTCCGTATACGGTGCTGGTTCTTCCATAAAGCAGCTCAGCGGCCTTCCCGGTCCGGAATCTTCATAAACCGTTCTGAAAATGGGGAAACTTCAAGAGTTTCCATCACAAGAGAAGTGAATGCAGAAATAACTTTCTCTCTCTCCCCATTACTTGAAGTACTGCAATTTTTAACCCAAAATAGGCCATTTCCTTAGTGTTTTTATACATTACTCATGGAAGTGCCAGGAGCACCGGCAACAAAAATGTCAAGTTCTGCTCAGTCTCGTTTATTTTCTTCCAGTAAGTCTTGAGCTATCACCTCACCACCTGATATTTATGCCCAGACAGTATATTAGTGACATTGGTATTTAACATTTCTAGCGTGAATTACATTCTTTCCACATATAAATCAATTTATTAGCCACGTTGATATTTAACATTTCTAGTGTGAATTGCATTCGTTCCACCTACAAACCATTTTTCCAATTAAGTGTAAAGAGAACAATCCTTACCCTTCATTCTCCAAAAGCCCTCTACAGTCTACTACAGAACCTCCTGTGCCTATTCTGTCCCGTGTCTGTAAACTGACTGAAATAAAAAAGAAACAAGCACAAGTTAATTATAAAAGAACAACTGCTCCCTTAAAAAACAACATAAAGCCAAACAACCCAGATGTACACAGGGTAACAGACGAAGGAAAAGTTCTATCCTACACACGAGGGGACACTCCTTACCAAAACTGTTCCAGAACCCTAAAACATTACTGTTTTTTTTAAAAAGGGAGAAGAGAACCCAGAGGCATCACCTTCTCAAAATGTCAGCTACTTCTATAAATATCATATATATCAGGCTCTACATCTGTGCTTCCTGAGGATCCAGAAAGGTAAACTGGAAAGAAACTCGTCACCACTAGATGTCATCATTACGGTGAGAATTTGGGGTTTGTCCAATGTATTTCTACATCAATGAAAAGCTTGGGTTGGGTGGGGGGGCGGCAAAACGTGGTAAGATGGGATAAATGAGCTGTAAAATTAGCAACGCCTTGTTGAAATTTGGAAATGGGTTACGTGAGCCAAAGGTATTAAAAGCGCAATTTGCAAAATTTAACTCCTCCAGATCCTCTTTTCCACCTAAGACTCTCTTTGCCCGTCACCTTGGTCCAAATGCAATCAGCTTCACAGGAACCTTTACCCTTCCAGAACTGCATTAGAAGCCTTGCCAGATGCACTCCTCCTTTTTTTTTTTTAATATTGTTTCCCATTATCAGCTGAGAGAAAACAAACTCCTACATAGGAGCACAATGAAAATGTTCAGCTTATGTAATTTAATCCCATTACAGCCAGAAGAAACAAGACAGAAAAAACACAGAAGCAACAATGACTGCAGGATTCTTTCTTTCAAGACATTTGTCCATATAGAATATTTACCCAAGAAGGTGAAAGGTCAGCTGAGAAGATTCTTACCCACTATTTGGCCTCGTACAGCATCGGTATCTGTGGGATTTAGTTTGCATAGATCCAAACGCTGGTCTGTAAAGGAGAGCAGGAAAGATCAACAAAGCAGTGGGGTGGGGTGGGTGGGAACACTATTCACTACTCAGCCACAAGGCACCGAGAAAGGTTCTTGATGGCATCAGGCAGGAATTGCTCTTACATCCAGTATCTTTTAGCCTGCTGATGGCATTGGAGAGGAGTCGGACGCACCCCAGGAAGCCAGCTCCCTGTTTCTTGTGGATTTTTTTATGGTTCCATACACTGATGGTTATGGAATCCGTCTTCCCAACGTATCTAGAAAAACACATCATAGAAGGGGGATTTTAGAAAGAAATAACCTCTTTTCACTCCACGGGATTTATGCTTTGTTTGGTACAAATTCTGATGAATTTTGGTGCGTCGGTGATGCTGCTTTATTGTAAATACAGAAGTGCTGAAGCCTGAAGGAAGTGTTATTAATGAATTACTGCCCTATGATTTCACACAGCATGTTAAATTGATATCGCTGCAACATGAACTTAACTACAAACAGCCTCATTAAAAGCGATGCAACAATATGATGAATGTACAAAACTTGAAAATTTAGGTTTCTAGTCATTGGGAGAAAAGAAATCACTACAAGGACAATCTTCTGCCACAGCTGGACAGCGTTGCTCCGGGAGAGCTTACTCAAAACAGTTGTTCTGCGTACCTGACACAGAGAGATTTCCAAACTCAAACACCTAAAAGCAAAGCTCCGCTCCTTTATCAACAGCTCTTTTTTCTTTGCTGCAAAAAATCAAGTTCTCCTCAACAAATGTGACTGTTCTTGCTCATGCCAAATGAAGCTGCAGTGCCAACCCTAGATAAATCCCTGGAATATTTTTTTTTTTTTTTAAATTTGTGACCTCACAAACAACTCACAGATCGTAATGCTGGTTCCATTTGGGGTCCAATGTGTTCTTCACAGTGTCAGTTGAATGGCACTGACCTGACCCATCAACAACGATTTTTGCAAAGGGGTCAGGAAGTCCTGTGGAAGGCAAAGCGGTTTATTAAACATAGTACTTCTTGTTTCTCCCAAGATAATGCTATCACGAGGTTCTGCTTCCCCCCTCTCCCAAAAAAGGAAAATTGCCACGATCCTAAAAGTATTTTACGAAATCCAAAATAGAGAATTGAGTAATTAGATACTGTACTTTTGTCATAGATTAACGCCTGCCATAAATTGTCAATTTTTTTTAGAAAACAGAAGGTTAAATGTGCTTAATTTGCAGTGCATACATACAGAGACTGAGAAGTCGGCATTTTCATTTAGTCCTTGTCGCAGTTTTGGGTCAGGGCAGCCCTAAACCCTCTAAGGACAGTCCTTAACACGATCCCAAGCGTGCAGCACCGCGGTACTTTACTCACACCCTTGGCAGGCTTTACAAATCGAGCCACCTTTGAGACGGTTGCTCTTGGTACCCCACACAGCGAACTCTAAGCAGTGACCTGCTTGTGGTCACATCAGCCAGACTTTCCACTAGAATTTGTGTATCCTGGGTCTTTCCAATCCCAAAGCCTAAGCTATCTAAATACGACTTGAGGTAACGTCTACTCCTGGAGTAGCGCAATCTTACCACAAGAAGGGAACCACCGAACAAATGACATCCATAGGTGAGCCATGACGGTACTGCACAGAGTGCAACTACATCTGACTCATCAAGAGTAGAAAGGTATAGAATCAGGGCATACTTACTGAAGAAATCTTTCTTTGCGAGGTTCTTGGCACATAATACTGCAAAACAAAAGATCAGATAAAGAAATCTTAAAAACAGAAAAAAGAAAAAAAAAAACAAACCAAACAACTTCCCGGCAATCGCGGCATCTACGACACAACCTGATTGTACTTCGTAAAAAAAACACCCAAATATTAAATGCGAGCGCTGTTTTCTTTAGATAAAGATTCACAGCAAGAGAAAAATTCCTTTGCTGCTTTTGTTCTTTTGTTACCACACGCAGAAGATTTAATGAACGTCCCTTTGTGTTAAAAACTCCTCATTTTCTTTACTGCACGTTTACACAAAGGCTAAACCAGATTGTTGTTGTTTCAGAAGCCACCCATTTTAGAACAAGGACTAAACAGCTTCTGAACCAAGAACGGTTCTGGGACTGCTGGAAGAGATCCCTACGTGAAGTTCCATCAAATGCAGAGCAACCTCCTGCTCTTTACACACAAAAGGAACGCGACACGTCACCGACCAAGCGGCGGGAGGAACGCTGAGCAGGCTGTAAATACAAAAAGGTTTTGGAGTAAATATGACAGGACCTCACTCAGGAGAAAAAAAAATACACTGAAAAAATAAAAAAAATTACTTCAAGATGTTTTCCTTTGCAAGATGTCATTTCCCTCTCCAATTCTACTAAAGAGCACAGTAGTTTAAGCAAAAATTAGATTGGGAGACTCACGTCAATCTCCTTTTCTACGAGGTCTACTACCAGCTCCGAGTCTAATTGAGCTGTTCACTGCGGACTCCTCAGTACGAGCTCAGCAACCCACCTTCTTCAGCATCCATTCAACTTTCCTACCAGGCCAAGAAAAAGCACTGCAGAGCCAAAGACGAAAATATTAGAGCTCTAACTTCTCTAAAACTAGGATCCAAGAGAGGAAGATACCTCTAAACAACCTGACTCTTTTGGAGGTAGTCTCTTTCCCTCCTAGTCCTGATCTTTCAGCGTGACAATAAATGCTCAGAAGACACTCAAATGGCCATTTCCCTGCCACAGACCAATTCTCCTTGCTCCCGACTTACACTTGCTCTCACCTTCCCTTAGGAAAGGGAAGACTCAATAGCAAAAATACGGGAGCAAATACGACATTGCCAGTAGAATGAAAACGGCCTCACCTCACACGTCAAGCAAAGAGACCAAAGAAGTCCACTATTTAACCCAGATTTTCATGGGGAAAAAAAAAAAAATACACAAATCCTCCGTCTTAGCAACAATTAAAGCAGCCGTGCCAGGAGACTATTTTTAGAATGGATTAAAAATTACTTATTTCTTACATTGGCAAACTGCATAATCAGAGAAAGCTTCTCTTGTACGCTTTTTTTTAACGACTGTCCGAAAAAGAGAAGTCTGCAGGACTATGGCAATTCAATTTGAGACAAAACAGGATTATAGAATCACCATCCGCTGTTCTATGGAAGCACGACAGAGCAACCTTCAATTTCCTCTTCCTGCTGCGAGATCTTTGGAGGAAAAAATGCCAGAAAAACAGGGAATAAAACCAGGTAAAATCAGAATTTGGACGTTCTAGTACTAGCCAAAAGAAATTTTAAAGTTCCTGTGAGTGGTGGAGCTTTTTTTTTTTAAAAAAAAAAAAAACAAACAAAGAAGTAACTTCTTTTCCTTCCCTCTTCCCAAACTTAAGAAAACATTATTGAGCTTGAAAAGTATAATTACCTTCATTCTATATTTCAGGTGTGCTTTCTAGAGCTAACTAGCAGCATAAGTTTCTAAAGCTCTTACTGAAGAATGGTATTTTTTCATTTAGCACTTTTCCCTCTGCCACGGGCTTTCAGTCTACAGGAGATGCGCACGGCTGCCAATTTTCCAGTTGCAGCCTGCGAAACCCTCAATTTTAGGTTGCAGAAATCATTACTCTTTCTTGTAAGAGAAATATTGGCACAACAGCTAATAGCCGAAATAAACCTTTATGGAGCAATCTCCAGAATCAGGCTGCCTGAGATGGACCGTTGGCTCTGTTCCACTGTTTGCATATTAAACCCACTAGAGCAAAAAAAAAAAATAAAATATTTCCAAGTGCTCTATCACTTAAAAGCCACAGATTTCTAAATTCCAGTAAAGAAGCAGGTGACAAAGGTCAGCGACGGGAGCCGTGGATGTGACTCCGTGCCAGCGGCGGAGCAGACGGCCGCTCCCTGCTCGGTAAAGCCGGGCACGAGCCAGATTTGCTTCTGCAATCCCCAAACCTATGAACTCGTGTGGATTTAGCTACAAAAGCTTAAAAAGTTAATTTCATCCCTGCATCGGAGGGGGTGTAGGAGAATGGGACGGTTACTTCTCTGCAAACCAGGCAACTGAGACCCCTTTTTGACCCGCTTTCCATCTTTCCAAAGTGCTTTTTCCTTTCGTTCGTCTTTCTTTGAAACACCAAAGGTTTCGGGCTTGTCACCAGGAGCAATCTCCCTGCATTTCTTGCAACGTTACAAAAGGTATTAATTCTCCTGACTTGGGCATTTACATTTTGCTTTCTCCGAGTCGACCGACTTGTTTCGGCTTGACGCAGTATTTGTTTATCCTGCGCTCCGGATTGCTGAGCGTCGCTGAAGAACTATTTTTATTATTATTTTTTTTTTAATACAGCAGATCCCCGACAACGCTGAAACAATGTCTTTACATCTAGATTATAATGTTTATAAAGGGATGGGAATGTTTTTATAAGTATCTGACATTACTGAGATAATTGCAAAGGGCAAATGAGCCGGCCGGGTTCAAGTGCTAGTGTGAAAGCGCATTTGGCAGGAGGTGAAGAAAGGACGAGCCTTACACAAAGTCGGTATTCACCCTGGGCATGTCTTCAATGCAGATGGAACTTGAGCTTGTGGAGCGGTTCCTCTGCCAGCCCCCAGGTTGTCCACCCTGCTTCCAAAGCAGAAATGAATCATCTGCTGCGGTTCAGGAGGTGCCGCAGGAACAACCTACAGACGGGTGTAGTAAAGGAAAGCACCGAGTGGCACCAAGGTCTGAACGCCCCGGCCGAGAGTTGCATCAGAAAGCGGTCGCTCCGTCACCGAGACACCGATCTCTGCAGCAAGCCCAGCATTTTCAGCAAGGAGGCAGAGAGACAGACAGCCTGGGCGAGGAACCCTTCCCAACATCCCCAAGTAAACAAACCCAGCCTACGAAATCAAAGAGCTTCGTGGGCAAGTTCCTCCTCCCGAACCGTCAGCGCTGCGAGACGGCGGGAGAGTCCTCGCCCCCCTGCCTCTGCCTCCGCAGCAGCACCCCAGTTAGTCACCTCCAACACGCCCCACCCCATAGCCCTCTGCTAGGATGCTACATCACTTGCAGCTGCATAGTGTAAAAACGAGGTAGTTGGGATGTGAGACCTAGGAAAAATAAAAAATCAAAAAAAAAGGGAGGGGATGAAAATATTCCACTAGTCCCAGCCTGTACCAACGTAAATTAGCCAGCAAACTTCCCCCTGGGACTGCATTTGTGAAGAGCTTCCTTGCTCAAATGAAGGACTTTCACACGTGGCCGGGATCTGAGCTGACGATGGCCTTCAATTAGTACTCAAATTAATTCTGAAGACAAGACAAACCAGCAGCACGTCCACATCTTCCTTAGGAGGTTGGGGTGGGGGAGAAGGTCGTGCTGAACGACGCTGGCAAATACACTTCTCAGCCATCTTCGGCCTTTCCCTTTGATATTCCGGGTTAATCATTTGTGCTTGTGCAAACAGGCAGCGGGATTCCAGGATACATTCGTTTTACTTTCTGACAGAAGATAAACACGGGCCAGCAGGCTGGTGACGTAGAAAGGGCTTTACTTCATATTTACTTCTGTGCAGCCCATCTTTAATCACGGAGATATGCAGCATTATCATTAAAAGCATCACCGGTCAGTTGGTTTAAGATAGAAGCGCGGAGCGAAGAACAATGAAGCTTTGGAGGAGAGAGAGGAATAAAGGTCTCGACTTAAAATGAAACTAAATTTACTGCACACCGTTGAAAAACAGCAAAAGGCTGCAAAGCAGGTCAAATTCGATGCATCCAAGTGATGGAAACACCTCTGCTAATGCTTCAAAGCCCACCCAGCTTTTGACTGGTGGAGCTGGTGGCCTGTGTTGGAGGCAGGGTTGCTGCAGCTCCGGTGTATGACAGCAGGACAGCTCCCCCTGCACGCTACCTTACGGGCTGCCCGCCCCAGCAAAAGTCCTGCCCTTCTGACAAACACTTTGCAGAAGGCTGCACGGCAAAAAGAAGGCGCTTGAAGTGTTAAAAAAGCCTCCAATAAAAAAAAGAAAAAGAAAAAACCCGCAAACATCAGCTATTTACCACACGCTGCTCTAATGCCCCAAAGCGCCGCGGCCCACAAAGTGAAAAAATATCTTTGCTGAATCTGTTCTGTCAAATCACAGCTCGTCCAAATGGTTTGGTGTGTTTTGTGGAAAATCCTCTCAATGCCACAAGCCACCCCTCCTGGAGCGTCTCTACGAACGACTCCGCTCCTCTTCTCTGCACCGAACGTTAAACGGGACTTTACGGCAGATAAATTTTGTTTTCACTTCTCCTACTAGGCAACCCATGAAGGTTTTAAGTGTTCAGGTTTTTGGTTTTTTTGAAGGGTGAGGATTATTTCTATCTGGTAGGATGCAAGAGAAAGGGATCAATGGGAAAGGAAAGATGGTTGAAGGCACCAAATGTGTAAGAAATGCCGTTTCTGTGTAGCTCGCCACAGCGCCGAACGGAACGATACCACTTTATTCACAGATTGCAGTTTAAATCGTCACCACAGAGGCCAAGGTTTCTATTCTAGTCCTTTTTTTCGTTTGCTTTAGGGATACTTTTGGTCTTCCTCTTCGTCTGCTCGAGACTGAAATGCATAAATCCACGGCCTGTTTTAACTTCTGAGGAACCGAATCTGAATCGCCGCAGCGCCGAACGTGCAGGAAAAGATAAACACCCCTGAAGTCTTCCGTTACTTTTGCCAAATTCTCCAATTAGCTGCCCAGAACTAATTTTACACAGACATGTAGGCTCAGTGGCCTTCACCAACGACCTCAGCATCGTGGTGCCGGTGAGATCTGCGATTTGACACGTGAGCCAACCAAAAAAAGCCCCGAGACCCCTCAGACTTCAGGACCAGCACCCATTGTGCCCCGTTCAGCCTCCGCCTGAACTCATTCTCAGACCTTGACTACCCGATTAAAGCAAAGCTTCATTAAAAAAACCCTCAGTTCTCAAAGAGTTGCTAGATTTGATGCACGAAGCCTTTTTGTGGCCCTTTTGTGTAGGTTGCAATAAAAATCAAAGCCTCTTTTCAAGGCTCGCTTTCCTCGTGGGTTGGAACTTGGCTTCGTGTAGCCGGTTGCAAACACTAGACAACTTTGAAGAGATCTTCAAAAAACCACACACCCAGAAAAAGCCATTTTTATTAGTCCATTAACATGTCATTAAAGTATCTACTTAGCCAGGAATCCAAATTCCATCCTACCTAAGCAGAAACCCGTCACGAACCAGAGGCAGTCCTCGTAGTGCAAACACCACCGAGTTGACAAAACAGAAGAGTTTCATCTCCAGGATTCCTAAGAATTACAAACTGAAAATCCTCCTGGGCCCTGGCTAACGCCAAGTCTTCTGACACACACCAGCAAGGGCTGATTTAGGCCTCTACAACATAAATCATCAAAAAAAAAAAAAGCAGCACAGGACTATTGGAAGAACAAGACTCATCACATACCCAGGTAAGTGAGGCTGCGTGCAATGCAAGACCAGTAAAGCAAGTTTAAGAATGAACTGGCTGAGATGTGAAATTCAGGAAAACACCAAGAGTTATGGAATTAAATGAAGAACTTTGGAAGGATAAGAAATAAGAGCTCAATCGGAAGCTGAGCGAACACTGACGTACAGAATCAGAGAGCGGCACACAAATCAGAGGCAGAAAGAATCATATCCAATTATCCCTCACACTAACTTTTTTTGTTTGTTTGTTTTTCTCTTCTTCCCCCTCTGCTCATCCACAAATGCCTGAGATAAAGGCTATCTCTCAATCTTTCATTAAATCCTAGATATTACATCAATTTTCTGACGACTTCGCTAGGCCTTCCTCCTCTAATCCAAGCCAAGAACCTTCTCATGCTTTCTCTAGAGTCTCTTATTTCCTAGAGAGACCCAAACCCCAAGCATCCTCCACTGCTTGACTCTTACGGACACGTCCTCAGCCCCGGCTCGGCTCTGAAAGCAGAAGCTGCCCATGGGATTTAATTGCCCCATGTACCACGTGCAAGTTCCAGCTACGGTAAGTTCCTATTTCTCACTCAAATTGTATTTTCAGGGGCTTTTAGAGAAAAAAGTTTCTTTTTCAGGACATACTTTTCACAAACTGCTTCTTCACGAGTGTCAGCTAATTATTATTCATGGTCCTGCGGTGACCGCTGAGCTGTAAAGAAATACAAGAGTGAGACTATAACCGGTGAAGCCTCCTCTGTTATCAAGAAGATGCCCTTGAAGCACCGTCCTCCCTCAGATCCTCACACCTTTTCTTTGCAGACTGTCTCCCAACACGTTCAGTTGAGAACTGGAATTCGAGAGGTAAAGTCAGTTCCTGCTGTCACCATTTTAAAGCCACGCTCAAAATCCCACCCTACCGACTCCACAGTTTTACCAGAGAAAATGGTAATAGAACATCAAGTCAGTTATATCCACCGTATGGTTTTTAAAGCTCAGTTCTCCACCCCCACCAACGCATCTGCCAGAACCCCAACCAAGTGGAATAATGATTTTGTAGAGAGAGATTTACAAAATTCAGGCAGGTTTTTTTTTTCCTTTGCTAAAGTGTCCCGAAACTATCTCCTAACTCTCTGAGAGCAGAGGATACGCTCGGGCTTCAGCTACAGCGTCAGCTCCTGCGTCGCCCAGCAAGAAATAGAAGTGTCTGGAATGAAGGCACAACTTCTGTGAAAACCACCCAGAATCAGATCCTGTTCTCAGGGCAAACACAGCCTCTTAGCTGACAGCGAAACAAAACAATTTCGACGACAAAAATTCCTCCTGGCAATCCAAAGTGGCATTTTACATTTCCTCCACGCTTCGTTGTGCGAGTTGTAGTTTACGGGATCAAGACGATCCTGGATTTCTTCCTTTACATCTCTTGTATCTCCAACCACAGGCGCTTGCATTGAATAATTCATCTTTTCGAGGCAGTAGCGTCTATCGAGAGAGGCTTTATCAGCACGGCTCGCACAGACTTGTGCCGGCCTTTGGAGACAGAGCCCGCCGCGCGACACCATCGCCGTAACCAAATGAAAAACGCCCCACCAAACCAGGCGGCTCCATTTTCTCAAATGACACGACAAGCGAAGGAAGAAATCCACGCCGGAGTCTTCATCCTTCGCTTTTAGAGTTACCCAAGCACTGAAAAAGCATCTGGAAAAAAATTCCTGAAGCATGAAAACCACGTTCCTCCACCCACATGCGCTCATAACTCAGATTCCAAACTGAATTTTACTAAGATTGCCAACATTTTTATTTTTTTTTTGAGCTTTTAACACTTGGGAGGTTTCAAAGCACCTTTTCCAAATCTCTACAAATGTCAATACCCAGCAGGACCATATTCTCAACCGAACATCGCTCACGACAGGTTCCAGGCAGGGCTGGGGATCAAGCTCAACCCTAACCCTACGCCCACGCTCCCCGTAAAAAAACCAAAAGTCCTTTCTAGAAACACTTCAGACATATAGATTGTTGCCCTAGATGAACAACAGTGAATTACTAATCAAATATAGGAAAAAAAACCCAAACCCAAACAGTCCAGCTATTACTTAGGCAGAAAATCCATATTAAGCCGACGCTCCCGTACTGGAGAACGAGAGCCCCTGTGCAGCACGGTCGACTGCTCCGTCAGCATTTCATTTAGGTGTGTTTAATTTAACATGCCTCTGATCTCCACTTTCGGAAGTTAAATGTATAAAGTGTTAAACACCTTATTTTCATTACCACAAAAAAAAAAAAAAAAAAGCAGCTTATAAGGACTCTCCTGTGCAGCTGATCATTTGCTTGCTAATTCGATGCATAAAAGGCTTTCCCAATAAATATTATGGTCACTATAAAACACAGAAATTTAGATTCCCCTTCTTCCCAGATACTCTCTACGGGGCTGCCCGTACCACTACTACAACTAGATGTTTTACAACCCGTTTGTGAGACCCGAGGTACAAGTACGTTCTGTATTAACAGCAGCTATTTTTTTTTTTTCCGCCCTTCACAAAACCCCGTCCAATTAATGGACTTAGAGCTTTTACAAGGCATTCATTTCCTAAGTCTGGGAGGAAAACCTGTGCAACTGCTCTCTGCTGCTTTACAAAGGGGGAAAAAGTAGAGAACAAGAGACCAAAAAGCAGAAGCAACACATTTGTGGACGCTTCCACCACGGCCCCAGAATGAGGAGAAAGCCCAAGCAACCAGATCGATTAAAACGGATCCAAACTTGCGGTCCAGTCCATGAAGCAAAACATTTTTTAAGCTGACAGGACCAGAATACACAACATTTGTACTTTCTAACCCAGATTATCCCCAGCTCTTTTCACATAGATATATTGTCTTGCCTCCGAATATCTGCCGGTTTTGCAGAAAGCAGAAAAAAAGGAAAAGACTAACCTGCCACTCCAAAACATCTTAAACCTGTGAAAACAGAAACTTCGGTTTTGAAAAGCTTGGCAAAGTCGGACTAGACACAGCCAAGCAACATTTCAATAGAAACACTGAATTTCTGTCAAACAGTAAAAGGTCTAAAACTTCCAAGCTAAAATGAAACAGATTTTTTTTTTTTTTTTTTTGTTCAGTTTAAAACCTAAACCATATGTTTTGTACCTCCAAAGAGGGGCTGGTATTTACAGCCCTTCACATCCAGGTAGTGTCAATATTTCAACAAAGCAATTTGAATGTTAAACACTGTTGTAAAGGAGGAAAAATGGATGCAAGTTAACACAGTCTCAGTCTCAGTTTAAGATCTGAGATTTGCTTTTCCAGACAGAACCGGTATTTAGCCTCTTTGATATCTTCCTGCAATTAAATAAGGTACAAAATCAACTTTATGGGAACAAAGTTTTCCAATGGGGGCATTTTAATAAACAGTAGAAAATTAATGTCTGGTTTTCATCAAGCTCTAAGTAGATTGCTTAGGAGGAAGAACATTGCTATGTAAAAAATGAATGGCCTTATGTGTAAGTTGTAAACTATTTAAACTATTAGTTCATCCCACCAGGGCTTAAATGTATCAGGAGAAGAGTTTTAGTTGAAACGATTCACATGGAACTTTGCCTTAAAACTAACTAGGCAGGTTTGGCTCTGGTCAGAGCAGGACTGCTCGAGTCAGCGTTAAAATAAAGCTGCACTGTGAACCGAGAGCAAGAAGCCAGCCACAGAACTGCTGAGGTGATCCTAGGATGCTGCTGATGTAGGAATTAACTGCCTGAAGAAGGAAAAAAATAAATAGGAAATCTTAAAAAACACTGAAAATAAGAAACAAGAGATTTTGCCGGATTCATTTTTAGAAGTTGCAGTTAAACCACGATGACCAGCATGGGCACAATATTCAAGAACTCACATTTCTTCGTTCATTCTGAAACCTTCAAGGGAAAAATCTCCAATATAGGAAGTCCACAGAAGAAGACGTTTAGCCTAAAGAATGTAAGATATATAAAAAGAACGAACCTCAGGAAAAACAGCGCACTGGGCTTAAGCTATCCCAGTATCCCAGGCTGGAAGGGACCTCAAGGATCATCTAGTCCAACCTTTTAAGCTGTTTCAGTAAAACTCAGACACATTTGACATTTTTTTAATAACTGGACAACCTTATAACAAGGAGTTGCTAGAAATCTACCGCAGATAACGCTCTACCAAGCGCCTCTTCTAGCATTACTAACAACTTCAGTACCTGCGACCAGACCGAATCCCAACAGGTACTGGATGACTTTTCAAGAGGCAGAGTCAACACCCCAAATTTTTTCGCAATTAAATGAAAAGCATTCTTTCTTTCAAGCAAGGCACTGGCCCCCTATCATTGCTTTAAACCCACACACTTCAAGTGAACTAATGATTTAGAAACTTTCCCTTATTTCCAGCGCATCTAGTTGGTTTTCCAGTTTTGTATTTGAACCGAGGTATGCTGAGTGCTTTTTGGCGTGTTTGGGTAGAAACATAAAAAAGCCTCAAAGTCTTGTCATCTAAAGCTTTTCAAAGCCATGGGCCTCATCTGCCAAAGAAAGTTTTTCATGCTCTTACAGTCTTGGCCTTCCTTATCCGCAAATCTGGGGTTCGTTTCGCGGCGAGCGGGATAACAAACAGATGAGCCGGAGCAGGACTGGCTGAGCGGAGCGCGAGCCAGCTCCCATTTAAAACTCAGGGCCGTGAAAGTCGATATTCAGTGAAGAGTTAACAGGGTATAAAAGCCTCGAAAAGTCGATACTGAGTGAAGAGTTAACTGCCCAAAAGCCTGGAGCAATGAGTTCATTCTGTTCTAGGCTACTTAGCCAACGGACGGCCCAAAATTGAAGCAGCCGGAATTCATTCAGCGGTACTTTCTTTCTTCCCATCGCTCCCTGAGCTGTCGTTATCAACCTGAGGAGAGCAAACGTATGGATCATCGAGATCGAGTCAGTGCTGGAAAAGAGTGGCACGGCCTAATAGCCCATAATAAATGAAGTTTTGATCTTAACTTGGATCTTAGTACTGAGGGATAAATGCTTTCAGCGTCTTGAGGGGACAAGCGTAGGACTGGCCCAAGATACTTGGAATTAAAACATTCTATTGACTTCTCTTCTTGATGATGACCTTGTTACCAGCTCTCCTATAGTTTTAAGTCCAGCCTTTTGCTGGGTTTCAGCTGCTGTCAGTACAGAACAGACAGCTGAGATTACTGAAATGGGAAGACTACATTTGCTTTAAAAGACTCAGTCACATAAAGGTATTACCGCAAAAAAACACCACAGGTTCTTCCAAACCCCACCTGGATACCTCACTGTCGCAAATCTGTACTGAAAGGGTGGTGAGCAGCTTAATTCATCACTCACAACTACCACTCTATGATGAGAACGGAGCAGGGCTTCACGTACAGCACTCCCCAGTATTTTTTCCCAGTCTGTTCAGCCGGGCTGAGCAGAGGTTGGTGGTTGGTACAGGCACAGCCACCCCACGACTGGGACGGAGAGAACACCATCAGACCAGCATTCTGCAGGAACACAAACCACAAACCTGTTACAGGAACAAAACACAGCCACACACCGATTTCTGTCTTCATTACCATTTCATATTCAAATTATATCCATCAGGTTCCAGGAGATTCAAGAGGCACATGCAAAAAAACGGGAGAAAAATGACACTTTGACAGTCCAGGTAAAATTTAAAAAATAATTCAGACCGATTAAGCGCTTCGCTCCAAAAAGGGAAAGACCACTTTAGTAATTTCCAATACAAAAGTTCAAATAAAGGTGCGAAGCTTCAATTTAGGAAGAGGAAAGAAAAATTGTGTGCGCTCAAATTAAATTCTTGACATCTTGGATTTTGAATAAAGTACATCAGCTGGTTTAGTATATTGTTTTTCATTCCTGGAAACTCAACTCTAAACTCTTCAGTAGTTTGTTTTGTGATTATTCAGCCTGTTATAATTCCTTTCAACAACAATCCAAGACGCTGCTGACTGCTCTCCATTTCCTTCCAGCAGGTTTGTTGGTTTGGTTTTTTTCCTCATTTATTCAGAGAGCTCAGCTTAAACCCTCCTTGTTTACAACTGAAAAAACAGGGGCAGCACCAAGCCCACGACTCTATCTGTGAAGGGCACCGATGCTCAAAGGTGAGCGACGACGCTGGAGATCTGCCAGCCCATCGGCTCGGCTTATTAGCCGGGCGCTGGGCCAGGGGTGCCGAGCTGGCAGGGGGTGCGGCGGGAGCAGGGGGTGACAGCGGTGGCACCAGCTCACAGGAGGGAGGGGGGTACGTGTGTGCGTGCAGGGAGAAGGAAGCTGTGGAAGAGACAAAAGAATGGGATAGAAATGAGGCTTGCTCCAAAAAAAAGGCTGCAGTTACAGAGATATTAATTTGGAAGAGAGATTATTTGGAAGCCAAATTTTTATCATTCGTTCACCTACTTCTGTTTTTTTTCTAGGAACTCCAGTATAGAATCACTGTTTTCTTCTGTAGGACATTTGTCCATCTGTTGCAGGAGAAACATCCCTCTGTAAAATCTTTCCTAGGAAAGATTTTATGTAGAGAAAAAACACCAAAAAAATCTGATTTAATAAGCAGCCTTATTTAAGTGTTAAAATAAAAGAATGATGCATCAGAGCCTTTTTCGGCCGCCGCCGCCGTTCTACGCTAAGTCTCGTCTAGGAGCGGCGCAGCCACACGCTCCCTACAATCCACCTAATCACCTATTAGTCACCCAAGTGGTAAATCCCTACAAGCACTTTGGCTGGGGTCATGCGAATGCCGGATGAACCGAGTTCCAGCAGTTCTCAGCTGACTTCCAAGCAACGAGCTGCACGTGACCGCTGCTCCGCCCGGGGAAATGTGGGTCAGTACGTGTGCATCCTACCGCGGAAGGCGCCCGCTCTCGAGGGACTCGCCGCGCCGTGAGTCGGGAGCGCCGACCCGGGCTGTCTGCGGGCGCACCGTCCGCTTCTAATAACCAGATTCTCGCCGCTCCTGGTCGGTGTGTTCACACTACACCGGCTGTAACGGTTCTTCCAGGAGGCCAGAGCGTATCCAGCAAAATCCTCCGTGCCTCTTAACGGTTGAGCTCGGTCTAAAACGTTCAAAACGATTTAGAAGGCTGCCGGGCAAAGCGCACGGCAGTAGCCGCGAAAAGGAACCGTCTTCCTTCAGAAATCATTAATCGCCCGTTGTGTTTGGGTAGAAACATCCAGATCTAACGGGCGCGTGTTCCTGCGGACGATCACAAACCGCCGCTGCTGCCTGGGAGCTGGCAGCACTCGCTCGCTCCGAGCGGCGTTCCTCCCCGGGACGCGCTCTCCTGGGATGTTTTTAACCAACAACCTGATGGTAGCGCCCCCTTCTTCCAACCACCGTTCCCAATTAGCGTCAAAGTTCAGCAGCTCCGCGTCGGAGCAGCGTCGTCCGCAAGCGGAGCCGTCCTCTTCGCTTTAGGTGTTTTGAACAAAACGGCTGATTCTCGGGTGACCTATGGCAGGCACAAAACTGCGAGTTGAATAGCACCAAACAAGATTTTTATTTTTTTTTAAGAAAAGAAGGCTTTTATTCAGAAGAAAGCTGTATCAGCCTATGTGTTACTCCCTTGTTCTAATTATATAGGACAGCATCTATTTAAACTGCCAAGTTAATGACTTCAAATTTGATCAATAGTCTCTGTTTATTCAGCCCGGTCCTACTGACAGTCACCAGGGATGAAGAACAAAACAAACAGACTGCTCAGAGCCGATCTGCGGTTGAGCAAGAAAAGCCAATCTGTGCGGCAAATACCCTTCGATTTTGCGGGAAGGTGGGGAGGGAGGTCTGTCGCCTGCGGATATCGACGCGGCCCCTTTTCCCTCATGTCCATAAAACATTTACCCACAGTATTCTGCTAACGGCCAACTCAGGAGCTGAGTGAGCTCACGCAGAGCTAACATCACAGCTACAGAGTGGCTCCAACCCTTATCTCGTGCCATCTAGCTATGTTAAATATTCCCATTTGTTTTCAGATGAAGGGTGGTAGGACATGACGATGACAAGAGGACATCACTAAGCCTTCGGACCGTAGGCAATGACTTCCCTTGTTGTCACCGAACCCGCTAAGGAAGGAAATTTCCTTTGGAGCAGCTTCAAGAATGGCTGGAACCATCTTCTGGATGAAAAATGTCCTTGACTGAATCTCCAGCCAGAAGATGGTAGGAATGTTTTAGTTACAGACCGGCTTCAGAGAGCAAAATAAAAACAGAGTTTAGAATGAAAACATCTAACATACAGCACGAACGTAGCATTCTAGCGAATGGTTTTTATTTATTAAAAAAAAAAAAAAGTTTTCACTGCAAAGTCAGTTTCTTAACAGTGGAGTAACAGCAACTTTAGAGGACCTCCCTCCCCAGGTAATTTTTTTTTTTTAAGCACAACTTGCAAGCTACTCAATAAAGACACCCCCCTTTCTAATCCCAAGAGAACCCACAGTCACAACGGGCAGTGTCTTGATTAAAATGTTTTAGTGCCTTATTCTGCCCAGGATGTTAGGTTAACGTTTTCTCAACACGACACATTCATCACTTTGCCTGCAACAGCAACTGTTTGCTCTTTCCCTTGTACAAAACGTCGGTGCCCATCACATCAATAAATTGTAATGCTGCGACTGCTCGGAGATACCTCGACCAAAGGTATCAGAGAAATAAAGTGGAGCTGGAATGAGAAGACACCGTGCCTCTTCCTATACGGCCTCAACGTACGTGTTTCATATTCGGAGACGGGATTTATGGAAGCGACACCACTCGGCTGCGGGATTCCGCAAGAAAAATTAGGAAGAGAGCACTCCTAAACAAAACAGCTCTCGATCAAACCACTATACTAACACATCCAAAGTCCAAAATGTAATACCTCAAAAAGCCGATCCATGAGGACAGCTGGCTCAGTCCAAGCTGAAGATGTTTGCCCTCCATTTTCAATTGATTAAATAGATTCAATACATTCCATTTTGCACGGATGGTTAGCGGTGCTGCTATTCCAGATCAAATGAAATGCTGTATGAGGAAAATTCTCACTCAGGTTAGCTCTCACTGGATATATTACTTGCTCTCGCAGTAATTTAGTATAAGGGAGGCCTAACAATTTCACTGAACAGAATTACTAAAAACAGCACTTCACAGTTCATGACACAGAAGCTCCCAGAAATATTATTTCTTCACTGCCTTCTCAACACAGGGAACGCACTCGGAAACAAGCTAATGTCTGCTCTGTAGGAACCACAGAGTCATATCATGTTTGGTGGGGTGGTTTGGTTTTGTTCTTGTTCTGTTGTTTTGTTTTTTTTTAAGAAGGTGATTCCTATTTATCCAATGGTTGGGATATTAAAAGCAAGCCTTTTATTTGCATTCATGTCACTGACAGAACCTGGGAATCGGATGTTGTCCAAGAGCTGAATGACAAACTACCAGAGAGAACCCAAAAGAGCAAAATTTAATACACAATTTCCCTAAGAGAAGAACCTTTTAAAACCATTTTCCCTCCTTCCTAAAATGAGCTATGTGGCACTAATTTGAAGTGATAGCGCTGGTCTTTTAATTAAAAAATGCCAGTAGGAGGTTGATGCACCGGCGGATGCTGCAAGGGACAAGCTCACAGGACGCAGATGAACCTTTGTGTAAGGAATTAACACACAATTTCAGCCGGGTTAAAAAAGCAAAACAAAACCCCTAAGTCAAAACAAACATACAGAGAGTGTTATTACAGGTGCTTGATAAAGTCATCTGGATGTTTCCCTCAGGGAATGTTGTTAAATTCTAGGGAGGAGGGAAAACCCCCAAGAAACCAAAATGCTCTCGGTCCATTTGTGCAACTAGAAATTTAATTCATGAAGTTTGATTTCCCTCTAGGTGTGTAGTGGACTGGATACATCTATGGCCCTTTCCTACCTCAGAGCTCTTCTACTGTCCGAGGTTGCTCCTTCCCCATCTCCTGTCCACACAGCTGGGATCAGGACCAGGCACCACCTCTACCAAGCTACTCATCTCCATGAGTCTCGGAGCCCCGATGTGCTTAATATCTCTGTCCTTATCAAATTTGACTGAAATCAGACAGAGAGCCAAAAATTAGTTAGAGGAGAATGACAGGTGTGATCTCTTTTTCAGCCTGGTCATTTTTTTTAGTCTGGGAAGAAGATTAAGCTTGTCCCGTAAATTTATCCATCGGCCTGATGGTCAATTAAGTCAGCACCGTCGTCTGAAATTTGTAGACAGCTTCTGTGTGCCAGGTTTCACTGCTGATTTGTGAAATGACCAAAAGCCTAAAAACCTGATTAATATCAGCTTTCCAATCTAGCAGAAATCCCCACAAAAATATTTGCTGGATCCTTTTCCTCGTGGTCTTGCAACATCTTAATTCCACCACCCCAGAAGAGGCTGGCAGGCAGGACCGGGACCTCCAGCACCACTCTTTGCTTGCCGTTCCTATTTAAAAAAGCTCTCCATCGGCATCTGGAAGCACAAGTGTCCTTAAAACCAGCAGCTGCTCTGCCTGATGCAGCCCCCCTGGTGAAGAAACACCACAAGAAGCAGCAGGATATTTTGTCTGTACTTGGTGTAGGGGCTATCAAAGAGGAGTCAGTTTATCCAAAGGCTTTTAGTCTATTTACTCACCACTATTTCAATCACGTTTACACTACCAGCATCAGCTCAAACATCACAGATTAATCTGTTTCCTCCTGGTGTTTCAAAGCCTGTTTTCTCCCTGCACACTTGTAGAATTTACATCCTAAGGCAAGGATTAAAAAAAAATAAAAAAAATAAAAAGGTACTACTTTCCAACCGGGCTTTAGTTTCTTTCCCCCCCTTCTATTAAAAACCATTCTCATCTATGCTCTAGTTCAATTTGGAAGTAGCACATGCAAGACTTGATAAGCACCCTGCGAAGGAAATGCCTTGAATTGCAGACTTCTTACAAGACATTTTCCCAAGCAACTTTTTACAAATCCCATTTGATGGCTGGTTTGCTAATTTCTGCTGAAGTTTATCAAAACATTATTTGTAGACAAGTCAAATTACTCCTGTGATTCAACAGCAACAAAATAATAAAAATCACTGGAACTGCAGGTTCGAGCCGAGCTGTTGGATGGATATGAAAGTATTATTTACGCTGTTACCAGACAGACCTTTAACTCTGAGGAGGTATTTAATTTTCAACTGGAGAACACAACAAAGCGCCCACTTACACGTAGCTTTTGGTTTGCCTAAGTCTCCTTCTAGACGACGTGCAAGAGCTGCTGAGAAGAGCTGGTGACAGTGCACTTCTGGGAGCTGACGGCACCACCCCGAGCAGCTCTGGGGGTTGTAGTGCGGCCGACTGACTCTCATACCTGGGCTCGTTTATCGTCCCGTAACACACGTGGCTAACTCGTACCTCTCGGAAAAAAAAAGTCACGCTCGATTCCCTAAAAACCTTGCGGAGAAAGAACGAAGGGTGTCGGTGCTGCTGGCGCGGCAGAGGAGCTGTACACGGAGCAGACTACATTTTAGTTAATTATTGCACAACAATCAAAAGTCAGTCGGACAAAGAGCGAGACTTTGACTCCTCCACCCTGTGCTTTTCCAGTAGCAAACTTCACGGTGGGTTTTTCCATGAATTAGAGGATTTCGGGGAAAAGGTGCAGGGGTGGAGAGTTAAACCCTAGTGCCATCACACAACTATTTAGCTGAATAATTCATTAAAGTTTTGGTCCCTAATTTGGACCCCTCTCTGACTGCAGGATCCTCACGGGCTACGCTGTGCCGTGCCACTCGCTGGCACCTACGGGCTCCCGAAATTCACTCCCGCCTTTGAACCTCACCTCGCCTTTTTTTCAGCACTCAGCTCTAAAAGGGGGACCTCAGCAGAAATATCTTCACTCTGATTAAAACCAGTTTCAGGAGGGGGTTAAGTGCATCAGCAGATCCCAGCCTCAAAACGCTTCACCTAAGGAATAGCTGGGAGATCAAAAAAACAGAAACGCAGAAGTTCTCCGCAAATTCCGAAAGCCCCAACGCTTCAAGCATGTTATTTTTTTTTTATTTTTTTTTTCACCACGCCATTTCTATTCTCTCTGATTCTACAAATCTGTTCTCTCTGATCCGTTGTTGCAGAGCGTTCACAGACACGTGAAATAGGCACATGCCCGTCACAGTACTTCGTGTGACGGTGACTTGTCTACAGATGTTTTTAAGAAAGAAGAGATACAAGAGACACTGCTTGAAAATTCTATACAGAACACTGAAGTAAATATCAAGAGCCCAGAAAATCCACACAGTTTTTCTTTCAAGGGCTGCCACCAGCCCTTTAGCTTACATTCACCTACTCAATTCCAAACCCAGTCTACCCAATCTAACGGATTCTCTTCCAATGAACACTCAAGTAGCCGTTTTCAACAAGCTATCGCTAATGAGACTTAGACCTGTAGAATAAGACACCTCTGCAGTTTAATTCTGAGTTTAAAATGTTCTCACGTGCCTATAAAAATGTCTACACATGCGAAAAAACACAACCCAAACCCATCAGCTGCGAGAATAAAGCGCAAGACTTGCCTTGGAAGTATCTCAATCACCCTAAGTCTAAATCAAACCGGAATTCCTTGCGCAGTCAAAAAAAACCCAACGGCGTTAAAGTAACAGCACAATCCATACACTTAGTTAATTTTCTTTTTTTTTTTTTTGGATATTTTTCTTTTGCCCTTCAGGAAAATGAAGCACGTGCATTTCAGAAGCTGTTTTCTTTTCAATAAACCTTTCGGGTCATACACCCCATGTACTTTCAGATGTAAAAACCCTGACCACAGGGACTGAAATTCCTGCTGTAATGTCTGGTTTGCTTTGGGGATGCCACACAAACCACATCCAGGGGGTGAGGAAGAGAAGCCAGGACCATGAAAAAACAGAGAGTTCAGGCTGATGTTAAGAGCTGCCTTGTATTAAAAATAAATAAAAAGGCAACTCCCTTCAACGAGGGTTTATTTGAACCTTTATTTTAAGGAGAAAAATTACCAAGGAGAACTTTTAATAGTAGTGCCCTGGAAATCAGGGAGATTAATTGGAAGAGGAGATTTTAACACATTCAAATTTAATTTGCCATTTTATGAAGTGAGCAAGAGATGGAAACTTTACACGGATAAGATGCACGTTTTAGTTTAGTCTGAACATTAGAGGAAACAGGCAGATTTTTATGGAAGACAAAAAAATGCAAACACATGAAAAGGTCAAAGAAAAGGCGATTCTCCGTAATTCACTCGTACAAAAATGTCATTGTATTGCAAATAATAAAATATATCTAGAAAGACCTCATCATCTTGAGGAAAAAAGACTGCATTCTATTGACAATATTTCTTTGCTTATGTCTAGGTTGGGCCAGATGGTCTTTAACAGTTCCTTTCCACCCAAAACGTTCTAGGGTTCTTTACTGGTTACCTGTAAAAGCAAAAGCTACTGCAATAAGAGAGAATTCCAGGTTAGCTATGGAAGAAAGAGAAAAATTGTATTTTTTTCAGTAGCGCTTCTTCGTGATCAGTTGGGAAAGAAACACCAACCGTTCAAAGAAACCAGCCCTGGCTAAAACTGCCCATTAGTGAGGACGTTCAGCCACACGTAATATTCCTGGAATATTCCAGTGGTCGCTAATACCTGAAGTTAACAGTGCGGTTTAACACCGGCCTTTAGTCCTAAACGGGCTGCTCTATGTTCTTACGAGAGAATCGGGAACCACTGTGGAAAAGAGTGTTGCAAACACCTAATTCCACAGGATTTTCCATCATTTCTTACGGTCGTAACAGCACGATTTAGGACGAGGGAGGTAAGCCATTCGAACCGCGTCATCACCCAAGAGCCAACGCCAAGGGCCGGTGCTCACCGGGACGGGATGCCGGAGCCGCTCCGCTGCCAAGGACAGCTCCCTCCAGCTGTGGTGAGGTGAGCACAGCTGGAACAGCCCGCGGCACCACGCCGGCCCCGCAGGGATTGTGCATTATTCCTGCCTTACTCCCGAACAATAATGGATTGTTTTACCCACAAACAGGCGAACAAACCTTCCATTTAAATACTTGCTGTTCAATTGTATTAGTATGCAACGCTAGTGTCTATAGCCTCCAAAAAACAAAAAAGGCCAGGCAGGAGGATTTTTTTTTTTCTTCTATTTTTTTTTCCCCCATGGGGGAGGGGAAGAAGAGTAACTGGGTAAACCACGCTCTGCCAGCTCGGTCTGTCTGCGCTGTGAATTGGGTAGCCTTGGGGATTTTTGCCTGCTGTGCTTAGTGTCCTTGACAACAAGCCAGTTTGAATTTTGGCCTTTAACTTGACAAAAATGACTTACTGAAGAGGAAGGCACCGAGCTATTACAGCCCTGTGGAGAGATTCTTTCTAAACCAGCATGCACGCTTCGTCTGCCAATTCAACTAGAGTATCGTCAAATTTATCATCCAGCCTCTATACTCCCAAATATTCCCAGTGCAGTCGCCAGTTCATAAGAGAATATTTGAAATACAAACTTTCAACAGTTCCGCTCCGTCCTGCCATTGCGTTTTAAGGCTTTCAAAGAAAGATAGAGATGGAAAACAGAGAAAAATATCCCCAGGGATTCCCCTCTCCGAAATGACTGAACTTCCCTTCAAAGAGATGCGGAACAAAGTTGAAAAACATGGAGCATCTTAACCTGTTATGGACCTACAGAGTCTCCTTTAGCAAACAGACGTGCAGGTTTCTTCTTGCGCTACATTAACGCTTAAATAAATCTTCTCTAAATGGATATATACTAACAAACAAGCTCTAGCAAAGCTTGCTGCGTGGTTTAAGAAATCACTACTATTTCCCTCCTCTGTTTTTCTCTCCAAATCAACTCCCAACAGAAGGCAAAACACACACACGTAACCTCAGCTTTCCAAAGTGCAGCACCTTAAATTTTCCAGCAAGACTTACACGGGGAAGCTGAATTTGCACCGAAGCAGCTGAAGTACGAGCACAGCTTTTCTTCCACCAGTTTTCTCCCAGTAGGTGACAAATTTTTGGCCATGGGGGTCAGCAGGCTAGCAAGGAGATGACATCTTGAGTTCTGCAGGAACTCATTTGTAAGCACCCGAAACACCCCAATTTGAGAGCAGAGCAGCTTCCTCACCACCAGCTCTAACACCGGCGCTCCGTGTCAACTACCCACACGCTTCTCTTCGGGCTTTCCAACGTACCTGTTAAAAAAGGGGAGATGCTACCAAGGTAAAAAAAAAGCTGGCAGTTGATCAACGGTAGTGCTGCCCTCGTCAGAAGAGGAGGGGGGATCCTGGGCTGGCAGGAGCATCGAGGGGTGTACGTGAGACCTCGACACAGACACATCCTAAAGCCTGAACAGATCCACAACAGGAGAAACGATGCGGTGGTTGGCAACAAGTATAAGAAAGAAGAAACCATTTTCAGTACCAGCTTGTTTCACTCTGGGAGAATAAATCAGCACCAGCTTCCAGGAAAAATATCAAAGCACTGCTACAGGTAAAAGCTTTCAACGATATTCCAGATTGTGGTCCTTTTCACAGTAATGTTTTGACCATTTCCAGAGGAATCATCATGGAAAAACATAACAAAAAAAAGATTCAAATCCTAATTTAAGGAAAAAGATGGAAGTGTCTCTTCTAGCCTTTTTTTAAAGAAAATATTCTCTTCACTCAGGTCTTAAATGAGTTGTTCTGCTGTGTCCATACCCAAACTTCACACCCGCCCGATCTAACCGCATCTGTTCCAACCAATCTCAACCAACAAGGCAACTGAGTGAGCAGTTAACTCTAAAATCAGAAATAGCAGCAAGTAAAGTAACCAGATTAAACCAATTTTAAGCACGTCCACTGACTGGACTTGCTTCAAGTCGGGCAGCAATCCAGGCAAATCTCCAAAAGGCACACGGACGGGATTTCCAGGCAGTGTTTTCTCGTGGTGTGAGCACTGAGCACACCTCCAGAAACAACCCAGGGGGGTTTGGTTATTGTTATTTACAGCAGCAGCTTCAGCAGCCTCCGAGTTGCTGTCAGTAAGAGGTCAAGTACCCGGCACACACGACACCGTGGTGTAAACTGGACTTTCCTTGCTGAGAAACTGGAAATGCTGCTTGTAATACTCTGGGATCGATGCTGAATTTTGCAACAGAAAGAGAAAGTATGATGCTAAAATATTTCAGAAATGAAAAAAAAAACAAACTGAAAAAGCCATTTAAGGAAGTGGATGAGAAAACTGCTTTGACTGGTTGGTACTACAGAATGATAAAAAAAGAAGAAATCTTTAACAAAACAAAAGAAGAAATCATTAACAAAAAAGGAGAAGAAATCATTAACAAAAAAATTAATGACAAGAGAAGAAATCATTAACAAAAAAAGAGAAGAAATCATTAACAAAAAAAAAATAACGAAAACAGAAGGAATCATGATAAAAAATAAAGAAGAAATGATTACCTAACTGCACCACCACAGACCAAATTGCATTTCTTTATCTGAAGACATTCGATTTGAGAAATGAAAGTTTCGAGTTTGGAAGAAAGTAGGTATTGTTTCTACTTTCCCTGCCCGAGGGGGGATATTCAAACAAACTCCCTTTTGGAGATTTAATTTACTTCCACCAGGACAACGGTGCTGGCACAGCTCTGACTTTCCGGGAGAAACAAAAAAAAAGGAGGCTCTCTCCGCATGGCCCGCCCAGAGGAAAGGGCTGCTCTCCGGATTCCCACTCCGGCAGCCCAAAGGTGCTACTACTCCATAACCCAAATGAGGAAGAGAAGCAGAGAGAGATTCAGCGCCCGGCGGCGTGCAGGAAACCTGCGGCGAAGCTCCGCGCCGAGTTCCAGCCCAGCGCTCCGACCGCAACCGGGTAACCCCGCTCCCGGAAGACGCCGAGCGGAGCAAATCCCGACGAGAAGAAAATAACGAGCCATCGATTTCGACACCCTCCCGGATTACCGGGCAAAAAATAAACGCCGAGCTGCTAAAACTCCTGGCTCTCCGCGTTCCCCGTCGCACGAAACCAGCTCGATATTCAATTCCGACGGCCAAGGAAGCGCGGCCGGTCGGCTCGGCCTCCCTGCACCGGCGCCCTTGGGCTGTAACCCGTGGTCTTCCATAAAACTACAGGAAGCCCATGAAGTATTTACGACGTTGGATATAGAGATCCCTGCCCAGATATCCCTTGTTTCTGAACACTGGCCATAAAACTGCCCAGGTCACCAATATTAGTGTTGTTATTGCTGGGGCGATCAATAGATGAGTCACGCCAGGGAAGCAAAACACACGGACATTTGTGACACGTTTTAACCCAGGTCACGGTAACAATCCTACATGAGCACGGCTCTTCGGTAACGTAACAGTTTATTTTTCACTTGAAGTCGCTGTATTCTTTGTGTATTCCTCCAGTTACAATCGTGCATCTGCAAAAAGACCCAAAGTCATCCATTTAGGAGCTAAAAACCGGTCGGGTTTTGTGGACGGGACTTCCCCAAGCTGTGCTGACTACACTGAACTGAAAGTGGTGGTGGGGACACTGCTCTGCATCACCTCTTTCCTCCTTCCCTTTCTTTGCCCCTGCTGAGCACCATCACCTTTCCTACAGGACTCAAACTCATCACCTAAAAACTCCCTTCAGCTCCAACCCCCACTCCCAGAAACCTCCTGCTTCCCCATCATCTTCCTCAGTCCTCCCTGACTCTTCTGACACCGTGCTTCCCTCCTCCTCACACCTGGCAGGGCTCTGCGCTCCCTCCCACTCTGCACCACCACCACCCACCAGCAGCCCAGCACCGTCTCAGGTCAAGGCTGCCCAGGAGGAAGGTGTTTCGCACTCCTCAGTACTCTGAACCTCGCTAAGCGAGACGCCGGGAGATGATGAGTTGTATTCTCCTCTTATTTTCTGGTAAAGGAGGTGGTTTTGCCACCAGCCCCCGACGTGGCCATCGGACCTTCCACACCAGATCCTGCCCCTTTCCTGCTCCACCTATGAAGTGATCCATAATGCTTAAACTAATGCCTTTTCCTTCCCAATCTTTTCTCAGTTCCACACAGGTACCAGAAGCCAGCCAGCTTTTAACACCTCAGCTGAGACCCTGCTGAAAAAAGCCAGAAAGGATGATGCCAGAACCCAACTTGCGGCTTTTTTTTTTTTGGTAGAAAAGTTCCATTTAGTTCACTTCTTCACAGTCTTTCCAATTCCATCTGCAAGCTACCTGGAACAAGAACCTCTCAGATACCCAGCACGATGAGACTGCAGTTTTCACGAGTCCTGGGTGATATAAGAGTATGAGCAAGACGTGTGTAAGCCTTGGAGATGATGAACCCTTTGGAATTTCCCCAGGGAGCAGCGACTGCAGCAGCAAACAAAGGTTTCACAGAAATACATCAGTGAGAAAGGGACACGTGCTCCAAGAAGGTGTCCTGACCTCTGGATCACGTTTCTCCTTGACCCAGCAGATCCCAAGCGGACTTTTGGAGCTCGTGGACTCACGACATCGCTTCGTTGTTCCCGTCATTTCCACGCACGGACGCAAAAAGACCACAGACTCAGTAAGTTTGACCTTACTTTGCCTAGAACTGCTCCAAGCTGCAAGAGACAAAGGCCTTGACCACCTCCGGCTCCTCCAGCATGAAAGGTCCAATGGAAATGAGAGGAATAGACTTTTGGAGAAACAGAGATGATGAGAGATCAGCGTCTTTGAGATCCACAAGACACAGTCATTTTACCCATCCATCCAACTTATTTGGTGATGTTGTGTTGGCTTTTTTTTTTTTTTTTTTAAATATTTCTAACCAGGATGTGTTATTTATTTGCCGCTTAATTTCACCACGAGTTGTCTCGGAATAGGACTGACACTGTTCCGTATAAGCTGGAAGACCATTCCTGCTAATCCCCAGAGGATCCAGAGCTTTTAGATATAGTCACAAAAAAAAGAATCCAACACAAATACCTTCCTAATTGACAAGCCAAATTAGGTCTTTAAAAAGAGCACGAAAGGTTCCTCCGCCGTTCCCTTCCCACTTCCAAAGTCCCGCTCCCAGGCATCTGCAGACTAAGTGGTATTTACACAGTAAATGGTTTCTAATCACAGGAAACACGAGGCAAGTAGTAAATCATAACAGGAGAGGTCCTCTGTCTTGATTTCAATCTACTCAAATCTCCCAGGAGCCAAAGGGACGAGAAAACCAAAGCGGTGCTCGCTCCAGCTCTTGGGAAGAGGTAAGTCAGCTCACCGGGCTCCGGCGGAGCCAAGGAGACAGCACTGCCTAACGATTCGAGAGCTAAATCTCTCCCAAAGCCATTATTTTCTTATTTTTTTTATTAAAGACAGCAATTTTTGTCACACCACCTAGGTTTTCCCGCTTGTAAAAACAGAAGATGTGTCTTAGGAAGCAGGAGGTTCCTTCAAGGCAGCTAAAAGAGGCCAGTAAAAAACAATAATCCATGAAGTTGCTCAATAAACTGAAACTTCAGTCGCTTCCAGAAAAATGTTCTCAGCAAAGAACTCATCTTAGCAGACGAGTGCCTGCTAAAAGTTAAAAAAAAAAAGCATTTTGATGTAGTATTCATCCTTTCAAATGAAAGCCAAACAGCCTCCCTCTGTTATTTAAATGGTATCCTCCAGCTCCGAAGAAGGGCGACCGCCACGGCCCTCAATTCCTTAACTCCCAACATTTTTATTGACTGACTTGCATAAAAAATGAGCCACATTAATGACTGAGTTGACATTTAGTACACACCACCACAAAACTCGTTTCAGATCAAACACCATCCAGACAACCTAAAAATATTTTCAGCCTTCTCACGTCCAAGAAAACGATTCGCAGATTTACACGACCCTCCCAAACTTGGGGCTGCTAAAGCCCAAGCGGTGCAGAATCGGGGGGGAAAAAAAAAAAGGATTGAAAGAAAACCAGGGTGGTGGTGTTTTTTTTTTCCAAGAGCTGCTTCTGATTGATTGCGTTCTATGCCAGAAGCAAGTTAACCTGTAACTGAAGTTTAACCAGCGCTGTTTTCTCATTATTTGACAACATTTTCTACATCCACAGCAGCAGCTCTACGAAGATGAAGCCCAGTGACTCGGAGCAGCACCACAGCTCCTCCAGTCCAAGCGATCTCCAAGCATCCACTTGTTGCCTTTGAAAGGCTGGATTGCACCTTATTTATTAATAATTCACACGACAGCCTCAAGAAGCAGAAAACCGTGTCTCTTCCCATTAAAGAAGCAGTCTCGGCATCGACCGGAGCAGCTTCCAGAAGGTTTCATCCAGGTCTTTCAGGGTGCAACAGCAATTGGCTTATCCACACGCGCACCCTGGCAAGGAAGGCACAACACACACCGCTCCGGGTGGCACCTCTGGCTCCGGGAAGGAACTTCCTGATTCGAACGCGGGATTTGCCAGGTGAGAGCAAGTCGTGAGGAAGGAGTGAAAAAAAAAACAAACAACCAACCCAACCAAACCCCTAAAAAAACCCAACCTAAAAGCACCTAAATGTACATTTGTTCATCAGTGACTGAGTTATCCTCCCAGGCACACGGGAGGCCAGGAGGGGTGACTAACTAAAGCAAAGCAAAGGCAAATGATGAAAGGTTTTGCCGAAAGCCAGTCTGCTCCTGGAAATCCTCCTGGGAAAGGTACAAGGGAGACCCCAGAAAAAGGTAGGGCGGTCTGGCCCGCTGGAAGAGGGGCACACACGGGCTCCCCCCAGGAGGAAGGCGCAGAAGAGACCCCAGGAAGAGCAGGATGTACTGGTTTGTTAAGGGGGTGTCACAGGGACTCCCTCACACACAGGGAAGGTGCAGAAGAGACCCCAGGAAGGGGCAGGGTGATGAGAGGGGGGGACCTCCTGAGGAAGAGGTGCAGAGGAGACCCCAGGAAGGAGCAGGGTGATGACAGGGGGGGGAACCTCCTAAGAAAAAGGTGCAGAAGACACCCAATGAAGGATCAGAGTGNACATGGGCTCCCCCCAGGAGGAAGGTGCAGAAGAGACCCCAGGAAGAGCAGGGTGCACTGGTTTGTTAAGGGGGTGTCACAGGGACTCCCTCACACACAGGGAAGGTGCAGAAGAGACCCCAGGAAGGGGCAGGGTGATGAGAGGGGGGGACCTCCTGAGGAAGAGGTGCAGAAGATATCCCAGGAAGGAACAGGGTGATGAGGCGGGGGGGAACTCCCGAGGAAGAGGTGCAGAGGAGACCCCAGGAAGGAGCAGGGTGATGACAGGGGGGGGAACCTCCTAAGAAAAAGGTGCAGAAGACACCCAATGAAGGATCAGAGTGTGGGTGGGTGGGTGTCACAGGAACACCCCCCCCATAGAGGAAGAGGCAGAAAAGACCCCTGGAAGGGGCAGGGTGCTGGGGGAGGAAGCGCCGTAGGGACCCCCATGGGTGGGGTCCAAGGAAGACCCCAGGAAGGAGGGTGCCCCAGCCTGCTGGAAGAAGACAGGGAGAGAAAAACACCCCTTTTTTCCCCTCAAAACCCCCTAATCTGTATCAGCCCGAGCAGCCGGCGGAGTCCACACTGGGGGAGGGGGGGGAGGAGGCGACAGATAAAATCCATAAAGAAAGAAGAATTAAAGAAAGGCTCCGCCGGGCCACGGAGGGTAGAAGAGGGGGGGACTAAAAAACGGCGGATAAAAGTTAAGTAACGATTGGAGCTCGGTCGTCGCTGCTGCACCCTCGGCCTTGGGCCC
>VWZK01015088.1:47391-108125 GCA_013396935.1 Baryphthengus martii
GGGGGGGTGTTGAGATAGCGCCCCCTGGCGGCGGGGAGGAGGCTCGGGGGGGCTGGATGGCAGCGGATGTATAGGGGTGGTGTAGAGTGGATAGGGGTGCCCGGAGGATGTATAGAGGTGGTATAAGGTATATAGGAGTGCACGAGGGTGGCGTGGAGGATGTATAGGGGTGTATAGGTCACGTGGGGGTGACCTGGAGGATGTATAGGGGTGGCATAAGGTACATAGGAATGTATGAGGGTGAGCTGGAGGATGTATAGGGGTGGTATAGGGCATATAGGTTGTGTGGGGTGGCATAGAGGATGTATAGGGGTGGTATAGGGCGCACAGGAGTGGCATAGAGGGTATAAAGGGGTGCACAGGGGGTATGGGAGTAGCATAGAGGATGTAAAAGTGTGGTATGAGGCGTATAGGGGTGACATGGAGGATGTATAGAGGTGGCAAAGGGTGTATGCCAGTGCACAGGAGTGGCACGGAGAATGTATGGGGTGGCATAGGGTGTATAGGGGTGGCACAGAATATATATAGGGGTGATATAGGGGCACATAGGGTGGCATGGAGGATGTATAGGGGTGACATGCAGGGAGGCAGGGGTGCCATGGAGGGTGTATGGGGGTGACATGGAAGGTAGGGTGGAGGGTAGCACAGGAGTGCATTGGTGTGACATGCAGGGTGGCATGAAGGGTGAGTGAGGTTGTAGGAAGGTAGCACATAGGGTGACATGTAGGGTGCATGGGAGAGACATGGAAGATGGCACAGGGGTGACATAGCTATGCCAGCCTTCCCTGGCTCACAGCACTAACCTGACTTGGTGCCCACATCAGGACTCACCTGGGCCAGACCCCAGTTCCTGCCCAAAGCCACCTATCTCGTCCCACCTCTTCCTTCTCACCAGCCCTCAGCTTTCAGCTCCTGTAGCTCCCCAAACTGGCTCCCGCAGGCTTTGGCTGTGCAGCCTCAGGGACAGCCACTGAAACCTCCTCCTCTCCTCCCCTACACAGCCAGACCAGGGTGATGAGCACCCAGGGCGCTGGGCAGGCTGGGGGGTGCACCTCTGGCTGTAGGAAATGAACAGTTGGGCATAAAAGTGCTTTGGGAGAGACCCTGCTTCATATGCACAAGTGAATAGATCCCCATTCAGGGCAAACAGGCCACCACGGGCACTGGCAGCACCTTTTCCAGCTCTCCAGCACCATGGGGACAGAGCAGCTGTCACTATGCTCCTCTGGGGCCAGGACGCAGGGCACTTCAGTTAGAAAAAACTACTTTTTTTTGGTGCATCTCTAGAAAGGTTGTGCCACTCAGGGGAAGCCCTGGAGAAGCAGCACAGCAGCATCTCAGCTGGTCCCCACAGAAGCCCCATCCTGTTCCCTGGGGGGCTGGTGGCTCCAAGCCCCCAGCAGGAGAGCTGGGGCTGGCAGCTGTCAGAGGAGAGCAGCTCCAAGGAAGCAGGCAAGCAGATACCTGGAGGTCATTTGCACACCCGTGAGGTAGCCTCACCCTTCTGGTGGACACCAGTCCTGGTTCTCCAGGGTCCTGGTTCTCTACCCAGCACAGGATGACAGAAGTGGTGCCAACTCAAACACCTCCTCCATGTCCCTTCTCCTGCAGCCCAGGACAGTAGGCACAGACCAATACTTTTTAAGAGAAATGGGGTTTTTTTTCTCCCCCTCGCTTTCAGGGCCCCAGGGACACTATTTTATTGCATCTTAAGGACACAAAGGTGGAAGGGAGCAGCTTTGGGGCCCAGGGCTCTGCATACCACCACCTACCACAGGCTCACCTCCAGCACATGCAGGAAAGGAGAAGAAAAAGACAAGCAGCTCTACCCTTTCTCTTTTTAGTTCACTTTAAAATCAGCAGCGCATCAGCAAACAGCCTTAAGGGACAGTTCTGCCCAACCACGGGAGAAGCCACAGGGGATGCCCAGCACTGGACCATGGTCTAAAGTCAGGGTGGCTGCACAGACCCCAGCTCTGGTCCATGTCTCCATTTACCCTGAGGAAGCACCTGCCTCAGATTCATTTTACCCAGTGAAATGTGACCGCTCCCCGATGCTGCATCAGCCTTGTCAGCAAGGAGAAGGTGCAAGGTGGCCGAGCGAGAGCCCTTCCTGTTAACCCATGGGCACAAACAAAGGATTTTCAGAGCGTTTTTCTGTGACATGTGCTTTCTCAGTTTTAAATACAGTCCTGGAGTCAAGAAATAAAACCCCAAGAAAGCATTTACAATTCATCCATTCTAAAGTTAAGTAAGATACCCAGCCCTGGCACCCCCACTCAGGGCCACAAGCCTCCTCACATGGCACAGAGCACAACCAGGCTAAATACCAACTCCCTTTTTCCTAGGTGGTGTGGAGGAGAAATGCATAAACCCTCTGATGAGCAGATCCAGGGTGGAGGAAGACTTTCTCCTTCCTGGAGAGAAGATTCTCCCTTCAGATTAAATTAATCAGTTACATCACCTCTCACTGCATCTAAGGAAGAAAAGCCCTGAACCCATCCAAAGTCGTTTTGAAGAGCCAAACCCCTCAAGAGCAGGAGGAGGAAGTTGCCAGAACCCTCTTGCATGGAGCAAAGCCCTCAAGATAGCTTCAACCTCTGAGGAACCAGAGGGTCCTAGTAGACTCTCCCACAAGCCATCAACACTACAAAGAATGGAGCATGTTGTGAATCTACAGAACAGACTCATGCAACTCATCTGCTCCCAGAGCGGTCCAGAGCTGCAGGGATGGACACAGGGCACCAGAACCTGCTGCGAGCTGGACTCAAGAGCCACATCTACTCCATCCTCACCTTCTGCTTAGCCTGCAGCTAGAGGCCAGAGCTGGAGAGCTTGGAAAGAGGGAAGACTCTTCTCAGCAAGGGACAGCGACAGTCAGTACAAACCTGAAATACAGGTCCTCAATATTAAAGGGTAGCTCCAGGTAGAGCCAGATCCATGGGCTCCAGGCTACTGGATAGCATCTGGGAAGCTGCAGTGGGTGGTGAATCAGCTCCCATGGCAATAGCTGCCTCACAGCCTCCCTGCCGAAGGGCCGGCATTCACTCCTGCGTCCGGATTGCAGTATTTCCATGTGGAGTAGCACACAGTGATGGTGACCCACCTCCCCCCAGCCCATTTCCTTCTCTGCTAGAAGGATCTCCCCTCCCATGGAGGTGGTTTTGCCTGCAGAAGAACAAAAACACTTTGTGAACAGCTTTTCAAAACTGCTTCTGTCCCTCCCATTCAAGCCTGGAAGCTTCAGCACAAGCATCAAGACCCAGCTGGAGTTGGTGGGAAGACCCTGCTTCTCCAGCAGCTTCATGCAGTCAGTAGAAAGTTTTTGGCTGTGCTTTCCACCCAGAAAACACATCAGAAGCCCCAACAGATTTCTGCAGGGCCTTAAGACACGACAGAAAAGTCTACAGTGTTCACAACAGCAGCTTATGAGGGGAAAAAAAATAAATCAGAGGGAAGTACAAAGCTAGAAGTGCAATTTATTGACAAGTTTCAGAAGTGAGAAGACTCAGCACCTTTGCTCCTCCTGGTTTCGATGTCTGAGCTTTGCTAAGATACCTCCAGCCACCAGCTCAGAGCTGTGTAGTGCTTCATCTTTAAAAGTTGAAGTCATGCTTCTCCACTGAGAAATTGTATTGCCCATCTTGACTGGTCCCAGGCTGCAGGTCTGGATTTTCCTAGGAGGAAGTCAAGAGCCGTCAATTAAAGGTTCTGCATCTTACAAAAAAACCTTAGGCTTCTTGGAGCTTGCCTGAAGATTTTCATAGCACTTGACCATTTTATTCTTCTTCAAAAAAAACTCTGCTGCTCAACAGCAAAGCCAGTTTGACACTAACAGGACCCTTCAGAGACCAGCCCAAGTCCTCCTGTTCTTTCCAGCACACTGAAACTGCAGTGTCCCTGCACCTCACAAAAGCCTGCCACGTCTACAGACTCAGACACCAGAGCAGCTGGAGTGGGAGAGCTCCCTCAAATCAAACAGCCTGCTTGCAACAGCAACAAGCCAGGACTGCTTCGGAGAGATGGTCCCACTGGCACCCAGCCCCTCAGGCAGGTGTGGTGTGTAGGAGAGCTTCCTCCACACTCTCTCACAAGGACATCCCACAGACCCTGTTCTGGGCAAAGGACTAAACCAGACATTTGCTCCCTGCTGCTGCAGTTCACATCTAGACTGAGCCAAACCACTAAGACTCTTCCCTGATGTTTCTCCATCTGTGAGACTAAGGCTGGGACCAACCATGGCATCTGTGACAGTCAGGTGACTCTTGCAACTGCTAGCTGGTGTCCTAGCCTCTTTTTCCAGAAGTTCATTAGCATGAGAAGGGTCAAATAATCCAAATGCAACCTGAGCATGGTTATCAGTTGAGTAGGAGGCTTCCATTCATAGTGGTAAGCTAGCTCAGCTCCAAAGGAGGAAACTTCTCCACATTTGGTATTCATATCAGCAGCTGCAGTAACTCGAACTGATGCCAGTTTAAATTCCAGCAGCAAGATACTATCAAGGCATCTTATCTGTTGGGCAACTCATCAGCTGACAACTTTGGGCTTTTACAGACCTCAAGAGGCAACAGAAACAAGCTGCAAGGACTACTCTAGTCATGGAGAAGTCTCTTCAAAAGCCTGTGCTTCATTCCAAGGTGTAATAGCTTTGTACTTTCAGCTGAGAAACAGCAAGAGCTCACATACCTCAATACAAAAGTATTTCTCGATGATACTCAGAGCAGCTTGGTAGATCATGTTGTTGTGATGGGTTTGCAAGGCCTCAATTTTCTCCACACCACCAAGCTCTTCCACCAGCAGGCACAACCGATCTGTCTCTCCCAGCTTCTCAGCTGCCTGTAACGCCAGGTAACCCAGCAGGAGAAGAGAGCCTTGGATAAGTACCAGGTCTGAGATGGTCTTTACTGTGAGACCCTGATCTACAAGTCAAAAGACCAGTCACTGTGTTTAGAGACCCTACCTGATCCCAGGGATATGAAACAGTCCATGCTGGGGTTGCTGCACTGTGGCTGGACTGCCAAGCCCTCCTCAGCCACATCCACACCCTGAGAAGCAGCAGGTGTGACCTGCCACCCACAGTGTCATTTGCAAAAGCCATTTCACTGATTCAAAGGTGCTACAAGAACTAGATCTTTGTGAGGCACAGACATCAGCTGGCGGGGACCTGAGCTGAAACACCCCCAGGACCACTTGGTTCCTCTGCAGCTGCATTTCTCCAAGACCTTCATCTCCATCCATTCAGAGAATTAACACACCACCTCTTTTCTTTTCCGGAAAAGGACCCAAGTTACAGATGAAGAGGAGCACTTTGAGAATTTTACCTTGTCAAGTGCTTTGGACAACCCAAGGGTGTCCAAGAGCAAGTTCGACATGAAGTCTACCTCTTATTACTGCAAGATCAACAGCTGCTGCTCTAACTACACCCAGTGAGCATTCAGCTCACACCTAGCTGCTCTTCTGGAGAAGGAATGCAAGAGACAGGAGATCTTACCAGGAAAAGATTTAAAATGGTATCCAGAATGATCAGGATGACTTTGCTATCTTTGGCCAAGAGTAGGTTGAGCAGAGGTTTGAGGACTCCAGACTGGACAAGCTCCACCACCTGTTCCACGGTGCCTCCTGTCGTGAAGTTGGCCACTGCCCACACAGCTTCTTTCTGAGCTTTGAAGTCCCCCTGGAAGAGCAGCACATTGAAGACATTCCCAACCTCTAGCATCTCTCCAAGACCACTGTGAGGTGAGGACAATATTTCCCTTGGATTCAGTTTGGGCTGACCCACCTTCCCCAGCAATTTGAGTGACAGGTGCTCACCTGGCAGAGCCACCAAGAGCAGCTCCAAGCCATGTGTGCTGACCAGTCTGAGTGCTCAGGCTGTTCCAAGAATCTCAACAGCTTTGGAGCAGATTCCTCAGGTGGGCACACACCAAGTGCTTCATCAGAGAGGCACTAGGGACCTCAGGAACCTCAGCATTGCTTCTGCAGAGCTGTATGTGCAGCACTGCACCCATCCCTTACCTTACTGAGCAGCTCCACCAGAGGTGGCAATAACCCACAGGTGATGAGCTGCTGGATCTGCCGGGAAGGCCCTGCTGCAATGTTACTGAGCGCCCAGGCGGCCTCCTTCTGTATAGTTGGCTTTGCGTGTCGCAGGAGATGGGGCAGGACAGCCAAGACACCGGCATCGATAGCTGCCTGGGTCTGCTCATCAGTCCCTGTGACTATATTCCCAACGGCACGGAGAGCTGGAGTCTAGACAGAGATTAAAGGAGATGAGGATACCTCAAGGGACACATGCTGGAACATCCAGCAAGATCCCTCACTTGATCCTTCAAATAAGAAAAGCATTGTGGGCTATTCCTGTTCTATTACAGGCCCATTGTCTTCCTGTTTTGCTCTAAGCAGCTTTCCAGTCTCTATCCAGTCTGCCAGCCGCAGCAAGCTGGAACAGAGCACTTGCTTGACCAACCACCAAGCAGTACTGCAGTTTGAAGAGACAGGAGACCATACTAGCTACAGAGTAAGGAGATATTTCTTCCCTCTCTTCAAATATTTCTACATTAAGGGATCAGAGGCTGGAGGTTGTGGATTGTTTCCTACCATAACAATCAACACTGGGCTGGCCATGAGTTCCACCAGCTTTGGAAGAATCCCTGTATCCACCACAATTTGGATGCGGTCATTGGAGCCATCAGTCAGATAGGAAAGAGCCCAGCAGCAGTCAGAAGTGATGTCCTTGTCCTCATATTCCATGAGGCAGAGGAGAGTTGGCAGTATCTTCTTCACTGCATCCAGGGGAGGGTAGGGGTTCTTGTTCCTACAGAGGTTTGATAGCGTCCATGTGATGTTCCTCAGGAACCCAACCTGAAACACAAGGGAGGGGTAAGATCCTCATTGCAGTAACAAACGAGGAAGTAGCAGCACCCTGGTCCTTGCAGCTCAGAGATGTTTACCCTGGTCCTTGCAGCTCAGAGATGTTTCCCAGAAGTAGCCTTAAGGACTGAGGCTTGTTTGAAGAAGGGGGATGAACCAGGTAAGTGAGCAAACCAGTAGATTCACATCCCCCCTCCCCAATATTAAGTTCCAACAACTTGAGCTTTAGCAGTGTGAAAGTTATAACTAAGAAAGGTGCCAAACAGCTTATCTGTTGGGTCCTTGGAGAAATTACAGAGGACTCTTCAGACACCATCAGGAAATTGATGGTTTTTTTTTTTAATATTAAATATTGGCAGTTCATTGTTCTAGAGTAGGGCACCTTGAGAATTTAAGTTGTGTGTTCCAACAATTCATCCCAGTGAGGATGCTCCCAGGAGAGCAGTGGAGCTACATTCATGGCACTGCAGCTACCAAGATATGTATATATATGTATATGAACTGGTCTTCTGTCATGTTTCTCCCACAGGGCTTAACAGGCAAACGAGGAACAGAGCAGCTGGAAAATTGTTATTTAAATAAAATATCTTGCAATATAAACTCACAGAAGACCTAGAAAGTGTTTCTTTAACACCAGTCTGAAAGGCCATAGCTCTATATAGAGAAGACATACAGCTTCCACCACAGCCAGGGATACAGGAGATCTGGAGCTATCAGTACCACTGTTACAGCCCCTGAGAGCTTCTCAGTCCACTCCATGCTTCTCTGCAAAGGACCTTCTTCCCCAGAGACCGAGAAAGGAGTGGGGAAGGCACCATTGCAGAAGGGCAGAGAGAAGCCACACATCCAGCAGCTTAGAGCTGGCCAAAAAGCCGCAGGAACAAGGGTGAATTCAGCAAGTCTACTTTGCACCAGTTTCATCTTGAGATGGTCAAAGCTGGACAGGAAAACAGACTGGAAGTCATCACATTGTCTTGAAGACTGCTTGGCATCCCCAGCTTTGAACACAGTTGAGAGGCAGGGTCATTCAAAAGCCATTTAGCACAGGGGCTCATGCAATTCTACAAAGAGGTTGTGGTTCCTGAAGCAGATGATAGACCACCATTCACCCATTACCCAAGTGATTAAGAGCTGTTAAGAAAATGAGGGTTATTTACTGGAGTTACAGGTGACACCAGAGCCAGCAAGGGAGGAATCACGTTGCAACTGATAAGAGCATCTCTGTAGAGGGGACCATCACCTACACAGACAGAAAAGGGTTATTGCATCTGCCCAAGTCACAAGACAGTCAACATCCAACACTCAGACCTACGTCACCCATCCTGTTCTCCCTACTGACAACACTAGTGGGTTAGACCATCCCAGCAGGATGGAGTCTTGCACTTGGATTTGGCCAAAAACCTCCTGCAGAGCCAACACGGGGTCCCAAAGGCCATGTGCAGAGGCTGAAGGGTTATGGGGTTCAATAGGGGCAGCAGCTTGGAGATAAATCTGCAGGGAGATGAGGCTCTCTTGAGGAACACCAATGTTTTTAGCTCTCCAGCACTGTTTCAGGCAGTGGCCCTCTACATGTCCCCAGGCCTGGAGACTTCTGCTCACCTGCAATGTTGCCCAGTGCCCACACAGACTGCTCACTGATGTGCATGTGTGGGGAGGACAGGAGGGAGATGAAGGCTGGGACGGCACCTCCCTCCACCACAGCTCTGGTGTGGTCAGAGGTGCCAGAGGCAATGTTAGTCAGTGCCCAAGCTGCTTCAAACTGCAGAGGAGCATTGTCATTGTAGGTCAGGAATTCAACCAGCCTAGGGATGATCCCCAGCTCGATGATCTGGCTGATAGGGGGGTCATTCTGCCTAGACAGCATTTTCCTGCAAGAGAGGACACAGCACAGCCTGTCATGAGAAATTCTGTGGTGCCATGATGGACCATAACCCTGTGGCCAGGTACAAGGCTGTGGCTTGCAAGGGAAGCAGCACCTGTAAGAGGTGCTTCATGGGCTGTTCATCTCATGTCAGCAAATCCTCCAGCAGAGGAGTTGCCATGGAGAGGCTTCTGCAGGAGACACATCTAAGATGCTGAAGCACCATCAGAGTGTCTGCAGAAGCACAATACTTCACAAATCCTTTTGGGCCCAGGACAACATTATTCCATGTCCCCACCTTGCAGGGTTGAGACAGTAAGAAATAAATATTTACAATTTGTTTCCTCACCACCTGCCTCTGCTACTCTCCAACTCAGGAGCACTGGCCAGGATGACATTTCACAGACTGCTTTTCCAGCTAAGAAAACAGAACCACCAGCTCTCCACTGCTGGTTCCTGCCCCGTGGCAGTGCAGAAGCATCTGCAGCTGCCAGGGAGATGGGATCAGGGCACTGATCATGTCATAGAAATCCAGAGAAAGAAGCTTTCAGAAAAAGCTGCTTCCCAGCTTGGGTCACTCAGCAGCCAGTGGCAGAGGGTAGCACAGAGGTGTGAAGCCATAGCTCGGATGTCTTAGTGCTGCCACTGGTGCCCCACCACAACCCAGTGCTATCAGGACACCCTGGGTGTGGGCAGCCAGCTCTGCCCATCAGGAGGCAGGTTATGACTTGTGCCTCTAGGAAGGGTCTGCTCTGGCCAGCCTCCAGTCGATACCTTGAGAGCAAAGCTCTTGGTGTTCTCTCCTTGAGCAGATGTCCTCTCAGCCACTGAGAGGAGTGCCAGACCCTCAGCACATGGGCAGATTGATGTGGCAGCTCAAGCCAGCCAAGGAAGCACCAGTAGCAATGTGGCCTCTCCTGGACCCTCAGGAGACATCCCTGCTGTGTGATGACACCCTGTGATCCTCCCTACACCCATCCAGACCCAAGTGGGGACAGCTCTGCTCAGCATTGACCACTAGAGCCAGGCTTTCCAGACCTTGCCCTGTCCAAGCTTTTGGCACTTGGTTTCTTCTCAACCACCTTACCAGCTGGTGGGAGCCAACGCGAGCCCTGCCCCAGCATAGGCTCAGCAAGGTGGGCAGCTCCAGGAGCCACAACCAACCCCTCGATCGGGTCCTACCACACAGGTCCCTGCCACAAACACTGCAGAAAGGGCCAAGCAAGGCACACAGCAGGAAGCAGCTGAGATCCCTCAGGGCAGTTTGGGTTACCAGGCTCCTTCCCCCTTTGTCATCTCTTCAGAGAGCTCCTCAAAGAGGAAGAAACACCTTTTGCCAACAGGCTCCATGGGCCACTTCCAGCGCAGAGGGGCCGGGCAGTGTACCTGGTGTCCTGCGTAGCCTGCAGCTGCAGCTCCACGTTGCTCCCGTTCACAGCTTCAACGATTTCCTCCAAGGACAGCTGAATAGTCTGTGTCACAGGGAATGATTCAGAGTCAGCCAACAAGCCAGGACTCCCTCAGGTTTAATCTCCACAGTCAATCAGGTGTCTAGACCCAAGCCAGTCACCACTTCATATCTAAGCAACGTCTATTCTTTATGCAACGCAGTTTCGAGATGAGGCAGAGGAAGGGAATCTCCAAAAGCCTTCGAGGCAACTCATCCTTATAATCAAGCACAGAGAGAGTCACTGACACACTGTAATGGGCCTACGAGCTCCATAATTACCCCTGGCTGCACAGGGAGCCAGACAGGAGCTTCACCAGCTCCCAGCGAGCTGGAGCACCAGCCTGTTCTACCTGCTGTGGAGGGAAGCCGCACAGAACATCATTTCCATGCAAAACAGCACAGGAAAAAGCCAAGTGGTCTAAAATTCTCCCCAGTGCTGGGCATGGAGATCAGGGGGGGACACTGGCTATTTAACCCAGGTCACCTGAGCTGGACCTGGTTGTGGTCTAAGTAGATGACACCTACTACACAAGCTGCAGCACTGATCCTGCCCGGGTGCAAGGCACCTGGCACTCACCTCCTTTCTTTTGTCTTCTCCTGGAGAGAGACTCTCATCCATCAAACTGAACGAAATACTCCTGCGCTTCAGGATCTGCTCATCCTTCTTGGCCTTCCGCAGCTCGATGTTCAGCTCCACTCTCTGCCTCCGCAGAGCCTGGAGGGCAGAAGGTGAAGGGCACTACCCTACCTGTGTCTACATCACCCCATTCCCCAGGCAGCTCAGCTCTACAACCCTCTGCCCCAAGTTTCCTACATATGGAGCATAGAAAGTCAGCATCTGCTCGCCGTGGCCTGGAGATTAGGGAAGAGATGGGATAGAGCAAAGCCTCTCACTTAGTGCCTCCCAAGGACACGGGCTGCTGGATCAACCAGCAACCACTGGGTGTTTTTCAAACTAGATTTGCTGAACCTGAAAGGCAAACCCTCATCTCCTCTACTGGTTTAAAGCAAGCTGACAGATTCCCCACAGTTTGACATCCCGCACCAGTCCCCTCTCCACAGGGAGGGCTGTGCCTGAGAGCTCAGCAAGCTGGGGCTAAAACCATCTCCCTTCCCCAGCACAGGCCAGAGCCACCCAAAACTCCCATCCCCCTTGCCTGTGCCACCACACTCGTTGCTGCCCAGCCAGCTCCACATCACATCTCAGAAGCTGCTGGCAGAGCCACCCCCACCCCTCACTACCCCATGCAGGTAGATTTGGGGGCTGTTGCTCTTCAGAAGCCTTCACATCAGCTCCTGCCAACAGGAAAACCCCCAGAGGGGGCCACTGTCCGACAGGGATGGCTCTAGTAGGGGTAGGCACTTACAGCTGCGTCCTTGCCCTTGTTCTTGAACTTCTTCATCCGTTCGCTGTGCTCGTTCACATCTGGCATCATGGCAGGTTGGAGAGCAGTGCCAGCTGGAAACCTTCACGTCCTTTTGGGGTCCAGGACAGAGCAGGGTCAGGTCACAACTGCACCAGCAATATCCATCTCCATCCACAGAGGGATCCAGGATCCCTTCACTCCCACCAACAGCCTGTGCCACATTTTCTCCTCCACTTCCCCAGTACAGGAGATACTAGAGGTCCCCTGCCCTAAGCAGAGCTCAGTAAGATCCTCACACGCTGCAGATGAGCCACTGAACTAGATGCAAACACAAACTACCACTTAACACCAGGCTACAAGAATTACAGCTGCTCCTGGAATCCCATGAGGAAGCTGGACACACCACTTCTCATAGATGCACCACCTTCTTCCAGTTCTGATCCCACAGCTTTTGGATTTCTCAGACAGAGCCCTAGCCTGGCAAGGCCTCTTGCCTCCAAAAGCAGCAGCTTAAGGTCTGATTTAAAGACAAGCAGCTGCATCCAAGCCTCCCTTCTCATCCCACCACACAGCCCAGCCCAGCTTTCTACACCAAGCCCCCACTGTTACAGAAGGCACAAGGTATAAAGGGACCAAGCTCAACTAAGCAAAGAGTTCTGAAAACTCTGCTACTATCCAGGACTGTCAGGTGAAAAACATTAGAGAGAAGTAAAACCATTTCTAAACCTCCTTTGAGAGCACCACAGACTTACACACAAATGCCACCAAGAGCAGGCCTTCAGACAGTTGTCAGAAAAACAAAGGCTTCCACCCAGGAGAAGTAGAGGTGCTTTCAGAGCTTGCAGACACCACCAAGGGCCCCCTAAGGCCAGGCTGGGCATAAACACAGGTGATGAATCTTCACCTGCTCTCCAGGCTTACAACCAACACCTGTAGCTCAGATCAACCTTATTCCATCACTCGAAATAAGGGGTTTTTTTGGCTCTCCCTCCCCATTCTCTGCCCCAGCTGCCAAGACTGGATCCTGGCAGCATTAACTCTTTAGCCCAACACAGCAGCCAGCCAACAGCTACAGCCCTCCCCCAGGTTACAGAAGGACCCCTTGGCTCAAGCCACTTACACCCCATGACCTTAATCCTTGCACTCAAACTTCAAGGACTGCCTCAGCCTCCCTTCCACCATTTCTCTTCCAGAGAAGAACAGTAACACCCCATAGAGGCCACTTCTTTTGAAGGAGCTTCCTCCACTCCCATCTCAGCAGAGGTGCACCACAACCAACACACTGACACCAACCAAGCAGGAGACCCAGCACAGCCCCAAACAGGCAGCAAAGTCTAACCCAGCAGCCCTGTAGTCATCATAGGGCAGAAAAGAACATTTAACACTCTAAGAACAAAGCAAGCCACTTACCTCAACTCTGTCTCATGCCCCATCACCCTCAGACTGCCTCTTTTATTGCCCCGTGGAGCCACATCCCCCCCATGACTGGCTCTTCTCAGGACAGCCTCTTCATTATCTCCAGCTGCACCTTTGCCATGGCCACCTGGGAAGAATCAAAGAATCATTTAGGGTGGAAAAGACCTGTAAGACCATTGAGGCCAGCTATTAACTCAGGACCACCAAGTCCATCCGAGATGGAGGATGATCTCCTTGGAGATGCAGATGGCAGGACACACCTGGAGGAGGATGGATGGTGATTCCTTTCCTCCTGAGCTGCTCTCCTGCCTGGATCTCCCTGCTCACCCCTCAACACCTCCTCCATATATTTACCTTTTGCCCACTTTGGCCTTGTTTGTGGCCAGACTCTCCCATGGAGATGCCAGCCTGCACCTGTACAATGTCCCGTGGCACTGGGGACAGCCTGGATGCTGCCTCCTTACTGCTGCAGAGGGGAGGGGGAGTGCAGGGGACAGTGATTCTAGGGATGTCCTTTTTTAGTCCAGGTAGCTCGAATGTCCTTGTGGGTGGTGTTGGAGGCCAGGAGAGGAACCGCCTTCGGTCAGCAGCGACGGGGGCCATGGAGCCAGCTGGTAGCCGAGGGGAGTCGGCCAAGTGGAGGTTGCAAGAGGGCTAAGACAGGATTAAGAAACTTGGAGCAGCAGCAGCAGCAGGCGCTGAGCTGCCCTCTGGCACAGGGAGGAGCCCAGTGGGGCTGTGGCAGGAGGTAGCATGGAGAGAAACCCAGCAAAGAACCTATTATCTCCATGAGTCTTTTAGAACCTGGCCAGGAGCTGCTGGGCAGCTCTTCGCACGCTATGTTATGTGCCTGTTGTGATCTCCACCAGTTTTAGTCAAGAGATGGATTGCATTTATGGTGCCCTGGCACCAGTTACACGCCGATGCTCAGGCTGCTTGCACAGCTTGTCCTCCTGCCCGTGCCACTGCTCTGGCCAACGGAGCCCACGGCATCATGACCCTCAAAATAACCACTCACAGCAGGGCTTGGCTACAGCACTGTGGGCAGCTTTGAGGACTTTGAAGTCATCCTGGTTTTGCAAGCCCTCCAAACCATCACCCTTTTTAGCAAGGCCCCGTAAAACTGGCTCTGTGCCCCTCTGTGCAGAGGTGCCAGCCTGGTCCTGCTGATGGAGGGGGGGAAAGCAGCTATTAAAATATTTAATTAAATTAATATTTAATTAAAGCTTGATTTTAAACGACTTGACATCTTTTTCTGCAAGGGAGATGGGGAGCACGGTAATTCAGAGCAGGAGCCAGGGATCCCTGGGGGGCAGGTGGAAGCAGATTCGCACCCTGCCGGCCATGCACACACGAGCCGTTTCAAACTGAGTTATGTGAGTTACCAGCAACAACCAGTTCACTGTGTGGCTGTTTCCAGCATGGAAATACCTATGGAAATACGCTGTACAATACCCAGTCCTGGATTCAAATCCCAGGCTCGGACCGATTCTCCCTTTCAAGGCAAATGAATCAAGTTGTACAAAGCTTTGCACAGAAGGTGACGGGGGGAAGTTTGAGAGAAGACCTTCAGATCAATCTGTTCATGGGCATTAAAAAGCCAGTTGTGCTAATCCTGGGTGCTGTATTATTAAGCTTCAAGTGCCACCAGTTGCATTATCTTGTTCCTTGGCAGCTTGAGATGGGAAAATTACATTTCAATTGCTTTTTAATTCAGCTTAATCTGGTGCAAAATTTAGTGTGCACCTTCTAACTTTGTCTTCTGAGCGGTTCGTTTCGGCCAATTCCTAATCAGCCGAGGCTAAATCAAAACAGGCCTGGCTCAAGCTGAAATAGATGAGTCCTCATAACCTTTCCAAGCGATTTAATTAAATTGGCTTTAAAATCACGCCCCAAGATAAGTGGGGGCAGCTTCCTGCTCAGGCCACCCCCCAGCAGTTCCCCTGTGCCAGGAGAGCCTGAGGTGCGGCAGGATACGGATGCTGAACAAGGCTGCGAGAAGTTTATTGTTCTCCTGGGCCGCTCTTTCGTTCTCTTCCCTCCTCATTCCCTCTCCAGCCGCCAAGCACAATCAGACCCATCCCGTTCAGTCGCTCTGTCACTGCCACCACAGCGAGGGAGAGGACGGGGAGAGAAAAACACGTGCAGATTGGTTATTGAACCCCCTCCCCGGCCTTCGCTTCAGTCACTGACGGCAGGAGAGGTGGCACCGCCGAGCGCTCGGCCCCACGGGAGGCAGAGGATGAGCTGGGCTGATTTCAACCCGTGCTGAGGACATGGGCCGATCGATATTTGCCCAATGGGAAAGGGAACAAGTGCTGGAGGTAAAAAAACCAAAACCATTTGGTTTTCGGCATAATAAGAGGGTATCACAGCTAATGGAGAGGAAAGGAGATAAAACCCTAAATCTACATGACAGTGTCCCCTGAGCTCAGCCTTGTGTGCTCGAGCTGAAAATCCACATTGTGACAGGTATGAAAAGCTGTGGTTCCAGTTTAGAGGTTTTCTTTGTGGCCTCTCTCTCCCACCCTGCCGCCCTTCACCCCACGCTCCCACCAGGACACTGCGGGTTAGTGAAACTGTGACTGGTGGCTGATTTGAAAATATCAGTTTTAAGCCCTGAGGTAAAAGCACTGATTTTTCTTCCTTTGTTTTTTTCGTGTTTCTTTACTGGGTGCAGAGAAAGGTATCGGTCAGGAAAGATGTCAGCGCGTGGCATCAAAGACATGACGTTGTGAAAGTGTCTCAGTCTTGATGGGCTTGGTAGCATTAGGTTAATAAATTCAATGATCTTAAGAGTCTTTTCCAAGGTAAATGATTCTACGATTCTATCTCTGCAGTCGGGTTAGAGGAGGCAGGACCAGCCTGGGCTCCGTGGCAGGAGGCTGCGCGGTCACAGCAGCTGGTCGGAGCAACCCTCTGCGAAAGGAGAAGCTCACCTGGCAGAGAACGAGCAAAGGTGGGGATTCCTGCCAAGCCCCTGGACATCTGCTCTCAGAGAGCATATTTGCTCCGTCAGCTCCAATGTAGCCCATTAAGTTGACACCAACAAATTAATTTTACTTATTTGTTACCAAGGGTAACCCGCTTGGGTTCCTGCACCAGCTGCCGAGGTAACTGCTGGTGGATGCGGGGCAGTTGCCAAGTGTGGTGGGGATGGAGTTTGGACATTCCTCCTTTTTTTGATTGGGATGCATCCTCCTGGTCCACGAGCCCAGAGGGAGGCAGCGCTAATCCTGCAGCCTGCGCCATTTCCTCCCGGGAAGCAGACGCCAGGCAGCCGGTGACCTCCCCACCACCAGCCATGAAGTTCAGTTCAGTCCCGTTGTTCGCGCAGCAGCCGCGGGTTTGAGTGGAGATCAGAGCTGCCTTGTGCCAGGCACCAAACAAGTACATAATAAGTGACAGCCCCAGTCCGTTCCAGTCTATCTAATCAGGACGTGTAGAAGGTGGGAGAAGGGATTTATTGTTATCCCCGTCTTACTGCTGAGCCGGAGGCAAAGCCGAGCTCTGCAGCTGGATTTCCCGAGGCTCAAGGTGCAGCTTGTTGTTTTCCCTAATTTAGTGTAGCAGCCTCAAAAACATGGCCCTGGTTTTCTCCCTCCTCTTCTGCTTCTCTCCTGCTCTCCTGCTTTTCTCCCCCTGCTCCTCTGCAGCCGGGGAGCCGTGGGCATGCGCCAGTTCAGACAGCTCAGTCGAAGGGAAAGCAACTCACAAAAATAAAGAAAAAAGGGTGGGTTTCCATCAGTTCGGTTGAAACGGCTCCTGCTGTGGCCATGGGATCATTGGAGCTGGTAGACAAGGAGAAGACGTGTCCCTGAGGGCGGGTGGCAGCGCAGCATCACGTCTTGCATTGCCAGTAGTTATGGCAAGTCAAGGCAAACTGGTTCCCAGTCCACAAGAGTGTGACCAGCAGATCAAAGGAGATTCTCCTCCCCCTCTGCCCGAGGGAGGCCACCTCTGGAATGTTGTGTCCAGTGTTGGGCTCCCCAGTTCAAGAGTCAAGGAGCTACTGAAGAGACTCCAGTGGAGGCTCCGAAGCTGCTGAGGGGCCTGAAGCATTTCTGTACCCAGGAGAGGCTGAGAGCCCTGGGGCTGTTCAGCTGGAGAAGAGAAGCCTGAGAGGGGAGCTGATCAATGCTGAGCAACAGCTCAAGGGTAGGAGGAAAGAGGATGGGGTCAGACTCTTGTCAGTGGTGCCTAGTGCCAGGATAAGGGGCAACAGGCACCAACTGGAACCCAGGAGGTTCCACCTGAACAGGAGGAAAAACTTCTTTGCTGTGAGGGTGTTGGAGCCTGGCCCAGGCTGCCCAGAGAGGTTGTGGAGCCTTTTTCTCCAGAGAGATTCCAAACCTACCTGGACAACGCAATCCTGGGCTCCCTGCTCTGGGTGACCCTGCTGGAGCAGGGACATCTGCAACTAGAGCAGGTTGCTCAGAGCCCTGTCCAATCTCCCCTGGGATGGTTCCAGAGATGGGGCATCGCTCACCTCTCAGGGCAACCTGGGCCAGGCTCTCACCACCCTCAGTGTCAAAAAATTCTTCCTTCTCTCCAGTCTAGATCTCTCTCTTTTAGTTTCAACCCATCCCCCCTTGTCCTGTCCCAACAGGCCCTGCTCAAAAGAGGCTGGAGTTGGTGGGAGCCTCGGGAAGGGGAAGAGCCAACGTGAGCCGTGGGAGCCCTTTCCCACTGACCAAAGGCAGCTGCTAACGTCCATTAGGCAAACGGTGTAAGCGGATGCCCCAGAAAACCAGCACAGCCCTGGAGCGCCTGTAACTCCACACCAGGCTCTGAACGTGGAGGAACTAATTTTAACTTCTAAGCAGCATCCTTTCTGCCAGCCACGGAGGGATTAGAGTAACAGTTTTTGAAATTATTTAAAAATAACATCAGACTTAATCATAGCTATTTATTAAATCCGTTATCCTCTGTCAGTTATGGGACACTGATTCGTCCAGCTGCAGAAACTATAATCACCTATGGCCAAAAATCTTACTTCTTTTTTTTTTTTTTTTCTTAATGGGGCCCAGCAATAAATATTCCGTTAGTCCCTGTATCTGTAACTCATGGAACTGAAGCAGATAAATTCACAGTGAATCTGTGGACGAGGCACAACGGAGTGATGAAAAAACTTTGCAATTACTGAAAAAACCACATAATTTTGTACAAATCATGCATGACCTGGCTCCATGGCACCAGCAGATGAAAGGTGAAGGAGTGGAGTACCTTGTGAATCATGTAGGGACGAGAAACCCCATGAAAACACCAGAAAGCTCATCTAAATCTGCAGGCCTGCTCATGAAACTGCTGCTTGCCCACGTTGAGATCCTGGTGATCACAGCTCATGGTGAAGACAAGGGCTGTGGGTGGTGGGCCAGTCAGAGATGTTATGGAAAGAAGCCCCAGGCCTGTGCTGGAAGGGACTGACCCAGGGACAGTCCCAGGCTGGGGCTGGAATTGAGCTGGGGCTGGCCTGGTCTCGCTGCTGGAGGCTAGGGGACATCCTTGTCCAGGCTGAGGTTATGGCTCCTGCTGGTCTCTGGCCAAGCACCAAGGATTTGGTTGATGGTGGTTCTTGACCAGAGCCATGAGGCTGATGGTTGGAGCTAGGGGAGAACTAACTGATAGACCTGCTTCAGGTTTAGGGTGTGCTCTGAGGGTTTTGGTCGTTGCTGACGTCCATGTCAGAGACACTTGAGAACTGAGGAAGGACAGACAGGAAGGGATGGGCAGGTGCTTTAGCTGCTGGTCCCCTCTCCCTTCCAGATCTGGGCAGGGATCTGTTTGCTGACCGTTAACACTCCTCTGCTGTTGGCAGACGCAGCTAAACTCTGGTAGAACAGTTGGCTTAGCCCTCTGTACAGCTGGTCCACCTGGGGCAGAGACACTCAGCAGAGCCCCGTGTCGCTCCATGAGCTCAAGTGGCCAAAATCTGTGCTACGGATTAAAAATTCCCAACCTTGCCAGCAGTCTGTGTGAGGTCAGTTTGATGCCACATGCTGGAGGTTTCAGGGGATTTTTCCCCCCCTCTTTTTCCTTTTAAAAAACCCCAAAACCTCAGAAGTTTTGGAGCTGTTTGTTTTGCCTCCGTAATTCCTTGCGTTATAACAGTGCGACGATTGAAAAGCTGAGCACTGAAAAATTAGACACCAGGAAGACATGGACTTTGCTTCCATGTGCCTGCACTTCCCTGTTGAGTTTTTGATCCTGTAACTGCACAGACCACCTTTGCCAGGACCCATAACTCACTGAGCACCGAGTGGGATTTGGAAATTCTTGGCATTGTCTCCATCAAACTCTCAGTGCCTCTAGAGTAGAGACGTGCCCTTGTTGGGGTAGAGACCAGTTGTGTCTCCCTCCAGCCCTCACAGGAACACACTGATCCTCCTCAAGCAAGCAACAGACAACAGCTGAGAACGAAAACACAGCTTTTGGGGTAGAATCAGTGTTATTTTTCAAATGGCTAATAAATGCAAAACCGCCGTGCGGTTTCCCGGGCCAGATCTTTCTATAACCCGTGATCCTTCAGCAGGGCTTTCTGATCCGGATTCCGTTCCTCCCCTAACCGCCAGAGATCAGTTTGCTGCTGCAGCTGAAACGCAGCCCCGAAAGGCAGCGTCGGAACCGAGCTCCTTGTCACTGCAGCACAAAGGCTGAGGCTTCACAGCGAGCCGTCGGAAGCTGTTTTGTACTCCCTGCTCCTCACCCTGCCCTCCTCCACGTACAGTCTCCTTCTCTGTAGCTGGGAATGTCACTGGCTGGTGTTTAGCCTGGGATCCCTGGCAGCACTAAGAGGGAGTGACCAGAGCCTTTTTTCCACACGGTTTGTACTACATGGGCTGATCTGCCCCTTTTCTGAAGACCATTTTCCAATCTGAAACACACTTATGCTCCCCATCCCTTCAGGCGACAAGGCTGGACTCTTCATCTCACTTCAACACGATGAAGAAATCTGTTTCAGGGCAAGAACCTGAGCCCACAGCAAAGGCAAACACCCTGCTGGGCAAACTCCCACCCCACCGTCGGTGCTCTGCAGAGCTCGCGGTGCAGGGCGATCAGGATGCGTCACTGCACAACAGCTCCTTCATTTTCTAAGAGAACCTTCAAAAAATACCTTACCAGGTAACACAGTTGTTGTTATGGGACGTGGCTGGATGAATCAGCTGCAGCCCAACCTGGGCTGTCACAGCGGGACTGACGGAGCGCGGGGATGTGCTGGAGGGCAGCGCGGCCGGGGACGATGCCGGCCGGGGCCTGTGCTATGGAAACCGCAACGACAGTTCATTCAACTCAGCAAGAGGCACCCTGGTTACTTGGGAAGCAGTCTGGCTGAGTTCTAGTCATTGCTGAGCAGTCCACAGGCTGAGCGAGCTTGTAGCTATTTAAGGTTTGCCATTTTGACCCGCGTCACGTCACGGAGAGATCCGGTTGCTCCCTTCACAGCTCGCTCCTTCTGCGCGCTCCGAACAGACACCGACGCACATTACACACGAGCGAGCGGGTCGGAACCCGTGGCTGATTTGATGCCTTTCCTGTCTTTTCCAAAGATGTTTGAGAGCTGTTTACAATCTTCATTTGCAGATTCAAGGTTTGAAATACTTACCCCCCAAAAAAAAAGCCCAGAAAAGATGACTTGCTCCGGAGACATTCCTGAGAAGTTAATCACAATTCTCAATATTCAAGGCTCGAGCTGGCCGCGGTTTCTGTGGTATTATTCTGCCCCTGATGGGACATGCTGAGTTCTTAGAATCCGATTTTTCAGGGTGAAGAGTCAGTTACAAATTCAAGAGGTGGGTGTAACACGAACTCTGTAATTTTCACCTCAAAGCGGCTGTTCGTCTGAATCTTCCTGCTTGGAAACTCTATCCCAAGCGTATTCACCCGAAACACCCACAAGGGCAGTACTTGCAGAGCAACCGCATCCCTGACGCTCCAGCGGAGGCCAACACAGCTGAGAAATAGTTAAAGTTGATAGAGAAGCAGTTCACATCCAGCGAGGAACTGAAGCAAGCAAGACTGTAAAACAACAGCCTTCATCCTCTCTGCTTGTGGCAAACAGACAGAATTTATTCATCATGAATGCAAGGCGTAGGAATGACTTTGAAATGAACCTTGAATTCCATCACCGATGTGGCTGCTCCTGCCAAGGACCCGGGCTGAGGTTTGCTCCTCGCACCGGTGAGATGTCAGTCCACCTTGGGAAGGAGGGCACAGCCAAAGATGAGACTTTGAACGAAGACTTCATTAGATGGTCTTTCTATTTCAGCCTCCTGTCCCTGTACTCCAGCAGCTCAGTTCAAAAAAACACCCTATAAGGAAAGGAAAGACCAGGAGAATCCCCATGACACCATCTGATCTTTCCTGAGGGACCAAAGCTTTCCCAGTCAGGATCCCAGAGCTACAGTTCACTGAACTTCTGGAGGAGGGATGTGTCATCTCTTTTAAACACCCATCTCTCAGGGTCATGGGTTTAGTCTGGTAGGTACTTGCTGTGTGTGACTGCTGGGAAGAGGTGTGGGGTGGAGAACACCAAGGACCTTACACCTCCTTGGAGCAGAAACTCCAGCAGAGGCAGAATGAGCAAAGTGTGACGTGTAGGTGAGTTCCGTCTGGATTTATATTTGCTGCGGTTTATAGCAGACTTGAACTTAGGGGTGTTTGAACCACAGGTTTATTAAATTTCAGGTGATTTTTGAAACCTGGAATTTCAAAATTTTAACTCACCCCTAGAAGATGTTGGTATGGCCTTAGCACTTCCTCGACCCGTGGCTTTTGGGACTGCATTTATGCTTAAGTTTTAAAACCATACATCGTCTCCGGGTACCTAAACAAGACAGTTGAGAGCTGCCTTTAGAGGAATTAAGCATCACTCACTCCTACCAACTTGAGACTGAAAGGCCAGAATCAGACTTTTGTCGGTATTTAGTCTTCCAAAGACCAGACTGACAATGGGGTGGACACTTCTGAGGATTTAGTCGTCATCATTCTGTGCCTCAATTTCCCCAGCTGTAAAAGAACTTCAAAGTTCCATAAAGGTCTGAGGCCTGCACCCAAGAAACTCTGATGGATGTAGGAACTATTTCCAGTCCCATGCATTTATCTTCCGTAGGTGTTTGGTTTAACATTTCATTGACCTGTTTTACAGCCCCTGCTAGTCCATGGATTTCAGAAAGGTGACAGATAAAGTGTAGACCTGAGCCAAGCCTCAAATATATGTTGCCAATCCGGGCATCTAAAGCCAGCAAGTCGATGGATTTAACCGTATAGATTGAGAGGGGAAATGATTGCTGAGCTGTTTGACTTCCTTATCTCTGCCTGATCCGAGTGGAAATTATCAGAGGAAAGTTTCTCCTTCCGGCTTTATGGGTGAAATTCATCCCAGAGCAGCAGATTGCAATTGATAGCGTTACACCAAGACCTTCTTGAGCCCTGAAACCGGTTTCCACAGGTGCAGCTCTGCTGCCTTGGCGTCCTGGCACACACGTAGTTTTCAACCCCTGAGATTCTCAGCAGGATGGTGGGGAAAACGAGATCACCAGAAGGGCCGGTGCCATCACCACCATTAACCAGTGCCAAGCTCTTCTGACTTCAGCCCAAGCAGTAGACCCTAAAATCAGACCCTGCTGGCAAAGAGCCCCTAGCCCACCCCGGGGGCTTTTCCCACTTACTCCAGAGTGACTCCCGCATTGCTCGGGGCTCTTATCACAGGGACTGCAGAGGTGGAAGGGAAGAGCAACCCTTGGCCTGAGCAGAGTGTCCACGCTGTAACACCAAACTGCAGCACAGCCTGGGTTCCCTTTAATCTAAGTCATGCACAGCAGTGATGAAATCAGCTTGGCCTCTGCAGGGAGCGACCGGTCCAGCAGGTATCGGAGGTCCCCAGGAGGCAGGGTCTTTAGGGAGCTGGACACTGACAAAGACTACTCACCAGCAGCAGTTCGAGCGTTGCCTTGACAACATTAAAAGTAGTTCAGATGTGTGGGTGGGGGAAGGAAGACTGCCTGGAGCGTGGGACATAGTCTGCTCCCAACATGGAACAGGTCCCAAAAAATGCAGAGCCTTGGGACATGAGTCACAGCCTTGAACTCCCCTGCTTCCTCTTGTGGAATGGCTTTGCCACAGGTATGGTTTCAGGTTGTGGCAAGGCTGAAAACCACCAAGGGGTATGTGAAGTGGATGTACCATGGACTCTCCTGGATGACCCCGGTGGGTTTTGGTGGCTGAAGACAGGAGCTGAGGAACCAGGCTCTCCCTTTCAGGTTCCTCTGAACCCCTTTTACAGCTGTGCCTGTATTTCTTCTACTTTGTGAACTGCTGTAGCCTTTCATGCTAAGAGGGTTTACACCCATACTGCACAAGAGGCATCTGCACGGGGGTTGCCTGATCACAGGGAGGGAGTGAGAAGCTCTGTGGTTGCTCTAACTTACAGCTACTTCATGGGTATCTCTGGCAACCACAGGAAACCACCAAAACCCTCGGTACTCCCCAAATCCCACTATCACCCTCCATCCAAGAACTTCCCTCACTAGAATTGGACATTAGGGTCTTCCAGTGTTCAGGAAAAAAAGACAAAAGGAAAACCCCTCTTCCCAGCCACAGGCAGGTTCCCAGTGGCCCAGCACTGGACAGTGAGAAAGACTGAAGAGAAAGTTGGAATATTCTCCCTGTTTCTCCTCAGTTCATCTCTAATTTTCTGGCCCCTCTTAGGAGCTACCACCCAGGTCTGTGATCTCCACTTGCTGGTTCTTTCTGCTGCAGGTTCCTATTGAACTGGAAGGGATTGCTGGTGTGAACAGGACAGCACCACAGGAAATTCCAGGCTTCTGCAATCTCTGCTTTCTCAGCAATGTGAGAAGCACTGTTCCCCTTCTCCTTTCCTTCTAGCTTTACCTTCTGCCTAGAAGAGAAGCCAAGATGTCTGGTGGTTATAAGGGAGAGGGTGTGGATCATGCTGACCCTAAGCAGCGCCTGGCTCCTCCTGAGAAAGAGAAAACTGAGGCCATGAGCAAGCCTTAGGACATCAAGACATCTTGCCGGGTGAAGGATGAGAAAGGAGGTTTCCTTGCCAGGAAAGTCCAGTCTGAAAAGGATGACAAAGTCATGGTGAAAACGGTAACCGACCAGCTAAGCCCTGCTTCATGGGTTCAACAGGGACGCTGCCCCCAGAGGAAGTGCAACCAGGTCTGAGTCCAGACCTATTTTGCTCTGTGGGTCAGCTGATTTGTGGGATTCCTTTCCTGAGGCCACCAGCCAGAGGCAGTGGCAGCTACAGCAAGATTGGAAGTGGAAGCGTGTCCAAGAGAATGTCTTTCCACGTGGTCCATGGACACTTATCTGAGATAACATCACCCACTTCCCGTTCCCCAACCGTGCAGACCGTCACGGTGAAGAACGTCCAGCAGATGGATGATGATCTCACCCAAGTTCAACCAGATCGATGACATGGCAAACATGACCTTCCTGAATGAGGCCAGCGTCCCGGACACCCTAGGGCAGCGCTACACCCACAGGAGGATCTACGACCTGAAAGGGTGGAGGGGAACGGCGGAGCAGCGCTGGGGAGAACGGCAGGACCGGAACCGCTCCCGACTCAGAGGGCCACCCTGTGCTGCTGTAAATTGTGGGGGTGTGACCTCAACCTGCCGATGTCAGCTCACGTCCAAGCCCCTTTTTTCCCACCTGTCCGTTGCTTGTTAAAAGCAAATGGCGAAGCACTGGGACGCTTGAGTTCTCTGCTTTGCTCTCCCCTGTCTTCAAATGAATTCCCTGCCTTTCTTTTTTTCCCCATTCATAAACCAGGAGGTGATATTGATCTGTGGCTGCAATGGATCTACCCTCACACAGAGCTCTGGGGGCTCGCAGATGGTCTGGAAACTAAAATAAAGAGCAGTGGGAGGAATGATCAGAGGGTTTGCAGAGCGTGCAGAGATTCCTGAGAGCGCAGCGCTGTGGAGCAGCCTCGGGGATCCTCGGCCAGGTGGGATTTCCCAGCGCTCCGTTTCCTGCCACCTGCGAAAGCAAAGCAGAGTAAAATGTGTTTTATCTGGGTCAAACGTTGTAAATAGCAAAAGAGACATGAGGATCAATAATCAGGGAGGGATAGCTGGTCTTTTTTGTCACGATAGCAATGAAGTATGTTGCTTGGTGTCAAATAGAAAGAAGCCCTCCATGCTTATGGCTGCAGCAGCTTCTGATGCTGACAGCAGAGGCTTCTCCTCTCCTCTCCTTTTCTTTTCCTTTTCCTTTTTCTTTTTCCTTTTCTTTTTCTTTTTCTTTTTCCTTTTCTTTTTCTTTTTCTTTTTCCTTTTCTTTTTCTCTTTCTTTTTCTCTTTTCCTTTTTCTTTTCCTTTTCTTCTTTTCCTTTTCCTTTTCTTCTTTTCCTTTTCCTTTTCCTTTTCCTTTTCCTTTTCCTTTTCCTTTTTCTCTTTCTTTTTCATTTCATACTTCTTTTTCTTTCTTCTTGTTCTTCCTCTTCCCCCTCCTCCTCCTTCTCTCCTCCTTTTCTCCTTTTTTCTTCTTTTCTTTTTCTCTTTCTCTTTCTTTTTCTTTTTCATTTCATTCTTCTTGTTCTTTTTCTTTTCATTTCATTTTCTTTCTTCTTGTTCTTCTCTCTCTTCCTCCTTCTCCCCTCCTATTCTTTTTTCTTCTTCTTTCTTCTTTTCCTCTCTCCTCTGACTCTACTATGGGGGTCAGCAAAACAATTCCAAATATAAAGACATAAATAGCAACTACATTTGGGCTTGCAGCAAAAATCCTGTTATTCTAGCCTTGTGGGATTCCTTCGGTGGCTTCCTATTTCTCCTTCCAGCTTCCTCACCGCCAGAGCTGCGGTTGCTCACGTCCCAGCTTGTACCTCTGCGCCTGTTTCCTCCTCCACAACTTCTCCCCCCACCTCGAGGTGTCCCTACCCTACACCAATCCCTAGCCTGTCTTATGCTGCCCTCTATCCTTGGAATAACCTTCCTCCTTCCTACAAGCAATAAACCTCACTCCTCCTTCCCAGCTTGCAGAACCCAGCCTTGCCCTATCATTCTCCTCAGGGTCTCTCAATCTCGGCACATGACAAAAACTCTTTTCTGGAAGGCTGAAGTACTAAGCACTGAAAACTGCACGACACTTTGCAGCCCCTTTCTCTTGGAGAGATTCCAAGCCCTCCTGGAGGTGATGCTGAGGAAACTGCTCTTGGTGAACCTGCTTTAGGAGGGGGGCTGGATGGGATGACCTCCAGAGGTCCCTTCTAACTCCCACCAGTCTGTGATCTCATGATTCTGTGATTTGGTTTTCTGTCTTGGGACTGAGGAGATCAGCCAGACTCCCACCTGCTCCAAATCCACAAAGCTGGACCTTTGTGGAGAGCCTTTAGTGGTGCTGAATCCCCAAAGGAATTAGTGCTCACTGCAGGGAATCTGCTTTCTGTGGGAGCTGACTGATGGAAAATGTATTTACTGGGTTGCTCTTGAGGGTGAGGAGTAGCTGTGCTCAAAGCCCAAGCCGTCAGTATTGAGCATCCTGCTGATACTGACTTCTGTCTTCTTTTTGTAGGAATCCCTGGAAGATCCAATTATCCCATTCTCCTGTTCTGGAGACCCTTGACAATGCTAAAACTACAAAGAAGAACAATTCCTCCCGTTTTGTAAGTACCAGCCCTTCACTTGACTGGTAGGTCACACAAAGATGTTCCCTTAGAAGAGGTAACAACAGGAATTATTTTTAACTGCTTCCTCCAGCACTACAGTGAGTTTATATTTACTAACACTTCACACCAAACATTATGGGTCCTCATTTTCTTGAACTAAGTTTGTCAGTCAATTTTGTTTCGCCTTCATGTTTTTATGTGTCAAAAGAAACAAACAGTTTCCCTCAACCCTGAATCAATACCCTTTCCACTGTTTACGTCTGCGAAGGTTCAAAGCGCTTTCATTTTTTTGCAGGCTATTTTGAATTTTGAAATTGCCAGCAAAAATGTAAAACATTGGGGTTTTCAACTGAAGTCTCATCCCTCTGTTTCTGTGTGCTACACGCTTCTGCCATATGCTGCAGAGAAAGGAGGATTTCTTTCAGCTCTAATACAGAATCCAAGAAGAAAGAGGTTTTTTATAGATCTGATCTTTGAAAAGATTAAATTTCCTCTCACTGACTTGCAAATTTGCCCCTACAGGCAACGCTGTCTCTCCCTGATGAACACTCAGAACCTCTCAGCTACTCTCTGTTTTCCTACAGATATTGCAATCTTGATTAACAGACTCATCTTTTATTTTCTCATCTAGGGCAAATTTATCTGAATTCACTCCGGTAGCAGAGGCGAGCTCGCTGGGGGTAACACTGAGAGTTGTAAGTAAACACATAACTCTTTAGATTAATTTCGCTTGGGTGTTTGTTTTTTTTCTGCGTCGAACGGACCCCGTTCCGATTCCGTTCGGCACGTGCAAATCGGAAATGAATTCTGCTAACTTGAGGGATCTGCGCCGCTGTAAATGAACCCCAAACCTGCCCCTGCCTCCACGGTGAAGTTACGTGCTTCTGGCGACGACAAATTTATTTCTCCTCTCTTTAGTCGCCTGTGAGACTCTGTGGAACACATCAAGGGCACGACGCCTCCCCCAAAAGCCGTACTCTTTTCGTGCCGCAATTCTATTGCAACCGCCGCTCACATTCATCAGCACAACCCTGGAATTGTCTTGCAAGCAAGCCCCTAAAAATAGCCGTCCAGGGAAGGTGCATTGTTCTTTGTTTGCACACCTGCACCCGAAGCTAAACTGAGAACCACAAATCCCAGCTCTCAAGGTAAAAGGACCCCCCTGTGTTTCCTGACTGAAGCCCTTCAGCGTGCAGAAAAAGGAGAGAGGAAACATATGGACCGGTTATTCTTTAATGTGGGATTGTCTGCATCCCTCCTACTTTCAACTCATCCCAGATTTGCATCCTACCCAGAGACCATATGTTGGATTTGCCTCTCCGGACAGGGGGCCAAGGCAAGTTCCAGGTTGTTTACTGGCAGGTTGCAGCTTTCTCCAGCCTGGTCTGGAGACCAAGGGCATGGACACAGCTTCACTGTGTGAGAAGCACCAGCTCAAGGTCCTTCTGCAGCCTCAGTGGAGCTCTGTTGGCAGAAAGGGTTGTATGAGAGCTCCCTGAAGTCACCTGGACTAACTAAAAGTGACAATAAAGGTGGTGTGAGTCGACTCCGATTTGTCTGAAGAGCTCTCATGATGCCAGTTTGCAGCAGCACAGCCCTATGGACAGAAGACTTCAGCTGAGAAGCAAGGATGAAAAATGCCCAGCTGGGACTGCCAGTGAGGTCTGGTGATTTGGTACAACTGGGTGAACTGATACAGTGAGGTCCAGAGGAGGATGTGTTTTGTGGAGAGCAAGAGCCAAACTAAGCACGGTAGTGCCTGACAGGAGGTGTGGGCAGAGTCATTACAAGGTACAAAACATCTTTTCCAGAGCTCTTCTCAGGAAGAAGGGGCAGCATAAGGACACATTTCAGACATAAATCTTATAAATCCTGCGCTGGCAATTAAGAGGATGCTTAGAAGTAGGACAAGTGAGGCTGGAGAGCTGTTCCTGAATCTATAACTGGACGAGCAATCGCATCTTTTGCCTCCATTTCACCAGCTGCCAAACTAGCTGTTCCAAAACTTGGGCCAGTGGGAACGTAACAAAGCTTAAAACCCTGCTCTGAGAGCATCACTGAAGGGTACTGTGGTTCTGGCTGCTCTCACAGGACTTCCAAGGGACACTAGAGAAATGTTGGCTTGACTGATATCAAAAGCAAAATTCTCACTGGCATCCACAGGGCCATGATTTTTCAATCCCTGGCTGCCACCCGCACCTGGATGCGTTTCCCTCTCTGTTCCAGGGCTGGAGACGTCACGTGTCATTTCCCAGGAAGGAGCTGAAAGATATTATCAGATCTTCCCAGCAGATTCTCTCCAAGAAAAAACTTGAAGCTATTGCCATGGCACTTTGTGTGCCTTATTCACTCCCCGCTCGATCCTGTTTCTAGAATAATAAAGCCCACTCACCAGAACTGTACTTGGCTAGAGATTGAAGTAGGTTCTCTGCGGTGGGGGGTTGTTACTAATTATCTGGGAAGAAGAGGATTGCAACTGACTTTTCCTTAGGCAGGCCAGAGTGAGAAAAGAAAGCTGTCGTCCCTTATCTGGATCAATGCATGGCGAGGTCTTGCTTGATCTGGCAGGGCTGCCACTTAGGTAAAAATGATCATTTTCATCCTGAAGTGTTGAGCTGCTTCATATCGATTGCTTAATCTCCTCAGGAGAGGAAAGGCAGCCAGGACAAGTTTTTCAGTACTGTGGAAAAGATTTGGGTGTTCAATCCCCCTGATTTTTGATGTTCCTGCTATGTCAAAATCTCCTAGGTAGCCTGAGCTTTTTTTCGTAAGTGATAACACTCAAAACGTGCTCAGGAATTGAAAGCTAGAAGAGCCCTCCGACTCCAATCCAAAAGCTCCTGTTATGCCTTGATTGTACCGACGGCAATTGGTGTAATCACCTCGCAGGTTGGCTCTTGCTGCAGAAACTGCTTCTTGTGCCCAATCCTCCTCCTCACCACCGGCTGCATCAAGGTGTGATCGCAGCAGGCACCATGGGCGATGGGGAAGAGCCGCTTGTCACTAATGTCACTCCGGAGAAATATCAGTGAAATTAAAACCAAAGCAAACAGGATCCTGCCCCCTCCCCGGCCTAAGTTTCCCCTAGGAATAAAATTCCGCTTCTCCAACCTGAGGATAAATAAGCTACCGAAAGAGCAGCTAAGGACAGCCTAAAGAGTCGCTCCATTGTCTGTGAGCTGAAACCTGAATGTAAAAGATCTGCTCCAGAGCAAATGAGCTTGACGTAGGAGTTTCTGGTTAACATTCAACAGCCTGGGGTTTGCAGGACTTCAAACGAGCTGTTCCAGGGTTTGTTTGAAGCCTGAAAACTGACAGATCTGAAAGCTGAGGCAAAGACCATGGGTTAGAACCTGCTCATCTCGCATACATATGTAATCTCCAGGAGCAGCTTTTGTAAGAGGAAGACTTGACCCTTTGTCTGTTTTTAACACACATTTTTCCTTTTCAATATCGTTTTGAAGAGTGACTGTTACTGCAAAAAGCTTATTGGGAATGTCTGCCGGCTCCTGAGACTAGTATTAGAAGCAGGACTCGAGCTACAGAGAGATCAAACAGTCTCCAGCTGCTGAACTCACAGTGCCCTTTCCAGCAGCTGTTGGTATTTTACAGCTTCCAGGATTTTGTACGTTGCACGAAGCAGACACGATTTCTCAGGGCCACGAAGAAAGGCCGTCCCAAATTACAGCTCACGAGTAGCAAGCGCACCGTGAGGTTCTTCGGCGTGCTCAGAGCGGAGCGCTCTCCCTTCTCCCGGCGTGCAGTGTTCCCAGAGTAGCTCCACCTCCTCTGGATCCACGCTGGCTGAGCTGTGGGATCACTGCTCTAAGGTGCTGCTTGTGGCCTGCTGACTGTAAACAGCACAGAAGAGTGGAAGGAGCCGGTAGTTTTTTGCTCATGGTGTTGGAGACATGTAGAAAACGAGCTGTCAAAGCCCAAGGTTCTTAGCTAGAGCAGCACCCGAAAAAAAAGCAGGGTGCTGGTTTACACCAACACCGAGCTGCTCTGTCCTGTCTTAGTCTTAGGCCACCCGGCTGGTCAAATGCCAATGGGTTGGAAAATTATTTTAGATGTTTAGCACCACGGGCTGGCTTCCAGCTTATGGTGCCGATTCAGAATTCCCTTGTGTGGGTCTGTGTCCCTTCTGCCAGGTGGCCTTTGATGTCCTGGGCTCCCGTCCAAGGAGAGAGGATCTGCGTTTCCAAGCTGCCTGGGGTTATGGTGCACTCGGGCACTGTGAAGTTCGAGCAGAAGCCAGGAGAGGAGCAGGCAGAGGTGGAGAATACAGAGGTAGGCTGAGATCTTATGCTCGGTGACAGCAAACCAGGAGAAAGCCAGCACGCTACGAGCTCAGCCAGTTCATTAAGACTGAAAAAGCTGCTAAAACCAGACTCTGGTTTCCAGGGAATATAAAATGACCTTAAACAACACGCTGATCTTTTTTTTAAATTTTTTCTTTTTTTTTTTAGATGAACAGATGTGCTATTGAGAGTCAGAGCTGGCACTCACAGCTGCCATAGGGCAGCAGGCCTAGCCAGATGGCTGAGCTGTCAGCTCAGGATTTGATCCCGCTTTGTTGAACAGCCCTGCTTGGCAGGTGGGTTTGGAGCCGTGGTGGGGCGAACAGGTACGTACCTCCCGGAGCACATGGGAGCTCAGACACCTTGTTGGAAATGTGTTTTACTGCCTCTGCTCCATCCAGCAAGCTCTGCTGAATGGTGAACGTGTGAAGGGACAGAGCTGAGAGCCGCTTCCCTTCTGTCCTTCCCAGTGAGGTCCCAGCAGGGCTGGAGAGATTGCTGGCGCCTGAAAGCAGAGCCTGGAGCCATTTTCCTGAGTATGCAGCAAGGGGATGGGGACTAATGAGCGATTTTCTTCCTGTTACTCAGATTAGTACGTTAATCTTCCCTCCAACGGTGGCTGACAAAGTTATTCAGCTCATGGGTCTGAAGTCTGGAGAGCTCCAGAGCATCACCAGGCCCAGGGTGAAAGCAGGGAACAAGCTGGAGCAGAAAGACCCTCTTAGTGTGATTGTGCCAGATCTAGGGATTTGGCCAGCAGGTGCGTTGTCCCCAAGGCCACCACTGGCCATTCGAACAACCGTTTGGGCGAATCATCCAACTTCCTTAACCCAAGGGAGGAAGGGGCAGAAGCTCACTTGGAGCACCACAAGGCATTATGTTGGCACAGTAAGCGCAGACCAGTGTTGTTTCTGCCATAGCCCCGTCTCTAACCCTGAGTCAGCTGGAACATCCACTTAGCAAGGTCAGACGTGGAGACCTTCTCACTCTCCACAACTTCCCAATGGGAGGTTGAAGCCAGGGGGTGTCAGGCTCTTTTCCCAAGAAACAAGGAACAGGACAAGAAGAAATGGCCTCAAGTTGCCCCACGGGAGGTTTAGGTTGGACCTGAGGAAAAATTTCTTCCCTCAAAGGTTTGTCCAGGCCTGGCTCAGGCTGCCCAGGGCAGGGCTGGAGTCCCCGTCCCTGGAGGGGTTTCACTGCCACGGAGATGTGGTGCTGAGGGACAGGGGTTAGTGGTGCCCTGGCAGGGCAGGGTTGGTAGTTGGGCAAAATGACCTGAAAGGTCTTTTCCAACCCAAACGATTCTGTGATTCTACGATTCTGTGATTCAATGAGATGCCGCCAAGATGCAGAGGCTGAGCCCTCTGCATTAAGAGATCACATCGAACTTGCATAGGTTTTAACGCACAGCAACACCAGGAAAAGTACTTTGCTGGTGCAAATTACTGTGGCTCTGTAGCCTTAAAGAAGTTCTGTAGCCAGAGACTGGCTCAGCTGCACAGAAACGTGCATCTCAGAAACCCCTTCCAGTAACAATTAATTGAAAACACTGATTGTGCAAACGTCTGACCAGTGACACAACAGTCGAGCATTTTAACATACAAAGAGCAGCGCGACCATTTCACGACTCTTCCAACATGTTGCCACTGGCCTTGATTAAAAATCTAATCCTTACAGATATTCTGAAAAGCAACAAACCCCCCAAAACTCAAGCCAAGGCTTGTTTCTAGTCGCACAAAGCCGCAGGAAAGCGACCCAAAAGACGCAGCGGCCAAAGGATTAAATTAATTTTCGTTTCCGTTGCTTACGCGTTGCTGGAAGAGCCAGAGTCCTGCAGCTCTCCGCAGCTTGTCCAGCCTTTCCTGGTGTTTGTGCCTCGCCTCTCCGCTGTGCTGTCAAGCAGCCACGCTAATGCCTAGCAGCGGGAACAGTATTTAAGCATATTATCAAACTCCACCGGTTATTCCTATACTCCGCTGCACAGACACACTGACAGAACATGATCAGGGCGTGAATCACAGGCCCTTTGCTCCGGCTTTTTTACACTCTGGTAACTATTTCCTTTCTTCGCTACCAAGCAGGTTTGGGAAAGTGACATTTGACTGTGCCAAAATATGTTTTGATTGTGCTTCGTCATATCAGTCTGGAAGCTACATTGTGCCCTCTGTCAGAGTGTCAAATTATGAGCCTGAAGGGTAAAAATATAATCTCTCCACAACCACCTATTCCTATGGCAGCATTAATTCCCTTCCTTTCCCTGTACTCTGAGGATTTCTGCCTCTCTCGCTGGAAATCTGCTTTCTCATGCACTGCTACTGGGCTGTTCTCTTGCTGTACCTGAGCTGGTCAGGCCTTTTCTTCCTTGTTCCTTTATAGGGTGGCTACGGAAGGATGAGGATCCCCTGATGAGCTTGCCCCAAAAATCCAGCACGTCCCCTCTCCGGGTCCTCTTTAGAGAGGAGGAGGCCGCAGGCAGAGCCGACGTTACGCGGCACAATCAACACTGTCAGCTCAACGTGTCGGCAAGAGAACGCCATCGGTTCTGGTGCCCGGTGCTTCCCCATCCCTCTTTCGTGGAAAGGCTTAAGCCTGTCCTTGTAACACGCTTTTCAGCCAGGTAACAGCCTCTGTCTGCCTCTGCACACTCCTCTTCCGTGCTGAAAGACAATCTAGATCTGTCCTTGGGAATCCTGCCCCTGAAGCGCTCGGAGAGGCAGCCGGAGGTTTGCTCAGCGAGGGCACCACCGAGCCCTGCTGCAGGAACACGCTTGCCCAGATGGAAGCGTGAGTTCAGTCCCGGCTTAGTGACGACAGGCTCCGTAATCCCCTCCTGGCAGTCAGCGGCCTTCTGCCGCCCCGACAAATGTCAGCTTTCTGTCACCCAGAAAAACTTGCTGCCTACGAGGACTGTCATCAGCCCAGGCCAGCGTTCTGCGGTTGGATGGTGTAATGGGAAACAGTTTAGGAAATTTCTTTTCAGATTTCAAGCCATCAAACAGACAGGGTGGGATTTTATTTCTAATTCCTGCGTGTGCATCTCCATCTCAGCCTATGCTAAGGCAAAACAGCACCAAAATAACAGAGAGGAGATTGATTTAGAGGGCAAAAAATGGTGTATGCCAACACATGGTGAATGCAGCTTCTCTTCTTTCCCAAGGACTGTGTTCACTTCTGCTTTGAGGATTTCTTCAGAGTAGTAAACAGTGAAAGAGCAACCCTTAAACCAAAGCAGAATGCAGGGAAAAAGATGCATATTTTCATTTGGTTAGAAGTTTATCCAGACAGCTGTGAACTGCCAACCTAAGGCAGTTAAAACAGATTTACATCGGAGGCTACAGTGCACTCCTGCAGTGTGACTCCTTCTCAAGAGCGTCTCTCACATTATCTGTGCAATAATATTGATTTTAGCTGGTGGCAGCAAGAGGCATGAAAGAGGGTCCTCTTTTGTGACTACTCTCAACTCCTCCAGGGTAAGCAATCACCTGTGCCTTTGGATTTGAAAAGCCATCGATGCCTTTGTATTCCAGCTCAGTCTCCCCAGCTCATCTTCACCCCTGCCCAAGGCTGGCTAATGCCCTTACCCTGATTTCACCAACATGGAGCTAAAAGAAAGGAAGGTGGTGGTTCAGTTACAGAAACTTCTGCATCTAGTGTCACCGGTGTCATTTAAAAGGCCTTTGGGGATCTGGGATGTGCACAGGGGGCAAAAAGATACCACAGAGGGCTTGGAAGAGACCCCATCCATGCCAGGGCACCACTAACCCCTGTCCCTCAGCACCACATCTTCACGCCTTGGAAACCCCTCCAGGGCTCATGGGGACTCCAGCCCTGCCCTGGGCAGCCTCGACAAACCTTTGAGGGAAGAAATTTTCCCTGATGTCCCACCCAAACCTCCCCTGGTGCACCTTGAGGCCATTTCCTCTTGTCCTGGTGCTTTTTCCTTGGGAGAAGAGACCGACCCCACCTGGCTCTGACCTCCTGCCAGGGAGCTGTAGAAAAGGGAAACACATTATGGGCAAAGTCCTGTGTTCATCTTTCTATGGCTTCTGGCTGATACGGTTACGGACAAGTTCAATCCAGTTCTTTCAGACACCCTTGTTTGCTTTTCTTACACACTGTGCTGCCTTTTCACCCACTCCAGATCGCTGAGAGCTGCGCAGGGTTTTCACACAAGCCGACAGGAGGTTGCTGTGTGCTGCCTGCCCTCTGCACCAAGCTGCATCCTCCAGGGGCTGGCCCACCCAGCAAATAAAAGCCAACTGCTGTTATCAGTTCAGGGAGCTATTCCTCTAGGCTTGCTGGTGGAGAGCAGCACTTTGTTAACTCTTCAAATGATGGTAGCTCCGGAAGGAATCCTTATGGAACAGTATAAGCCACAATCACAAAACAAGATTTACCTCAGTTGTTTCAGGTTCACACCATGTCCAAGGTCACTTCCACACATGTCAGCCTGTTCCCCTAGGCCACGCAGCACCAGGCTCGCTGCCTGCCTTGCTCTGGGGGGGTCTGGGGTTTTATTGTTGGCTTGGTTCTGTCTAGGAAATGCAAATGACTTTATAAACCAGGTTTTCTCTCTGCAGCCCTGGTGATTCCTGTCATTTTTTTCACTCCATTCCTCTTTGTCTCGTTCCAGGAGCAGCTGAACTAAGCTGATGACCACTTTGCACAGCGCAGCCCCGCATTTCATCCACTGCATTGTTCCAGAAGAATTCAAACAGCCTGGAAAAGCAACCCTCAGGCAAAGCCCCGCAGTGCCTTCAGCACAGGCCGTGGCTGCCTCTACAGTAGATCTTTATTCAGGAATGAAAGAAGTTGGGTCGTCACCTCACAGACTACCTTGTACCCCTTGAAGGGAATGTTAGTCTGGGAGATGCTTCCAAGGCTAGAGACAGGATGTCTAATAAACCTCTCATTTCATGAGAGAAGCACAAAGAATTAGGAAATACACAACCTGGAACTAGACAAATTGGCACCATTATTTAATAGGCTGCATTTCTTCCTCCAACCCTTTTTTATTTGCAGGATCAACCATGGAAACAGTGAGCTGCAGAGGGGAAGAGTAACTTAAGTTTTCACCTATGATATATAAGAGGAGAAGAGCAATCCAAGTTTTCATCTCTGATATATAATGAAGCGGAAGGGCAAGCAATGGAAAGTAGTGAACAGCAAACAAATCTGCTCTGCATAGACAGCTACTGATGTTGTTTGAATCCCAACACTATTCCCGACTGCGCTTCTTTCACCTTCAGAAGACAGAGGTTACGCAGCCTGTGCAGCGATCCTCTCACAGAATCATAGAATGGTGGGGGTTGGAAGGAACCTCTGGAGATCATCGAGTCCAACCCCCCTGCCAGAGCAGGATCACCCAGGGCAGGCCATGCAGCAACATGTCCAGGAGGAATCAGAGGGAGTGGATGTGAACACCTACTTCTGACACCTCTGCATCCCCCTCCAAGAACTTCCACTTTACACAAGTGGGTAGAAACATCCACAAGCTTCCTCACCACCAATATTTCAATGCCATGCCCGCGGCACTAGGAAGCTAAACCAAAGCTCTTATGCAGCGATCGGCCTTTCTGCACCACCGCTAACTGTAGCTCTTCTATCACTATACCTGCCTTTCTCACTTTAGATACCAGAGCCTGAATCCCAGCACAATCCCTCCAGGGCCTGTGGACAGTAACACAGCACTGCTTGCTGCTTGGCTCTGCTGACCTGGGGGAAAAAGAGAACAGAATTGGATATAACAAGGTGCTGTTTACTCCTCCCAAATAGAGCTAAACAAATGGATGGCAGTTATGACTCAGCATGCCTTTGGTGTAGATAGAGCTGCAGAGTTAGAGTTTCTACAGCAACCCACTTCCTCATGCAGCTAATGTTCTCTCTTACACACTCTCCCAAACCTGACTTTTAATCAGACAGCACAGTTAATACGGGCAAACGAAGCGCACCTTCAGCTACGCGGTAAATCTCCCTTGCTCTTTACTGTTCCTTAACTAGGCAAAAAAAAATCTGCCTAACTGATCGTTTATCCAATTTAAGACTGGAAAGAAAAATGGACCGAGAATGTTGCAGCTAATATTAGCAGCCTATAGCATCAATTTTTGCACGTATGTTTTTGTCATAATACCAAGAAAGTAGTTATTGTAACAACCACATAAAAGGGAGCACTCTGCTCTTTGCACGAACCTCAAATCTTCATTTCCCAACTTTCGTAACAGTTACACAATATTTATCGCTCCTCCAACCTATCCCAGCCTTAAATTTCAGCTTAGGGGTGGAGGTTAAAGTGGGCCAGACACTACCCTACTCTTACCTTTAAAGCCAAAAGCCTCAAAACGACTACCGTTATTTTTTTCATCGTTACTGAAAGCCCTGAGTGTGTTTCCTGCCACAGGAGAGCACAAGGTCTATTTGGGTTTCATCAAGGAAAAGGTTTCCACCCCTTAGTTGGATCTAATGATGATCCCACAGTTATTTTTTTATAGCTAGTCACCAGGGGCACAGAAAAGCCTACAGAACTCTGGGCAAATCCACACTAAAGGTGAATGGAATCTTATTCCTAAATATCAGTCTTCCTTTCCCATAACCTCCCCAAACTTTATCCTTTTTGTAAATGTAAGCAGAGAACCAGAGAAGATCACAACAGGATAAATCCAAGCATAAAGACCTAGGAAGTAAAGTATCCTCATTTCCAACTGCTAAGACACAGCGTGTCCAGAGTTTCATAGTCCCAAAGATGACCTATAACTCCAGGTTCTAACAGTCTCCTGTCTTTCAAAACACATTTCCGTGCTGGGATCCTGGCCGCATCGGAAGACATGAAAGAAAAACCCCTGGCAAAGATCATGACCATGCTGCAATGTCACGCTCATGGCTTCCTGATGAGGACTGAGTACAAAAAGATGCTGGAAATAAGGTATCCCTGGGGAGAAAACCTAGAAGCTGTTCTGTGAATCCGAGGCGGCGTTAGAAACCAGCTGCTACGTAATTCATTTTCTAGCAAGGACCATGAAACGGAACTGGGACTTCCAAGTTCTACATCCCAGTTTGCAACAAAGCTTTCCCGCCACGGCTCCACGCAGCTAGACAGCTGGGCAGCTCCGTTACCTCCCGTGCACCCGCTCCACACACCAACAGCTGGAGGATCTCTGTAATTTGGGAATCAGCATTATCCCTGACAAGAAACCCCGACTCCTATGGTGATGCCGGGAGTCTCCTGGAACTCAACCACAACACGCGCATTTATGAGTCACAGGATTCTGGTTTCGATCTGTGCACTTTTTCTGTCGCTGTCAGTGGGACCTGCGGCTGCAGGAGGGAGAAGAGGAAAAGACAGGAGGCAAAAACCACCCTTTCAATTCCGGTTTATTTGTATATTTGTGTATTTTTATTTGTGTGTTTCCAGCAGTAATCGTTTCTTTTAGTGCAGGAAAGCTTCAATTTCTACAGCCACAGTAGCATTTTTTTAAAACAAATTCAATCCTGTTGTCCTTTTTCCTACGTCAACAAACTTCAACGATCCTTCTTGCATGCCAAAAAATTTTGGGGCATCGAGGCCTACCCTGTTTGACTGCAACTACGTCCTGACTTCTGCATTCTGCTCACTCGCTGAGTCTCCCTACACACATCACCTGGAAAGGGAGTTGTTTCTAAGCCCCACACACAATCTGCTTGTTACAGGCTGGGCCTGATGGCAATTCAGAAGAATGTCCAAAAGTTTTGGCAGCTGCTTTTCTGAGGAGGGTGGAATTTGTACATTAGGGTGAGGAAAATACTCGGAGGTTATCCCGTTCTGGAGAATTAAACAGTGGCAATTACAGGCACCGAGAACCTTGGGATGTCTGGACTGGGAAGATAAGGGTTGGGAATAAAAATAACAGCCATGTTCACTTAAGTAAAGACAGCGAGAAAGCTGGTGACTTTCTTGTTAATTATTAATAGGGCAAGGGGCCTGAGTGATTTCTTTCCAAATCAATGCCAGAAAAGTTAGCGAACGGAGAAAGCCCTGAAATCTGAGTCTAAGCCTTTTACCTCCAGAGAGTGGAAAGAGACCATTTTAGAAATTTAAGACCCGGACTTCCCACTTCTCAAAACAGCACAGAGAGAAGTGGTGAGGTTATGAGCAGGGGAATACAAGATCTCACTATTCATTAACATTTAAAAGCCGAAACAAACCTGCTCGGTTCACTTCTCTTAAGCAGGACCACGTCGCCATCATGAAGGGGCAGTTCCAGGTCAGACTCTCTTCGCTTAGTCCCAGGATGGATAATTCAGTTGATTTTCTGGTAAGAGAGGAAAGCAAGCACTGACCAAGCTACTCAAGCTCGAGTGAAACAAAAACTTTGTTAAAGCCGATTTTCCACATATAGGTGAAACCAAAGCTGCCTTCTTACCTGGGAACACACTCCAACGCAAACCAAACGAAGCTCCACAGCCTTAGAAAGAAAGAGCTTTCAAAGGGTTCTGGTCCCATTTGGACGGGTATGAATTTAGATCATTTTAAGAATCATTTTGCATTTATATCAGTTCAGAATCTGGAATAAAGTCCTGATTTCCATGCTGGCACGGAAATCTGCACCGTAACAACCTTTTCTAGGAGTCGTATTACACTAGAGATACGAAACCCTCTGCACTAGGCAGGTATTTCAGGAAACACCAGGCCTCCCACTGGTCTGCAAAAAATACAAGGATCTGATAATAAAAGGACCACGTTCAGGCTTTCAGGGACCGTTATATTAGAAAAGGCTTGTTTTGGGAACCTCATTGCTTGAACTCCTTACTTCCAGGTGAAGTCGTTGCTGAAGGTGGCCCAACAGAAGGAGGAAATGGAACGGAAGGAATTGGACGTGAGAAGCATCCTGTCAAAGACAGATCAGTTGCATTTCTCACAAATGGGAGTTTGCTGCCATAAGAAGCAGGAGCTATAGCAGCCTTTCATAGGACAAACACTGGATTCCCATCCCTTCATTAGGAACAAGGGAACTTGTTGGACGCTGAGGAGTGCCTGACCCAAATGATGAAATCAAAGCTGGACCTACTGAGCCAGAAGTCGGATCCGAAGGAGCTGACAGCAGTGCCAGGAAGCAGATGCTGGAGGATTAGCTCAGCCATTTGAAGTGTGACTTGGAAAGGCTGGAGACTACCTTGGGTAAAGCTGAGAAGGAAAAGCAGGTATGAAGCATGACAAAGAGGGTTTTTTTTCTGCCACATTCTTCAGAGAAATGAACCCCAACAATCATTACAGCTCCTCCAGTCAGAGCACCCTTTGGGATGCTCAGATTCACCCAGCTGATCTCTCCTACAGTTTCTTATGTTGTCTTCCAGCATCTCATATAACCTGGGATGGATTTAATTCTACACCTCACCCTCCTACCCCATAGTAACAGCCATTTCACAGCAATTTCTAGGGATCCCTCTACATAAAGACATCTGGACCTCCTCCACATTTTTATTAATGATACCCATTTTTACATGGCAATGCTGATAGGCCTCTACGTATAAAATGCCCTGCCTCCATGAGCACGTAACTGCTTTCCATCTAGCCTTGGGGGATACTTCTCCCTCTCCTGCACCTGAACTGGTTTTTATTTAATGTAATCGGAGAAGTTTTAAATCCGTACCCTAGGAGCCATGTGGCTGGCTGCTGCTCCTTCTGAAGTCAGTGTTAACATCCACAGGATGTTAAACTCACAGATGCCTCAAATGTCTCAGAATTTATTAACTGAATCTCAGATTCCTTCTAAAGAAATACAAGAAGTTTCCAGTGACATTTTGTCCTGATGCTGCTAACGGCTTGTGCGATCCACAAAACCAGCGTGATGTTCCCTTTCCTGTCTGCAGGTGTTAGACCAGAGTTCAAACTCTGACTTCAGGTCTCTCTGCTCAGAATGACTCAGTCACTGAACTCCAAAAGGAGAAGGTAGCTTCGGAGGAAGTTCATCAGGCAGAAATAACCGCTCCATTTTTCTTTATTCTCTTCCATTCCCATTCTCCCAGTCTGGGAAAAGATAAAAAAACAACGTTGTCTGCTTGCTTAAAAGCTGTGAGGCTACAGTGTGCTGCACAAACAGGAAGGGGGCCGTGTTTTTCTAGGTATTAAGTCCACTTAATACCTTGTGCCACTGCCCAAAGGAGCTTCACGGATTGCTGAGGGTGAGCAGGGCTCTTCTGTAAGAGTCAAAGCTGGACGGAGTTCCTGGGGGCACACACGAAGCACCAGCTGCTTTCAGGAAGCACCTCAGATGACTCTCTTCTTTGGGGTTTCAGGCTGTTGCCAGGGCAGGGTAGACAGTTTCTCACTCAACTCTGTGCACTGGTCCCTCCCTTCCTAGAAAATTGCAAGATGTGGAAAGTAAGGTGAACCACCTGACCAAAAAAACCAGCAAAGCTACTGCTCAGATGCGCGAGGTGAGGTGCAGTTGCTATGGTCTATACTTTAGATGGCCCTCTTAGGTCTGTTTTTGACATTTTGTGCCTTTCTGATAAGCACCATTCATATGTTGGTTACAAAGCTTTTTTTCATACTGATTCCACTTATTTTTTTTTCCAACTAGCTGGAGGACAACTGGGAACAAGAAAAGAAGATCCACGGCAAGGCGGAACAAGCTCATTGTAAAGCAGAGCGTGACTTCAAAAGGACAACCGCTCACCTCAATAAGATGAAATGAGCCAAACTTGGATTCTGACATTTTAAGGAAGGAAGTATCGATTGTAACAGAACTTCCCAGGCTACAGGATCTCACTGGGTGCTGTTGTGCTGATTACAGCTCTGACAGTGCTGGCTACACCTGAAAAGCTACCTGATCATAAAGTCACCGGGAAAATCCACAGTCGTACCCTGATCTCTTCAACGTTAACCTAAGGCCAAGCAGAAGTACAGTTCAGTAGTTCAGGCAAACAGAATCAGAACTACAGGATTTTATTTCCTAAGTCTTTCTCTGACTCATTGTCTGATATTTGGAACTCATCTTCCACACTCACCCACATATAAAATGTGTATAATCACCAGGAAGTTACAAGGCTTCAATGATTCATGTTTATGTAAGGCCTTACGATCCTCAGATAAAAACTGGTTTAGAAATGCAAAATATTATCACAAATTAGAACTTTATTTTAGTGTCATTATTGACTACTTCAGTGATGGGTCTGCCAGCACTTCTCTGACAAACCTCCCTTTAGAAATTAACTTCCCAGAACACAAATATCCAACTCTACATTATCCAAACCACCAATTTACCCAGTTAAAGAGCTCAGTAGCTAAGGCAGTGTGTACAACCATTAATAAACACTGGCAAGCTTTGCTAATTCCAGTTCTAACGCAGTGCTCCACAGCGAGTACGAGATACTTGTGCTTCAGAGCAAGGCCACGGGAACCCTTAAGAGGCGCCAGAAGAACCACTGAGTGCTGGTGTTAGTCCCTCAGAGCTGCAAACAGACAACTCAGCTTTCTGGGGTGCTTGTGCTTTTACTTGCAGACTAGTTAAGGGAGGGGTGAGGGAAAAGGGAGCTCAATGTCTCGCTAAGGAGATGGGACACGAGATCTCAACCCACTTTGTACAAAGATGAACCTGTTCGCTACAAAACAGAAACACTTATTTGGCTTATTTGCTCGTTTGCTGTAACATCCTACCTTTTCTTACCCCGCAGTAGCCTGCTTTATCTTTTTGGTAAGATTGAATTAGCATAAAAGATTAATATGGACCTTTTAATCCCACCTTGCTAAAATACGAGGCTGGAGCCTATCACTCTTTAAACCCCTACATAACAGAACCAGCTGGGATCTACTATTTCTCCTTCCCATGTAGATTTTGACCTTTTTACTACAGCAGATTCTGACTACATCTCTAGGAGCTTGTGAAATCCCTCAGCTTGGAAACATTTGCTTTTTTAGCTTCCAGTAAATCAATAGTTGAGCGAGCTCCCAGATCCAGTTTGTCTTGTGTATTAGCCACTCTTAATTCTGCTTTCTTGGAAGTCTGGCGAGCTGAATGCTCACTGCAGATCTCCTGCCACAGCCAGAGGAAAGGGGATCTGCTGCAGGGATGTCCTCTCCTGCTTGCAGGCAGCCAGCAAATCAGCTGACAGACCTTTTCATCCACGTTAATGCCAAAGGCTCCTGAAAAGAGTCTCCTTTCCCTGAAGAAAGTGGCAAATAAAACCAGAAGTGAGGCCACAGCTCGCAAGATGAACAGTGTTGCCATTCTGAATTCAAATACCTCTTTCACCCAAGGTATTTCAGTATTCAAATACTTAACTAAAAACTCCGCATTTCAACACAAACATCACCCACAGACCTAGATGGCAGTTATTTCTATGAACAAGCCTCTATTTCCCTCAAGTAACCAAATCAGCTTGATTACATTCCTGAAGACCAAATCCCAACAGGATACAGGAAGCTGACCAAGCTGCAGATACTATCACTTGTCTACTGAGACACCTGGCCAGGTCCTTCCCGCTTTGTTGGCTCAATTTTCCCAGCTGTAGATCTCTCTCTGGAAAGAAAAGCCAGTAGGGCTGACAGACCTAGAGAGAAGGGCATGAAGAAATTGCGATTCTTGTTTGTATTTTCACCAATTTCTCTCCTATCTCTTGCTGTGTCTGTATGTTGAAGAGCTGGTAGAAGACCTGGAAGCTGAGCATGGTATAACCACACACGTAACAGTGTCTGAGGTACAAAAAACTCCTCAGGAGAGTGATTACACCTCTGAAAAGACATTGAACTACTAATTATACTACTAAATATACACAGGCTCTTTGGAAGGAAATAATTTCTTCCTCTCTTTCCCACTAGGTGGAGAAACAAGGAAATAATGTCTGGAAGAAGCTGGTGTTGCAACAGCTGCTCAGGTCAGACGCCTTCCCAGCGTCCGAGCGAGAAGGGTCACTTGGATTCTCCGAAGGAGAAGCTTCTTCAGCAGCTTCTCTGAGCTCATAAATGGGTCAGATCCTACAGACCTTACCCAACCTTCTCCTCATACTGTGGACCTTGGAAAGGGTAAAGCACCAAGCGTCCAAGAAATTCACCATGAGCTTTGTTATTCCTATGCAGTTGGAGCAGAAGGTGATCAGAGATTCATTAGAATGTTGCTAATTTAGGAGCATGTGGTAAAAGGGGGAGCAGAACCAGGAGGTGTATTTTCTACTGTTTCACAAGGGAAATCTATGGCCTGGAGGCCAGTGAATTACTCTCAGCTTTAGTAAGGAGGCCTAGAGATGGTTAATTTTTCTGGAAGATGCTGGTCACTGACCTTCTAATGGATTAATACCAAAGATGGGATTTGTCCCAAAGAAAGAGACCATTAAAGCTAAATAAAAGGCTTCCAGAAGCCTTTCTTGTAAAGCATCCCTGAGGGCCTTACCGAGACTCCAGGGCTGCTAGATCCCAGCTGACAACATGGACTTGGCCCCTTCTCAGATCCACCAGAATTGCAAGTGGGAAGCTGAGCTGTTGCTGCTGCAGCTGCTTCTTGAGCTGGAGGAGGCAGCTCTGCAGAGCCAGGCCATGGTCTCCACCCTGAGCCTGGTGGAGATGGCAGAGGTCGTGGAGAAGCCCCAGAGTGCAAGAGAAGCTGGAGAGGGACAAACAGCAAATGAGCAGGAAGCAGAAATGGATGCCCTCAGTGCAAGCCCGAGGTCTTTGCTGAAATCCAAGGTGAGAGGCCAGCAGGGAGGTCCTCCACAAACCACCAAGGCAGCCACCAGTGCAAGGCAGAATCAGGCCTCAGCAGCAAACAGCCGTTTGCAGGGGGTTCTGAGCACGGCCCGGACCAGCTAAAGATCAGGACCCTCTACACTCCCCCTGACAACTACAGTCATCCATCCCATGGTAATTCCAACTAACTGGAATAATATTTTGGCCCTTCAGGCCATGCTCAGCATCATAGGACAGATGTCTCTCGTACAGCTGAACTCAGATGCTCATGTTCACGAGCTGGGAGGTAACCCATCTGAAGCCAATGCCCAGCTGGCTGAGGTGAAGAGCCAAGCTGAAATTAATGCCATCAGGCTCCAAGGGAAATTCCTTGACAGCTCTGTGCAATGTTACCTCCCTCTGATCCTCCTCTTCCCCGACATTCCATCCAGCTCTGGCAGCCCTGCCCTGTCTCCTCTAGCAAACCTGCCCAAACCTTTCCGCTTTCACTTCTCTTTCTCTTCAAATTGAATCAGTTCTTCTCTTTGTTCCTTCATGCAGTTTTCCCACAGCTAAAACCGGCCGAGTCGGGAGCATGAGGAAGGTCAGAGCAGGCTTAACCAGATTGTCCACATGAAGATTTCTTTCACTTTGCAAGCAGATGACTTCAAGAGGCAGCTGGATGAAGAGTCAAAGGTACTGGGGAACATCAACTGCCTACAGAGGTTGTTGCTGTCACGGGACACGCAGCGCCTGCTCTTTTGCACGCTGTCTGCTTCGGAATAACAAATCCTTGGTGTGAGCTCTCACAAAGAAAAACTTTCTCATCCAAATTAATCTCTGGGCTTGTTACCAGCTTATCTTGGAGGTGGTGAGGGGGGCATGAGCCTTGTATGGATATGAAAATAAGATACGGCATCTCCCGTCAGTCAGCAGCAAAGAGCAGAACACACACCTCCTGCTCCTCAGTCCACTGCCCGTTCAGTGGATTGTCCAGCAGTTTATTTGCAGAGATCACCCAAGTTTGGCTCAAAACCTGCCAGTACTGCAGCTCTCTGCCTGACACGTGTGACTTGGAACTTTCTGCTTATCTCCAAAGAGTAATTCTAGCGCTGCACCTGTACATCAAAAGCCTGGCAAGAATTGTCTCTGTGTTCAGAACAATCACCAAATGGGTTTACTGTCATAATTCTTTCGAAACGCTGCTTGAGAGAAAACAGCGAGGATGACAAGCCAAGTTCTGTTTTCAGTTGTATGAGCTCAATTCAATTCACTGCAGTACAGCAAAAAAAAAAAAAAAACAACCAGGTACAGAGAACAGAAACTTGGCTCCTGACCAGGAGGTTATATTGAAGCCTGAGACGTCTCTAGCTGGTCCAGAAGGGAGCTGTTCAAGCGGAGTGCTCCCGCTCTGGGGAGCGAGGGTAGGGCATTCAGACTCCCAGTAGGAAGCCTGTGCTATCTCCAGTCCTGTACTGGTGCTGCAGTGAACCCAGCCAGCACCAAGCAGGATCTGGAGCTGATGAAAGAGCAGCTGGAGGAAGAGGAGGAGGGCAAAGCTGAACTGCAGTGCCTGGCCTCTAAACTCAATACTGAAGTCACAACTGGGATGATTGAATATGGGACTGATGCCACTGAAAGAACCAAAGAGCTGGAAGCAACCAAGTGAGCGCTTCAGGGAGTCTAGGATGGGACTTAGGGCAGTTTCATTATTTAGTTTGGCTGCTGAGTCACAGCTTATAGATGTGAGCTGTTAGGGCTCGTTTTGGTACAACGGAGAGAAAGCAAAGAGCTCCAGCCAAGAGAAAGAAAATCATCTTGCAATAATAAACAGAGACTATTGGGACCTAACACTTGTACACTGATAACAGAAAACCAACACTGATTTTTTCTGATAAAGGCTGGAATTTGGATAGCCTTTCTTTATTCCCACAAGGAATTTACTCTCCAACAGCCCTATAAAAGCCACTACCATTTCCTAAGAATTAAGCAAGCACCAAGCCAGATCAAAGCCCTCAGCATCTGGTCCTGAGCTCTGGTATTACAGTCTAGAAGTTGAGGCCATCTTTGCAGCAGGTCTCCAACAGAGACAACGTAAAGATGCTTTCACATAAGAGCATCCAAAGTGAAGGTCTCTGGAGGGTTTCACCATGTGCCTGAAAAGTTGGGACAAATGGAACAAGCTACTACATCTCTCTGTGACTTTGTACCGAGACGCAGGGATAGTCACAGGGGAGGGAGGGTGCTTTGCTCTTGGACAATGTCCTACTGGAAGTGTCTATCACCAGGTAACAAACCAAGATAAAGACCTGAGCTGCAGCCCAATCTGCCATATCTACCAGTAGAGGGGAAGAACCAGCCACATCCCAGCACTGGTTTTACAATTCCCTTTCTGAGACCGCTGCCAGGTATTCCTCTGATGGTGCTCTAGGAGATGAGGGCTGCTGACTCCTACCACTTCTCACTCCGTGAGCTACTCAGCAGGATATTTCTGCCCTCCTTCCCTCACGCCAAAGTTGGCTGTGAGGCTCCAAGAAGCAGAGAAGACGGCTGAATCTGTCCAAGCCCAAATCGTCAACACAGAGAAAACTAAGTAAAAGCTTCAGAACAAAGTGGAGGACCTCACTGTTGACCTTGAGAAGGCAATAAATCCAGCCATTCAAGAGTGCATCCAGCACAAACCCGATCAGCAACATCTAAGAGCTGCTACTGGAAGCCCTGGGAGTCTTTCTGTTAACCCAGGTCAGCTTTGGACTGTTCTCTCATTTCTTAATATGTTAAGATCTCTCTATTAAATGTCAAGTAATCTGTATGGCCATGAGAAGCAAGACTAAGATTTCTCACATCGAGAGAAAATCCAGACGAGAGCCGCAGCTAATTCCTGGGAGCACACAGCATGCTTCTCCTAAGCTCATTAGCTGACTTCCAGAAACAAGAGTACAGCTCAAGCAAAAGCCCCCCCCTTTACTGCAAGGCAAGGTATTCATCTTCTTTTTAAGGCTAATGATATCCTGCTTTGAACTTCTAAGTGTTGCAGTACCAGTGGGTTGGCCACCGGTTATTAACTGCCATCCTCAAAGCAGATCTAAACAACACGCCTTTTAAATGCCAGCAACGAACGCGCCTTCATTAAATTAGTATTTCAACTCTTGCTAGTGTTAGTGTAAGGGCATGAATAGTGGTGCAATTGGGGGACATCTGAATAAAAATGTTACTTAAAATAGGCACAAAGGCTGCTCCAAATCCACTGAAGTCCTTGGGTATCTGCCAACGACTGCAGTCGGCTTTAGAACGGGTCTCGAGAGCCGAAAATCCCACATACAGCATTACATTACTGGGCTGAAAAAAAAAAGAAATCTGTTTCACCATCACTTTCTTTAATGAAGCAGTGCTTTATTCTATGGTTCCTGTGGTGTGCTTGTCACCATGGTATCTGAACCCATGTGCAGATCATAAGGATATGTAGAATATTTGTGATTAAAAGCTCCTAGGAAAGAAAAATGTACCTTTATTCTTTCCTTTCATGACAAGCAGTTAAACACAGTCTAAGAGAGTCTTGAATAACATCTTGTTTGTAACCGAATCCTCTTTGAAATAGAAAGAGTCACACTAATCAACCCAGGCAATTACTAACAGCACATCTGCACAAGGAATATCTGAAGTGGAAAACATTTGCTCCACAGCAGCATCATTATAACCACAGGAGCAAGGAAGACGAGCACACTGATGGGAACTGGGTGATCTTGTTAAATTCCTAATGGTGAGGAAAGAAAGCCTCGTAAACATTTTAATCATCCATTCAGAGTGACCAAGAGAAACTCTGCCAGTCATTAGAGTGGCTGCCAATTTAACTGTGACTAGCTGGCAGGACACGCAGAGAAGTGAAGTGTAAAGAAAACTTGTGTCCGGTGAACGTTTGGCTTTCTCTTTCCAGGCCAATGCTGCTTGTGCTGCCCTGGACAAGAAGCAGAGAAGCCTTTGAGAAGGTGCTCGTGAAACGGCACCAAAAACTGCAAAGAGCTGCAGGTGGAAGTGGAGAGTTCCCAGAAGGGATGGACACAACTGAAAATGCTGAGCTTCAGACTGCCTATGAAGAATCCTTGCAGCACCTGGAATCCACAAAGAAAGAGAACAAGGCCTTTCAGGGTGAGTATTGGTTTGACGTTAAAAAACCTGCCAATCGTAAGGCCCTTGATGCCTACTGATCTCTTGGGCTGTCTTCCAGCACCAATTTCACTTTCCTGGTTTCTAGCAGCGTTCCCACTTCTTTGGGGACACGCATCGGATGCACTGCTTCCAGGGAATTGACTCTGGGGAGAACATTCAGGATCAAGGTTCCTTCTGAATCCGCAATCGCAACAGCAGCTTGGTCGTACTCACCGTTGCACAAGGAGGTCACGACTCCAGGCTGGGCCAGGTGTCACCACTAGAGCTCCACAAAAGGGAACGATGGACTGGGTACAGCATTAGGCTTCAACAAGACACAGGCTGCAGTCCCACTTCTGGCTACCAGCGTTCTCTCTAATTCTGAACAATTCACTCCGGGGACTCTTAACAACGGCCAGCTTTACGCTGGGAAGCTGCCATTCCCTTTTACCTCAGTGGGGAGGACTAGAAATCTCCAGGAATCAGTTCAGAGCAAGTCAGTTAAACTGCTCAGAGGTTCTCTCTTCTCCCTGCCTGGCTGTACAGGGAGACCAGCTGCCTTGGCTCCTTTTAAAAATGTTTTTATATTTTAAAACACTTCTGTAAATTGCAAAAATTGATCTCTTGCAGGAGGCTGGAAGATGACACTGTAAATATTTAGAAGATGCTACAATCTGCTGCCCTCCTGGCCAAGAGAAATCAGTGATGGACTCCCTGGCACAGCCCCAGTATTTTCTGGGCTATCTCCCCTAACCCTTTGCCCTGGCCTGCATCAGCTGGCAGAGAGCCCCACTCTGCTGGAGAGAGACGACGTGGTGTCCTGTTTTCATTTGGTAAAAGCAATCGTCTGAAAGGGGGTGAACGGAAGGCTGGATAAAAACCGGGGAAAAAAAATAATTTTTCTTGATTTAATAGGCTTCATTATTCCACCTCCATGAACACATGCAGCGAGGAGGGCTCATTCAGAAATCCAGGATAATATTTAGCAACGAAAGAAAAGGGCAGCTGATAGAAAGTGACGGGAATCATTTCATGCCATTTCCATTCAAAGAATCTGCCTGGTGCACTTGGTAAAGTTCATAGTCCTGGAATAAACCTATCATATGAAATATCCGTTTTCTTCCCTGGAGGAAATTAAGGATCTAATCAATCAGCTGGGGGAGGGAGGGAAGAACACTCATGAGCTGCAAGAGATAGAGACTGGAGATTGAGAAGAATGAACTGCAGGTGGCACTGGAGGAAGCAGAGTCTTCCCTGGAGGTAGCAAAGCTACAGATCCAAGAGCTGCAGGTCAGCCTGGTGTCTGCTGCCCACATTCCATCAGATGGATTTTGAGAACATGAGAAGGAAGAACTAGAGAGAACCAGGTACAGCGATATATGACATTAAACCACAGGTAAAGGCCGCAGCACAGAGGTTTGAAGTTACAGCACTAGAAAAGTTTTATAATCATTAAGGGGAATTACTCCTTAGACCAGATTGTCTGGAGGTTGTAGAGATGGAGTGCAGCCTGGTCACATGTTGTCTAGGGGGACTGGTTTAGCAGGAGTTGATCCAGATTTTAGGTGGTAGATTTTTAAGGTGACCTCTTGACAGACCTCCCAGCCCTATGTTTTAAAAGAAGGTTTTCATGAATGGCTTTGGTGCAAAATCGTGGTATATCCATTTTAAACGCATTTGAAAAGCGACTGTGGTTTTCTTACTTGGTGGGCAATAATTTGCTACAAAGGCTGGATCAGACTCAACACAACAGAAGGTTGTACCATATGCTTCACCGGACTCCGCAGAAACAATCACCAGCCTGCAATTGAGTCTCTGCAGGCGAGTCTGGAGACAGATCACAGAATCCTTACAGTTGGAAAAGACCTTTAAGATCATCAAGTCCAACCAGACTGAAGAAAAGGAGTGCACTGAAGCTCTCAAGCTCAGGAAGATGGACACTGACCTGACCAGCATGGAAATGCAACTGGATTGTGCCAACAGAGACAACAATGAGCCTGTCAGGACGCATGTCAAGGTAAACTGGAGAGGGTGGAAGCAGGTCCCTGGGTGGAAGAGTGTAACCAATGTCTTAGAGCTTAAGCAACAGGGCAGTTTTGATTCTGCGCTCTGCTTCAGACAGACATCTTGAACAAATTGAGAGCTTACATTCAAAAGCCCTGGTTCTCCCACTCACACCATTTGCAGCTACACGGGACGAGCATTACTTTGTCAAACTAGAAACCCCAAAAGCTATCCATACATAATTAAACCACCAAAATTCTGCTTTTAAGAGAAGTTGTAGTTGCTGTTTGAACAGGATAGCCAAGAAATGGACTAGAAACTAACAGAGGAGTACAATGAAGGAGCTTCCTCCAGCTCTTCCTTTCTGAAATAGAACTGAGTAGGTAAATTAGCGAAGAGCTAGTTTCTTTGTTGGAAGGAAGTGATACATCTGCTGCCAAAAATCCTATTTTAGTAACTTAACGAGTAACAACAAAGATCCTTTCTCTCTATCCACACGTATATATACACACATATACGCTCAAACCCAACTTGTCCTCAGTTACATCAGCCTCAGAAGTTATTCTCTTAAAGCCAGTGTGGCTACAATGACGTATGACAGACATACAGGATACTGGCACCTGGTGATGTTTTATTTTTGGCAGGGGGGGTTGCTTTTAAAAATTGTTTCTAAATCTGGCATCACCTTAAAGAAAAGCTTTGCAGAGAGAACTCCAGAGGTCATGGAGAAGACACAACGAACCCAGTGTCCACGGACAGAAAAAGCAGAACTACTTATGCAACAGCTATCTTGTCAGAGAGCTCATGGGCATGTGGATTCACACTCAGTCTTACCTCTGGGTAAAAAGTGCTGGGTTAGGCCAATAATGGATAATGTGACAGTGGCCTGTAAGACAGCTCTGACAACTCTAGGGTAGGGAGCACAAATTTCTGTGTCTTTAGAAATATGGCACTAATAGCAGGGATTTTGGAAGGGAAAAAAGAAAAAAAAAAAAGCAGCACCATCTTGGCCCAGCTTCGCTCCTAGCAAAGACTTTCAGCAAATGTGGCAGAGTGAAGAGTAAAGACAGGGCTGAGCACTTTTGAAAAACCCACCTTAAAAGGGACAGTGTCAAACTGTGCCTCCATTGAAAGAAGAGTTTTACTGCTCGTTTCCATGGTGCTCAGATTTCTTCCACAGCCTGTAGCCCACAGTGAGATCAATTTTAGTGAAATTTTAAGCATCCTTGCGCTACGAAACAACGTACCTGCCATTTCATTTGGTGCAGAGATTTAAGAAGCTCCTTTAACATTCACCATTATGGTCCGTGCTTCTTTTCCATAGAGACCACACACGGTAACATTTCCAAGGAGAAGAGCAGAACTTCTGGAGAGGACTGATAATACGAGCAGCGTTTCTCAACTGCAATTATGACATCAGTTATAAAAAACTGAGTCGTAAATGTGGCTTTTATTCTAATAGGTTAGAAAAAAATGCAACAAATACATTCTCTTACTACCGACAGATACTAAAAGAGACACATTTTTAGCAGGCAAACTGCTATCTCCAGACCAAATTTGGTGGTTTAAACTTGTTATACAAAACCTCCAGAGCGCAGAACTTGCACAGCGTTCGGGAACACAATGGCACATTTATGGGATGCTGTTTTGCTGAAGAGCAACTTGTGTTGCTAGAATGCAGTTTTTCTATTAAAGTTTTTCTATTCCTTTGTAGTTCTTCTTCCTTAGAGTGGTTATTTCTTTTTTATTTATTATTTTTACAGCGGCAACAACAGCCCTCCAATGATTCATATCAGTAAACAGTAAGCACTAAATGAGCTGTGGGGTTCATATTTTCCACGAGATAAAAAGACACATACATATTGTAAAGCGTGGAGCAGAGACTGTATTTGTTGAGAATGCAATCAAATACAGTTTCAATTGGGTCTGAAGCCAGCTGCTGCCACTGCAGCGTGACTCTGAAATAAATAATACTGGGATATAAACACAAATCCATACACACAGAATTTCAGGAAAAGAGACTCAAGGCTTTCATAAACAACAGGGTCTATTTCGGCCTCAGAGGTGTATCATCATTTTAGATCTCATTTAGTGTGTGAGTAAATACACAAGTCTTAATGTTCCATAATGCGGACCCAGTGGGGATGAATCTCCCTTGGCTTAACAGTGCACAATTTTATAGAGAAAAAACAAACTACAGAAAACTGCGATGTGCAAATCATGCCTTTGAGAGCCAAATGGAAGAGCTGAGCAGATTAAGACATTCTGGGTCTCTGAGTTTCTGCCCTCTAGAATCAGTCTGCTTACTATTAAATGAAAGCTGGAGCCTGACCTTCAACACACTACTAATGAGCAGGAGGAAATCATCGGCGAGTACTGAGCAGCTGATGAGAGAGCAAAGAAAACTGTGGCTGAAATAAGCCACCTCCTCACCTTTCTGCCCTTTAGGTTGGTGGCTGGCAACCTTAAGGTATATATTCCACTATTTGTCTCCAGTGCTGGTTTGAAAGCACAGTGTTAATAATACACGTTAGTCACTTGCACCGCTTTTTATGATGCTGAAAAGCAGGATGCATGTTAGCTCCCTGATTGCAGCCTGGCAAAACTAATCCACAAAAGAAGAAATCCACTTCCTCTCTGCCTCCCTGGTAATCTCCATCACAGATGGCACCCTGAGGAATTCCTCCATTTCCTCTCAATTTGTCCTTTCTTTCACTTATTACACAACTCCACTCCTCACACCTATCAGGCCTCCAACAAAGAGTAGGCTGGCTTCCCTCTCTAGCTAGTCAATGGCACTCGTAATTGGCACAGAGGGGAGAAAAGTTGCCAGCACCGAGCAGATTGCTCCTTTGGCACTGTGCTGACAACTGGCACTTCAGAAATATCATCGCGAGCTGTGGATTTAATGCAGAGCATTTCCTCCCAGAGTGAGGCTGAGCCTTCTGCCACCTTTGTGCTTTCAGCTACTTCATGTTCAGACAGTATCTTCACCTTCCATCCATAGCACGCTCTCAGCCACTCTCTTTTTCTTGAAGGGTAGAAACAAAAGCCTGGAGTGTCCTTAGAACTAAAGTTACTGACTGGCGGGGATAATACCTTTGACTAGTCCAGTGGTACTAAGCAAGGATCCCACCACCTGGTTTATGGTCTGATCTAGAGTCCTCCAAGTCAGCTGGGATGACTTCTACTGATTTCAGCGAACTGTGGATCCAGTTTTTAGAAAAGCAGCCTGCGATATACAGGGAAATGAAAGATACAGCAAGATTTCTCAGAAGGTAACGCCCAGATATCAGGCGTACATACGCCAGCTTTCAATGGTCTGTATAAATAGCTGCACTGTCAGACTGTTCCATACCTCCCTCGCAGGCTTCCTGTGTGGCAAAAGATCTGTGTGAGGAGCAGGATCATTCCCTGCAGCTGGAAAAGATTAAGGAGAACTATTAAGTTGCAATAAAAGATCTGTAAGTCAAGACGGAATCAGCTGAGCAGTTAGTCCTGAAATAACGGGGGGTGGGGGGGAAAGCACCATGATGAAACTCCAGGGTAAGAAAAACACGTACAAACATCTGCGAAAGATCATTCCAACAGAGCAGCTCTGAAACTCTTTCCCACACCTGAGCTTCCACATTCAGCACAAATATCAGATCAAAAGAAACATTTTCATTTAACAACCAACATGTCCCAAAGGGAATGCGCTAATTGAAGGAAATCCAGACTAGGCAGAAAAAGCTGCATGTAGGACACTCTCGGCTCACTGAAGCACAAGCGAACTTCAGCACTTTGCACCCCACGCAGAACTCATCGATCAAAATCTTCACGGTGCTTGAGCACGAGGGTAACAAGCCACTGGTGTCAGCAGCTGATCTACACCCACAAAGGAGGATTTGCAAGGGCTTCTGTCATCAGCAGCATAACTTGCTGTTTGTTTTTCATCTGCAACAAAATTCTAGAGCATGAGTAGCTTCAAATTCCTGGAGTAGACACCATCTTCCTATTTCTTTTTCCAAGCCTCATAATCGCACAACAATTACCCTTCTGCTCCTCTTCAGATGAAGGAACTGGAAATGGAGCAAGGCTCCAACCAGAAACACCACACGAAGACTGAAAATGCTGCACAAGAACAAAAGGCCTCTAAAGGAGCCACTCTTCCACAAAAGATGGCTACGAAACCAACTAGCGCACGCAGGAGCAGCTGGAAAAGATGCACAACAAACTACAAACTCCAAAGAGGTAAGGTGAGGCAGCTGTACCTATTCCCTGCTCCAGCTCACACCTCCATCACCTAAGAGCTGGACTTGATGATCCTTAAGGGTCTCTTTCAACCTGAGATACTCTAAAGTTGCACCTTGTGCACACCAAGGGCATTTTGCTTCTTCAAAACACACATTCAATTCCTACTGACAGCACCCCCAGACACGTAGCCCGTTGTAGACTTGCATGAACCTTTTGAGATAGTCACCCCAAAGTGTGCATCATTCTCTACAGAGGATTATCCTCCTCTTCCTTCCCTGCAGCCACTTCCTGTCCTCAAATACAGCCTCTAATATGCGCAGACATCAGCCTATAATTAAAAGAATACCTATTAGGTACCATTCTTTAGGGTGATGATTGTACTCTTCAGCTTGATGTCGCTACAGACAGGTATCGGACATGTTCCAGGTAAAGATTTCTCTTGTTAAACCAAACCATTTCTGGCACAGGAACGGGAGGCTAAGCAGAGCCTGGCCAAGCACAGGAAGACCATACATGAGCTGGGTGATGGAGAGGAGAGGGAGATGGGATGGCTGAATCAGCTCTGAACAAACTGTGCAGCTGGCATTGTGTCTCAGCAAGCAGAGGGCTCTGTTTCTGGGGAAGTTATCCAACTGCCTCCATCTTCTTCTGTGTCAGCAGCTCAGAACAGGCACAAGCACCAGAGTTTGCCTGTTTGAACCCACCTGCCATGAATTTATTAGAGCAGAAAAGGGTGTGGGATGGAGATGAGGAAACCATGGGTGTGCTCTCAATAGCAGTTGACTCACACAGCTCCCTACAACAGGGAACAGAGGGATATTCCACAAGTCTCTTGACAGGCAAAGGTTAAGTTCTGAAATGGCTAATGGTGAGTACAGAGGTGATCTCACTCACGGTAGAACAGAGAGGGGAAAAGAGTAGCATCCTTCTGCTTCCAAAAGGGATGAACTTTAAGGGCTAAACCTTTTCTCAAGGGAATGAAAACAGCACAGCAAGGACCTCTCTAGGAAAAAGTCCACCTTATCCAGGCACGCTGCTCCAGGTCACTTCTGTACACTCCACAGTGTAGCAGGGAAAACAGGGACCAAAACTATACAAAGCAAGTAGCACCCAATTCCTGCTGCTTCTCCTCCTTCCTCTGGGGCAAAACCAAGGAGTTAAATACATCACTGCCTACCAAATGTGCTGAGATTCTATAGCATTCCTACCTTCTTTCTTAGCAAGGTTTTGAAAGGTAAAGAAGATGCTACTGGAACACAACTTCAATCTCCTTTTCTTCCAGAGTATCTTAGCAAGAGCTGCCCATTGGAAAATCGCTGTAGTCCTGATTAAAACAACTGGTTTGAGACATCCAGACATGGCCTGCCTGGGAAAAAGGACTAGAAGACAGAAAAAGCATGCCACGATCTGCAGGTAAAAGATCTGTGTGTCAACCCTGAAAACTTGCAAACATGCTTCTCAAGTATACTTGGAATGGTAGAAAGATATCCAATACTACTTGAAAAGGATCTGTGCTATTACAAATTTGGGATTTTTCAAGTCATGGAGAGAAGGTGCAGCCTGGGCTGTCTCTTGCAAATAACAGTCTTTATTCATAGCCTTAATAAAGCTTATGGTGGCGAAAAACCTGAATTTGTTTGCAGGGAGACAGTAAAATGTAGTGTTCAGGGCTGCTGCTCAAACCTAAACCGGCAGACATAGCACAGTGCTGCAACAGGAGGGAAAAAGAGCACAGAAAGAGAAAATTCAAACAAGCTGGAAGGGAGAAACAGCTCCTGTGGCAGCACAGTGGGGCACAGTCTGCAGAACACGAGACTATTGGCTGTGGGAGAATTACTCCAGACCTAGGAGGGCTGACCTGTAGAGAATGCCTTGAACCAGCCAATGTGCCATTTTGCTGCTATAATCTAAAAAAAAAAAAAAAGTAGTGATCAACACTGCTGCTGTTTCTTTTCTAGTGATAATTTTGTCTAGGAGCTAGGAGTAAAACACTGCTGTCACCCAAACATCCTGCTGTTGTTCACCAAGCCCTGCTTGGACAACTGGAACAAATCCATTTAGACACAAAACCTTTGAAAACCAGGCTACCGGGGAGCAGAGGCTGCCAGGCGTCACACACTTTACATGGGGCTCTGAAGGTGGTCGTTTAGACCCTGAGCAGGCAGGTTCCTACCCACCTCACCACAGAGCTCCTCTGGCAGCAGGAGGAAGCAGCCAGCAGCAGGTTCGTCCTTACCTTGAAACCCAGGATGCAAAAAGACTGCAGGGTCCAAGCCTGGTGGAGATGTGCGCAGTGGGAGCAGTTTTCCTTCCCTCTCATTCTGTACTGGGACCATCGCACACAGTCTGCATAAAGTCACAAGAGGGGCTGGGGAGGAGGGTGCAGCGTTAAGTAGTAAAAAAGCAGGACATTGGGATCCATTCTCTTTCCCTGCTGAAAAATCCCAAATTTGCAGCTATTTAGATCATCAGTGACTTTTTTCCTAATCTTAAGGCAACGTTCTTGATAATTCAAGATTTTGACTGATGAAACACGATTACGACAAATTCCTGTGATCTCGATGGCAGCTCTAGAGAAACAGGGAATACAATGAAGGGGAAAAATTACATTTGTTGCATCTTCCTTTTACACACAGAATCATAGAATGCTTTGGGTGGGAAGGGACCTTTCAAGGCCATCTAGTCCAACCCCCCTGCAGGGTTTGAGCAGGTTGCTCAAAGCCCCATCCAACCTCCCCTGGAACGGTTCCAGGGATGGGGCAGCGACCACCTCTCTGGGCAACCAGGGCCAGGCTCTCACCACCCTCAGAGTAAAAAAATTTCTTCCTTCTCTCCAGTCTAAATCTCCCTCTTTTAGTTTAAAACCAACAGCCCTTCTCCTGTCACAAGCCCTGCTAGAAAGTCTGTCTCCATCTTTCTGACAGACCCCCTGAAGTCCTGAAAGGCTGCAATAAGGTGTCCCTGGACCCAACATCAGGTACAATATGACGTTGTGCTGGGAACTGCTCTATTTTCAAATACTGGGGTGAACAATGCCCACCTAGAATGCCTCTCAAGGCAAATATTGTCATCCCGTTTGTGCACACAACAGTCGATTCCAAAAGACCTCTTTTTGACTACCTGCTACCCATCCGTACGCATCATTCTCTGCGTGAAGATGTGCCGGCTCCATTTATTTTTCATCTATACTTAAAAGTCATCCCGTATCTAAACTACTTTTGCTAAATCCAGTCTTACTTCCGAGGCCTTAATCTCCAAAAACACTGGGATCCTTTCTGGATTAGCACAGCATAATTGTATCTGCAATACAGCAGGAACAATGGTGGAAAATTCTGCGGAAAGCTTCGCTGGAGACGGGGCCTTAGCTTTTAATGCTTAAAAGCTCTGCAGAGTTCCTCATTTAGATACTTTCGCTCCATCTGGTGAAAATCATTTTGTAAACATAAACCCATACTTAAAACGGAATTTCATTCCTGTTACGTAATTTTCCTTGGCCTAGTTGCGTATCTTTAATCTGTGCAGCTGATCTAGTTTCATCGTTAAGCCAATAAGGGCTGCCCTGATGACATATCTCACGGCTACAGAGCCATAGTAACAGAGATTTCGGAGCCCATGGAGTCCAGCCGCCTTCCCCAACGCTAGTTCTTCGCTTTTACCGTTCCGACAAATATTTGATCCATTCTCAAAAAGTGCTAAGAAGAGCCCTACATCCTGTCAAATCCATCCAACACGAGGCTTGCCTACTTCAAAGGAATCACTGAGAGGTTTTTTCGCTGTAACCCAGATCTGCCTCGCTGTTATCTTCACGTATGACTTCTGGCCCTACCCCCAGTGGACATAAGAGAACAAATTGTTCCTTTCCTCCGAGCAGCAGCCTTTTATCTATTTGAAAACTTACCACATCTTTCCTCGGTCTTCTGTCTTCTCAACAGGCTCAGCAAAAGTCACGTGTTGAAAGACTCTGATCATTAGCGAAACCTTTTTCTCCAAATCATCCGTATTTCTCGTGTGCGGAGCCCAGCACCGGACAGACTCTTCTAGCTCAGCAGAGCAGGATTTCTGTGTCTGCTTTACAGGCATTTTCATACCTCTATGGGGACCTGAGTAGTGTTTGCCTCTTCTGCACCAGCAAGATGTTACAGATTCCTCCTCAGCTCTCGATCCACAGCAGCCCCTCCATCCTTCCCTGCAGCACAGCCAGCTGCCCAGTTCTTCCCAGTCCCGCGATTCGGAAGTCGAACACCGACGTGTACAACACAGTGCACCTGTTACTGAACCGCATCCTGTTTTTTTCCTCCATAGAGCTCCCATTTTCAATCCTAGTTCTATGACTGTTTATTCCTCCTTCAAACTTGATCTCATCTTCAAACGCAGTAATTGCATTCTTTATTTCATCATGGAGGAGTAATGGACTCAGGGTAATTCCCTGTACAAGCGCTGACAGCAAGTACATTTTTCCTCAACCAGTTTTGCAACTCCCGTAGAGCGGTATCATCTAGACTGGTTTACCAGTTTATTATTAGAATATCCTGCAAGCCAGTGTCAGAGGCTCTACTAAAAATCAAGATATATGACATATACTGCTTCTCCCTTATCTGCAAGCCTTGTTATGCTGCCAGAAAAGGAAATTAGATTGGCTCAATTCATTCACAACAAAGCCCTACTGGCTAGCATTCACCTTCTTGTTTCCTTCTAGATGCTTATAAATTGTTTATTTTCGCTCAGACTTGAAATTAAACTCTCTAGTCCATTGCTCCTCAGTATATCTGGGAGTCACTAATCTCTCCCCCTTCCCTTTTGTTGTTGTTGAACTTCAGATCACAAAACCTCCCAGGCAATGCAGTTTGCAGTTTTACAGGAGCAAAACATGAGATCCCTCCCTGAAAGCAGCTCCTCAAGGGGATTAAGAGCAGGGCAAAGTACTGCAAAGGCACTGCTTTCTATAGTCCAGCCAGAGAGGAGGGAAGGTCCTACAGCATCTGAACAAGTTCGGGTAGGATTCTTATTTCCTGCCGCAGAGACCACCTTCCTTCCACTCTTCAGCCTCCAAAAGGGAGTAAGGTCACAGAGACTCCTCGCTCTCCCAACTCTCTGTAAATCAACCTACAGTATACAAGCTGAAATGATCTGGGACTGTTTAGTCTGGAGAAGAGAAGGCAGAGAGGAGATCTTATTCATGTCTATAAATATCTGAGGGGTGGGGATCAAGTGGAAGGGGCCAGGTTCTTTTCTCTGGTGCCTAGTAATAGGACAAGAAATAACAGGTACAAGCTAGAACGTAGGAGGTTCCACCTCAACATGAGGAGAAACTGCTTTCCTGTGAGGGTGACGGAGCCTGGAACAGGCTGCCCAGAGAGGTGGTGGAGTCTCCTCTGGAGACTTTCCAATCCCCCTGGATCTGTTCCTGTGTGGCCTGCCCTGGGGGATCCTGCTCTGGCAGGGGGGTTGGACTCGATGATCTCCAGAGGTCCCTCCCAACCCCTAACATTCTGTGATTCCCTCCAACTCGTCACAACCTCCTCCCCAAGCCTACAGCTCCCCTCTGCCAGCTCCCACCTCAGGAGGCCTCCCATCACCCAGCCCCTCCACCAGCAGCACTTCGAGCCTCCCCGAACCTAGACAGACACCCGCTTCCTGCTCCTTCCGAGGAGGCAGCCGGAGCCGCCCTCACTTCACAAGGCTACAGAGCACCAGGGAGGACCAGAACCCCGCTCCCTTGCACACTTCGGCTCCTTCCCGCCCTCCTCACCCCGACGCTGAGGGAGCTGAGGGAGCTGAGGGAGCTGAGGGAGCTGAGGGAGCTGAGGGAGC
>VWZK01015088.1:108214-137313 GCA_013396935.1 Baryphthengus martii
CGGGGGGCTGGATGGGGCGGGGGAGGCAGCAACCGGGCGGGCCTCGGTGGGGCAGCCCCTGCCTCGCCCTCTGGCCCAGCGTGGCCTCGGCGGCCGGGCTGTGCACCTGTGTTATCAGTGCGGGGCAGGGCCGCAGCCCGCAATCCGTCCCAAACCGGTCGGCTTTATCATGCTAATGGTGTCCTGTGTCAGGAGGCTTTGCCTGTGAGGAGTCACCCTCTTGGGAAAGCTGCGCTGAGTGACTTGGGAGGGAATGACAGTAGTAGGAGGCAGTCCTTAATTATAGGCGCTTCTCTTGCAGATGTTTGAAAGTGATGTAGGTGCTCTGAAAATAGGCAAGGATTAAAAAGATTCCTTTCTCTCTCTGTCCTGCACACACACACATGCTATCTCCACTTCTGAGTCTGCATCACTGCTACGTGCTTGTCCAGGGATGGCCTTAAACCACATAATTCTCACCCCGTTGAGGGATGACAACAGCTGAGTCCTGTACTTGCCAACCTTGATCTTTTCAGTCTATGTACTGAAAGAACTCCTGCTGTTCAGAGGTGCAAGATTTCCTTTTTTTTAATTATTTTCTCCTTTTAATTTTTTTTTAATTGAAATTCAAGGACAGTTACTTTGCATTTGAAAAAAAGTTGCTACGTTAAGAACTTGGCTTGCAAAGTTACCGTAACAGTGTCTTCCCTGTGTGAGATTCTGAGGCTGGCTAATACAAGGGCATTGAGGGGTTTTCAGCATAGAAATTATATCAAGAATCATAGAGCCAGTTGCTTTTTCTCTACTGAAATATGAGTTTGATTTTTGTCTATGTATTTGTAAGGAATAAATATAACTGGATGACTTCATTAAGATTTATCTTCCAGCAAAAAAATAGCGCTGCAACTTCAATGATCAGATGACAGCAATAGTAGTGCTTTTTGAAGTTATCATCACTCATGGTTTTCGTGAGTTTGGTACCAAATCAAAATAGAAAACAGTCGCTTTCTACAAGTTACAGTGCTCAAGAAACTCAAATCAATGGGAAGGAATGGACCACAGTGCTTATCTCGACTGTCTTTGGGAACAGTGTGTAAGTCAGTAAAAAATCTCTGAGCCAGAAGTTAGGATGGGACCATCTTGTTTCTGCGTGGTGCCAATCTGGGGAGAAAATAGCAGGGTTGTATTGGAACGTGTTTCGAAATAGCTGCGTTCCTTGGGGAAGGGAGATTGGATATTTTTACATTTTCTTTCAGAAAGAGTAGAAAAGGCTGAGCATTCCTTTTTGGTAGAACAGCTCTTCAGCTTTTCCTGTATATGGAAATGTGCTGCTACCGAATGTTGGCAAGTACTGAAGCAAGATCGTGGAAAAAGCAATTTGCAGTGGTGTTTTGCTTATATTAACACATGGAATCTCAAATCATGGCTGTTCAAGGTCAAAGGTAACCTGCATTACGCCAACATTTTCACATTAATAAAAAATAATTCATTATTTTGCTTCGGACTGTATATATTTAATAGCTTCCTTTGATTGGTAGAATACGATTATTACAAGAACCATGAAAATCACGCTGGTTAAAATTATGAGCTGCACTTAAAGCTCATAGAGTTGAAAGTTATAGTCGAACTCATTTGAAATGTAACTGTAAGTTGTATTTCTTTCAAATAGTAGTGCTTGATTTCTTCACCGAAAAAAAAGGAAAAGAAAAAAAATCTCTCCAGTTATTTGCCTTGGCAAAGTTCTCGATCATCTCTGCTCCAGCACTTTCAGCATATTTGTTAAACCAGTGGGGTGATAGTAATTGCTCCGAGAGCGTGCTCATCTCATTCAGGGCTGAGTTTCTGTTGGATTACCATTCATTTCCTGTTTGCTTCCAAATTCCTACCTTGTCCTGAAGCCTCCTCCCTCTGCTGACATGGCCATACTTGGGTATGTGGTAATTTCAGGCTCGAATGGGTGTGGGTGTCTTGGAATGACATCACAGGGAGCTTTTCTTTTTAGATGTGTAGATAAGGGTGAAAAGACTTCGATCCATCAGCCGAGGTTAAATTGTTCTGAAAACCAGTGGAATGTATGGAAGGAATTGACAAATCCCAATTGTATGTATCAAACTGTGCACATGGTGATTATTACAGGTGACCTTGTGGGTTTTTGATATTTTCTTCCATCCATTTGCGCTGCCCTTGGTTGGTAGAGGACACACAATACGACACAATATTTTAAACACCTCTGTATTTGTGGGTGAGTGCAGCTCCAATTCCAGATGTTCAGCACTGTCTCTTGTAGCAGTCCTAAGTTAAAGAAAAAGCTGGGGAGCTAGTTGGTTTTTTTTAAAAAAAAATATCAAAATACTTGTGAACTGGAACGATTCAGCTCGTTCTTTTAGTGTTTGAATCTCATGGGAGGAAAAGCCTAACTATAAAACAGTTTAGCGCTCGCATTAATTTGTAGAAGTTAGTAATTAGCTCATTACTAACCTTAATAATTTTTCCCTAGGATACATATAAGTGGCTTTGTCAAATAACACATCAGCAGATTACGGTTACATATCAATGTTCTGGACACACCGATTTAACCTCCTGAAAAAGGAGGAGGAAAAGATTTTGTTTCGCTCGATACGTGTCTGGGTGTTGGATAAATTCACTGCGCTGGGTCCCAAAATTTTGTTTTTGTTCCTGAAATATTCTATTTCCATCCTAAAACGATAAGATCTGTTAGATTTCCAAAGAACCTGTTCTCTCATCAGTGAGGATACACTAAGGAGCACAAATATACGGCTTTTAGAGCAATTACAATTAGTGATAATAAGCAGAACGGTTAAAATTCATCGTCCTAATGCAGGGTGTGTGGCAAAGGCAGCTCTTCAGCTGCCTTATTTATTGTGTAACTTGCGATCTTCTGTAAGTAAATTGTAGTACTGGGCTGAAACAACCTTGGTAAATGGTGAAGGTTGATTTTTGTCTTAATAATGATCTAATTTTGAAGTGTTTTGTTTTCAATTTTTGCACCTTTCAGCTTTTTCAATTTTTACAACATAGGAATAACTTGAACTCGGAATGTCTCTGCATCAGTTTTTACTAGAGCCAATCACCTGCCATGCATGGAACAGAGACCGTACTCGTAAGTAGTACCTTAGTTTTCATTTGTAATTATTTTTGCAATTGCTGGTTTTGCTTTGCTGTCAGTTTGCGATTGTGTCATGTTCTGGATCGCATTTAGGGAAGGTGTGGTCAAATATATAGTGCTACAAGTTAAATGTTCTGCTTAGGATCCAAAAAGCACACATCTTTTAGTTCTGAACTTTTCCAAACCCACCACTGGAACTCTGGCATGTGAGCAAATCTGGTCCTGCTGGCGTTCCAGAAAGCTTTGCCTCTTGGGCTGCACCCTGTGGGAATCACCTGGCCCTTCTTCTCTTTGACCCTCTATTTCCACACCCTGAAATAGCCCTTTTTTTTTTTCAAGAACCTGATTTTCCCCTATAATGTGGACTGCTTTGTTCCAAATGTGTTGCTTTTTCTGTGCACTGTTCTCATGACCATGTTGTCACCATCATTATTTCCGATTGTGCAGGGATGTTGGCCCTTTGTTTGCAAAACCCACGTAATGCTCTGAAATTTGAGAAAACATGTTTTAGATTGGAAAGTCTTTCCCGGTAAAGCAGGAGGTATTAAAAAGCCTTTGGTACCATTGGATTGTTTTATTTCTTCTTCCAGAGATTGCCATTAGCCCCAACAACCATGAAGTCCACATCTACAAGAAGAGCGGGAACCAGTGGGTAAAGGCTCACGAGCTGAAGGAGCACAATGGCCACATCACAGGTAAGAGAAGACTGTGCTGTGTCAGGCATCAAGTTTTCCCCCCACCCTGCCCCCTGTTTTCCCCACTTGAGAATCTGAACAGAAAATCTGGAAGTGTTGAGTAAATAGATCTTTTTATAGGTTGGTTTTCCCACTCATGGGGAGCTTTGTGGCATTTCTCTGGCCTGCACACGGTGAATGTTAGGAAGAAAAGCCCTGTTTCATTTTCAGACATTTCAGTAGAGTGACTGAGCTTTTCTTTCATATCTGTTACTTATTTTTCATCCATAATGACGTAAGGAGAATAAATGTTCATCCTCTTGAAGTAATCTGGTTGTGTCACAAGCTCTCCTGGTGATACGTGCTGCTCCCTTTCAAGTACTAGTATTAAAACTTCATGAAGTATACAACTGTTGGGTTGGTTTGTGGTTTCCAACAGCAATAAATATCCTATTTTTAGGGACTGTATAAAGACTTGAAGTGGTCAGGCCTGGATTTATGACAGACCACCAGTAAGCACATTTTACTGCAGGCCCAGAGTGTCTGTAGATGCACAATGAAAACGTAAGAAGAGCTGCCACCGTGAGTCACAAGGTGTTATTTTTAAAATGTGGCAGTCTTTTATATTACCTTTTTTTTTCAGGGTGGTATTTTTGTAAGGGTTTTATTCTCTGAGGAAATAAAAGTAATTAATACAAGCACTTGCCCAAACCAGCAGTATCCTTTATCCTGTTCTCAGCTCACTAATGGGCGGAAGTATCTGCCCAGCAACGTTCTGCAGGAATTTTATTCAATTTATCTGATTCTTGCTGTCAGAGAGCACAACTGTACGTGCTCTTTTGTGAAGAGTCACTTGGGCTGCGTTTACAAATGACATGCTGTTCCCCAAAGACATTTCTCTGCATTTCCCTTGTACCTGTTACAGTTAGAAACCAAATATTCATGACTTGGGAAAAGAGCTCTCCGTGCTTTCCTGTATAGCGTATACCTTTGGAATACTAAATGCTGTGGTTGTTGTAGGGGGTAGACTCCAACTGTGGTGAGACACAGGAGATAGACGGATCAAACTGCTTGTTGCCTGACAGAAGCCGTTCAGCTGCTGCCCCTCCAGCTTCTGATCACAAGGGACAAAGTCCCTTGTCTTGCCTTCTGTGTCTTGATTCTGAGATTTGTGGTCAGCTGCTTCTGTTTGCTTCCAGGAAGAGCATTATTCACTCTTTCTGCTCAGCTAAAAAGCTGAACTTGCCGTGGGTCAGAAGAAGACTGGAGGTGGACGGCAACAGATGCAGAGAGCGGCAGGATGGTCCCCCTTTCAAAAGCAATGCTAGATTGACTCACGTAGCTATGGTTTCAGACTACCAATCTCTTTAAAACCAGAACTTTTTAAGCATAAGCCTATTTCGTAATAAACCATCTATGAATAATATGGTAAAATTAGTAGAAATTCTTCCCCTATTTTTTATTCCTTTTCAGTTTGTGTATTTAAGGAATTTTTTTAATACTGAAGGCAGTTGTGGAAAACCATTGAAATACAGTTTTATGGCAGAAGGGTTCAGGATTGCATTCTGCATCTCAAAGAAAGATGCTAAAGAAAAGATGAAAAATAATATTGCCATAAGACTTTCCAGTTGAGAACATCCTTCATTGCACAGGAGGGGAAAGAAGCAACAGCAGACTTGTCAAAGGCTTTGTTTTATTCTTTGAATTTGTTGGTTTTGCTTGGTAAATATTTCTTTCTCATGACACAACTTAAAATAGGCTTTGAAAACATGGGAGGATTGTATCAGTACGTAAAGATTGGCAGCTTCTAAATAAAAGAAAGCCACCCTGCTATCTAAACTTTCAGATCCTGACCATGACCTGGCAGCTATGTCCGAGATTTGTGTGTAGTTTCAGAATTGCTGGGTTTCAGCTGTTGAATCTGGTCTCTTGCAGAAATTGGTGGTTTGAAGGATGAGAGACAGTAGCCAGTCTACAGAGCTCCATCTGTTGGCCGGCCCTCAGAGCGGCCTTCCTTAGCGGGCAGATTCTCTGGGGAATGGGAAAAATTGGGATCTGCAATTCTGAGGAAAGCTAGAGAGGCAAACTGATATCCCTGACCGTTTATAACGGTGCCTGGAGAATAAGTGAACGAGGGGAATACGAACAGAACGGTAGGAACTGTCTCTGTGATCGGAGCCTGTGCAGCCGTCTCAGTTTTGACTACAGTAAAAGAAAGAGCATAAAAAGGGGAAGAAATATATTCCTGTGAACTCTAAATTGCAGGTATCGACTGGGCTCCCAAAAGCGATCGCATCGTCACGTGCGGTGCGGACCGTAACGCCTACGTCTGGAGTCAGAAGGACGGCGTGTGGAAACCAACCCTTGTGATCCTGAGAATTAATCGTGCGGCCACCTTTGTGAAATGGTCTCCCCTGGAGAATAAATTTGCTGTGGGAAGCGGAGCTCGACTTATATCCGTGTGCTACTTCGAATCTGAAAATGACTGGTGAGCTGTTTAGTTTCCGTTTATACCTTGAATGTCGTGCATGGGAAAGCTAAAGCCTGGCTTTTGATAGTGGTAACTGGGTTACTGTTTTCTTAATTCCTAAAATCTTTAGGAAATGTAGCGGGAGAGGCCTCATCAGTTCCTTCACGGACTTTTTCCATCTTAGGGAGAGGATTCCCTCTTTACTACTTTACTCTGCCGCAGCACCTGAAGGCCTTAGATGCTGCTGGGCTATTTTTGAGTTGTACGTGTTGATGTGGGTGTGCTCCAGCTGCCTGCCAGAAACATACGTTGCTTTTCTAAAAGTGCAAGAGTTTCTGCAGAGTAAAAATTCCTTTACCACAACTGTGTGGTTGAAAAAACAGAAATGTTTCCTCTCTCCACCTCCTTCCAGAATGAATGAAGAAACCGTGTCTTGAGTCTTTCTTCCATATGGATTATTTTGGGCCGTTTCTTGTCATTAAAGAATTGAAATCTGTCACTTATCTTCAGGGTGGTTCGTTAGAAGATGTTCGAGCTTGTCCTCTACCTGCTCTGTACTCTATCATGAATCCTGTCATGGTTGTAGATTTCAGACAGGACTCTCACAAATATTTCCACCGTTACCATTTTTTTCTCTTTGGTGTCTAAACTTAGTGCTGCTTTAATGGATCTACATGAGTAGCTGTACTTGTTGGAGCTACATCTACCACATCCTCTGTAGGTGACATCAGTGTGTTGAGTACCTCTTGCTTTGGGTTGCATAAACATGCAGGTGTGTGTGCCCACACATCCATGTGGAGATGGTATATAATAGGACCACCTGCAAAATACATTTTAAAGATTGTTTGGGAGTTTCATGCTTTCCAACAGATTCAATTATTAACATTTTCTCTGCCTCACTTGTCTGCAGAAGAATCAAAGCTCCATATGTTGAAGACAGATAATTTAATGCAGTTCTTAAAACTGCTTGTGCCTGATCGAAGTAAATTCAAAGAAAACGCACCTTCATCCCAAAGGCCACCAAGTGAATAACAGATCTCAAGACTATTCTGTACTAGATCAAACAGACTAAATCTACTGAGACGTACTTAGCCCAATATTCATGCATTCAACATCAGGACCACTTTTCACAGAACCACAAACTGATAGGGGTTGGAAGGGACCTCGGGAGATCATCTGGTGCCACCTCCCTGCTCCAGCAGAGGGCCCAGGATCACACTATCTGGGTGGGTTTGGAATCTCTCCAGAGCAGGAGACTCCACAACCTCTCTGGGCAGCCTGGGCCAGGCAAAGTTTTTCCTCCTGTTCAGATGGAACCTCCTGGGTTCCAGTTGGTGCCCGGTGCCCCTTGTCCTGGCGCTGGGCACCACTGAGCAGAGTCTGGCCCCAGCCTCTTGCCCCCAAGGGGCCCTTGAGCTCTTGCTCAGCCTTGATCAGCTCCCCTCTGGGGCTGCTCTTCTCCAGCTGAACAGCCCCAAGGCTCTCAGCCTATCCTGGGTACAGAGTTGCTCCAGTCCAATTTTCATGGAGATGTATACCCTGCTCATATCATTGGCAGTTCACCCAGGTACTTGTGAATTATAATTATTGTATTATTAAACAGCAGCAAAGTTGATAGGCAAGAGAGATGACTGTAAAACTCCTTGGAAGGAGCTGGGGAGGACTTGTACTTGGTGATCTAAGAAAACAGCGCTTCTTAGCAAAATATCTCGGCTCTTCTTCGTAGGATGTGAGAGACCAGGAACTTGCTGTGCAAAATTCACATTAAGGAGTTCCAGCTGAGACATTAGAAAGCTTAGTTAGAAGGGGAATAGAACTCAGGTGAAGAGGTAAATAATGAGCCAGAGTTGGTTCATAGTATTTAAAGTTTTAATTGAGATAACGATATAAAGTTCACAGACTGTACAAGAGAATGTGAAAGATTTGGGCGTAATGTGTGTTTTGCCAATCGGACGTCGTTAGTCATTGGCAAGGGCTGATCTTTTTGGGAAATGCTTCATGGATTTGGGGCAGTCTGGGGAACTATTTTCATCAACTTTTTATTATTTTTTTTAATTAGGTGGGTGAGCAAACACATTAAGAAGCCCATTCGTTCCACTGTCCTTAGCCTGGACTGGCACCCCAACAATGTTTTGCTGGCTGCGGGATCCTGTGACTTCAAGTGCAGGTGAGAGCAAACAAAGCATCTGTAAATCAAACTGAATTACTGGTCCAGGTAAGTCAGTAGCACGAGCCTGGTGATCGCACATTTGCTGTCGAAAGAGTAGGGGGCTCATTGCTTAGTGGTGGTGTTACCAAAATAAAATATCCAGCTTGAGAAACGTTGGCTTCGGTGCTACTGCGTGTGGAGTTTGGACTACTGACCTGTATCTGCCAAGGGACAAGCCTGAATTTTGTGATCTGCTGGGTTTCTTTACTAGCAGTTCCCAGAAGTAGTGCTACTATGCAGGCACTGGTTGTTAGGCTGAAATTAGACTGGCAGGTGCTAGCTTGTAGAACACCAACGCTGCTTGTGAGAGGTTAAAAAGCAACATCCTAATGGTGCACTTCCAGAATTCAAGGTAACTTGGCACTTCCAAAGGCAGTAGCTCATCTTTTCCTTCTGGAGTCACTTGTTTTCTCCCCTGTTCTTGCAGCCCTGTAGTGAGCAGGGTCAAGGAAGTGAGCCTTCTGAGACTCAACACAACAAAACACATTTTTGAAGAGTGTTAAAAGCAAAAGGCTGGTAAAACCAGCTTGGCACGTGGGATGGATGGGATAGTCTTTCAGACTGGTTGTGAAATCGCACCGTGAGGGATCTCGGTGCTGCCGGCGGCTCTGTGCTGAGTGACTGGGGTCACTGCAGCGAAGTCTGCGTGGGGAACTGTCTGCAGAGTCCTTGCCTTTAATTCATATTTTACTTAATCGCTTGTACCTTGAATAATAATGAAAGCTTCTTTTCTTCAATTCTTTACGTAATAGGGTAGTTTTTCAGCTTCAAAGTGTGTACTAAAAATGACTAAGAAGGAGTGGGAAGAGGAGGTAGGACCGACTATTACATCCCTTATTTCAGAATGAAACCCATGCATCTAAATTCTATCCTTTGATACTTTTTTATGTAAGGAGGGATGTTAAATGGAAGCCAGGAAGAGGAGGATTGTCTCCCTTTCCTGCCTTAGCTCCACTTTTCATTTCCTTTCACAAAAAAATGTGATGTAAAATGTATTTGGTCAACTTCCAGAAGCAGCTGCTTTTCACACATGGAAATTTTTTCATGTGTGTTTATAAAGCATCTCAGGACTTTGATATTAGGTCAGATAATATATCTGACACATATCTGTTAATTTGTACTTGAGCTCTTTTGTCTCTAGGCTTTACTCAGTGCTTGTTATTGCATCTCTGATTATCTCCTCTTTCCTGTTTTGGTTGAGAAGTTGGATTCATATAATTTTCTGTTTAGTGTGATTTATTTATTTTTTTTAATTATAATTGTTTTTTATTTTTGGAAGGAAGTCGAGATGTGGTTCGGTCATTTTCCAGGAGCATTCTCTAGCAGACTTGCTTAGTCTTTGCCATCACAAAACTCCTGCATCTTATTTCTCGAAAAATGGGATATATTTTGAAAAAAAACAAACCGTCCAGATCTTGGTTTTAAATATTTCAGAAACTTTCTGCTCTTCATTAATGTAGTTTAGGATGAATCATTTCATAATTTTGCTGATTTTATCATAGCAATCTCTGTATGGAAACATTAAAGGAAAAGTAGTGGAGATTGGTACTGGGTTTATGTTTCTATTCCTTCCCCAGCACCATGAAAGAATATTCTCTTTGGTAAATGACAAATAGAAATCTCTAGAATTCCAGTTTTAGGGCATGTTCAGTTGTGTATTAAAGACAATAAAGACATCTGGGCCTGAAGTATCTGTCTGTTCTGATAGATGGATCTGAGGGAAATGGTGAAATGGATCTGGCAGAGCCACCGCCAGCTGATAAGCAGCGAAGTGGGAAACAGTTTGGAAGAAGAATGGAGGGCAGGAGAGGCTCCAAGTTGCTAGGTATTCAGCAGAGGTGGTTTGGTGGCTGGCCCAGATGAGCTCCTCTTAGGTTTGTCTTTAGAAAGGTGTATATATAGCTAACGGCGCCGCAGAGGTCTGCATTTTATATTCCTGCTGGAACAATCTTGCTGTGGGAATGAAAGTCATTTCCCAATGTTCTTTGAAGGCTGGGGCCTTCAAGCTGAGATGATTGCAGTTTTAAAAGAGATGAAGCCTCTAGTAAGGGAAAAGACAATTTTTACATATGTATATTTTTTTTTTTAACTAGCAGTTATCTTCAAGGTCTTTCACTACTTAGGAATGATTTTTCTGCCTTGTGTCAAAGGCTGTTGCTTTCGACATCTTGCCCTATTTCCATACATTAAGAGCACTGTCCTTTTAAATATCTCTATAAAATGAAGTTTGTCGAAGGATTACCATTAGATTATATTTAAACTGATAGAGCCACATATGAATTCATGCTTAATTCTCTGAAAATCTGTCCCTAATATAGCTGCAGTTAAACCCTCCTTGTTCCAAATGATCAGCTTGCTTCAAATAAGCTGGATATAGGTACCTTTTGAAGTGCATAACCCCACACATGTTAAAGATTTAAAAGACAGGGAGGGGGAGCAACATTTCCTTAAATTCGCTATGAAAGAATTCCTTTTTTTGTGTTTGGCTGCAGCTATAAATATTTGATCACCGTTTTTCATTCCTACTGAAATATTTCTCGGGTAGTAGTAGGGCATAGCTCGCTTGCTCCTCCTCTTCAATGGACTCTAATCCTATGTTTATGACATCCCAGGAACTTCCATGGTAACAGTCAAGAACACCATACTGTGGCATGTCTGAATCATGCAGAAGGAATTTGATGAAAGGGGGAGGTTTTCTATTTAAACAGATCTTGAAAATTGTAGCTCTGGGGGAAAAAAAAAACCAAACAAACAAAAAAACAAAACCAAAAACCAAACCAACCCTATAAAAACATTGTGGTGTTTCAGGTTTTCATTCTTTCAGGAATGAGCCAGAATGAGGTGGCTCAAAGCCCTTTTGCTGGCATTTGAACGTCAGTTTTTCTTTGAAATCCTGCCGAAAAGGGAACGTTCTGAAAAAGTGGGTAATTTTGTAGGTGTTTGTATTAGCTTCTAATTATACGGTGCGATTCGTGGCCTTTCTCTGACTGAAGAATTGACTCTGAGAGTTGTGAGCACCGCAAAAGGATGAAAAGGAGATCTCAGCGCAGCGAAAAATGCGACGACAGTGTGTGGTTTTGTGCCATCTTCTGGGAAAAAAGGGAGCGAGGTACAAGACCGGCATTTAGGAGAAACCAGTACGAATGACACCCTTGGTACTGGTGCTTTCTCTCCTTACACTGAAGCTTCCCAGCCACCAGTGCCTTGTTGTTTAAAGCCACCATAATTGATTTGAGTAGAATTAGAACACACCCCTGTGCTTCCAGTGTGAAGTGTACCTGCGGCTCCCAGGAGGTTTGTTTTTTTGCTGCCTTTGTTCACTCTGAGATCTTTTATTTGCAGGGTGTTTTCTGCTTACATTAAAGAAGTGGATGAAAAACCAGCCAGTACCCCGTGGGGCTCCAAAATGCCTTTTGGGCAGCTGATGTCGGAATTCGGGGGCGCTGGAAGTGGCGGGTGGGTGCACAGCGTCAGTTTTTCTGCCAGCGGTAACCGCCTAGCCTGGGTCAGTCATGACAGCACCGTGTCGGTTGCTGATGCCTCCAAAAACATGATGTAAGTACCTTCTTTCTGTTAGTTCTGAGCAGGTTGATGTAGAAGGGGGCAGCACGTGGAATACTGTGCCTGCCACAGTGAGAGCTGTGACTGCTGTTTCCAGTTTTGACAATTTGTAGATTCCAGGAATCTCTTTGAGGCCTCTCTAAATAGGGTAGATTTTCAGATGATACGTTCTAAAATTCTAAATTTCTCCTTAGGATTCTTCAGTGAGGATGTAGTCAATTTACTCTGGGGGAGGGAAAAAAAGCGTTTGGAAAAAAACCACGTTCTGCTCTAGTGACTGCGGAAACAATATTTCCTTGTAAATGGATTCAAGAGAATCCAGAAATACGCTCACTCCATAACTACTTGACCCGATGCCCAACCAGGATCCGGAAAACAAGTTGTTCCTTTCATGAAATGTTAATTCCAACCACTGTCCTTAAGACGCTGCTGCTACAAGGGTTCAACTTACACCTTCCAGTCTCAACATAATATTTTATTAACCATTCTTCCTTCTACTCCTTGTCTCGATCTGAATAACTTTTCCATGGCTTTCTAACCAAGAAGGAGGAGGTTCCCCATTTGGTTTGGTAGCAGAGATCTCTGGTGGCTCATCCAGACATTGCTGTGCTTCAGTTTGAGTTCTGGTTCTGATGGCTACAGCTAAGGGTGCGGGGGTGTATCATTCAGTGTGAAGTGTTGTAGAATTCTTTTGTTATAAAATCACAGAAATTGATTCCATTTCAATGTACGTGCTTTTTCCTCCTGAAAAGCTGATGTCACGCACTGAAACTTGCAGTGGGTTTTTTATATGCAAATGAAAGGAATAGCTTCGTCAGTTGGAACCTTTTTGAGGGGTATCCTTTTGAAACTCTTGCCACTGTTTACACACAGTACTAGAAAACAGATCTTCCAGAACACATCCTATCAGGTTAAAACTTTTTATTACAAATTACAACCTTCTGGTGTCACCTCGGGACAGCTGAGCTACGCTAACTTCTTTTCCAGTAATGCTTGCGTGGGAACGGTCTCTGTTTTACCTTGGAGCGAAAGATGAGAGGTTTCCACCATGTCCTCTAACAAATGTTCTTGTGTTCAGGGTTTCGCAGCTGAAAACAGAATTCCTCCCACTCCTGAGCGTGTCATTCGTCTCTGAGAACAGTGTGGTGGCAGCTGTAAGTGTCTGTTATTTTCTCCTGGTAGAGTGTTGTGGTGTTTTGGAGAGGGAGAGACACTGTTAATTATCGTTTCTAATAAGCAAGCTCTTCCATGATATCAATCTCTGCATTTTTTGCGATGAACAGCAGCCCAAAAGTGAGGCGGTGATGACATTGCCGATGTTTCCTGATGCGCTTTCATCACGTTTGCTTGCAGGGCCACGACTGCTGCCCGATGCTCTTTAACTGTGACGACCGTGGCTTGCTGACCTTCGTTTCCAAACTAGACATTCCAAAACAGAGCATCCAGCGCAATATTTCCGCTATGGAACGCTTCCGAAACATGGATAAAAGAGCCACTACGGAAGATCGTAACACCACCCTGGAGACACTGCACCAAAACAGTATAACGTGAGTGTCTTGGCCGCCGAGCCAAGGGGAAGAAAAGCTCTCCACCTCCCTTTGGGTTCCCAGGGTGAACCTCTGAGAGCTCAGATTTGCTCCAGCAGATGGGTGTAACTGGTATCCCGTTTCATTTTTAGCTTTCACTAACAACTGTCTATTCCTGGGACTTTTGTGGAAGCTGGGAAAGTTACTCATTAACACGGCCCGCGTGCTACTGCTGTTTGCTCGTGTTTCTGTAACTCGAGCACCGTTTATCTTATCAAATATGTAGGTAGGGCACAAAAGGCTGGTAGCACCGTGCAAAATCGAGCTGGAGAATTCACATACCAGCTTCCCATTTCAGATGGCATTTCCAGGCGTATTTATTCATCAAAAGGATTGATTCAGGTTAATCGAGTAAAATATCCTTGCATTTCAAAAAGTCTGTGAGCCCAGAGGATGCTGACATTGCTGAAGCAATTTATCTTTCTCTAAGGAAAGTGTTTAGGCTGCAGCCACCAAGCCAGTTAAGAGCTTTCACCATCCTTTTCCTTTGCTTATTTTTTCTGAGGCTTTGTACCAAAAATCACGCATCAGCTCTGCTATATTCACTTCTCCCTTGGAGAGAGTAGGAGTTGAATTCAACCCAGATTCCCCCAGCTTTTTGGCTCTTTGGAATGGGTGTCTGTGTTACAGTTACCACTCTCTGTTTTCAGCCAAGTGTCTATTTATGAGATAGACAAACGAGATTGTCGTAAATTCTGCACCACCGGCATCGATGGAGCCATGACCATCTGGGATTTCAAGGTACGTTTTTACTACCGTGTTTATGGGAACAGGGTGTGGTGCTGAGGTTTGTTGGGTTTGGGGTTTTTTGATCTCTGGGGCTCAGCCCTCGTGCAGGTTTTATTAACAGTAGGAAATCCAGACTGGAATATATTCAAGACCGTTAGTGAGCTCCATAAGGAAGACAGATCCAAGATTCAGCATAAATGGAGATACACTTTGCTTAGCAGATGGTGCTAATCTAGACTTAATTTTTTAATGGAATCACTTAATGTCCCCATAAGAATGGATCCAAATAATTCCTTTCGTTTCCAACCTCCACCTCAGCCACGGTCGGGCTGGAACAATGATTGGCAGGACATGACCCACTGCCTCTGCTCGTTTCTATCCCTTTGGACTCTGCTCACTGTCTTTCTGCAGAACTTGGTCCTGCCCTCTCATCATGAACTTAACCAAAGTAGTAGAAAGTTGCCTCAAACAGTCAGAAAATACAGTCAGCGCTTTACCAGAGACCCGAAAAAAAAAAAGGATTTAATAATGGCAGAGCTTGCTTTGCAGAGGACTGGCCAACAGAGGTCTCTGCTGGCCAGCCCAGGCTGCTGAGAGCTGGCCACTACCTTTGGGGCAAGGAAAAGCTGAGAGCCCTGGGGCTGTTCAGCTGGGGAAGAGAAGCCTGAGAGGGGAGCTGATCAATGCTGAGCAAGAGCTCAAGGGCAAGAGGCTGGGGCCCAGTGGTGGCCAGCACCAGGCCAAGGGGCACCGAGCACCAACTGGAACCCAGGAGGAGGAACTGCTGTGAGGGTGTTGGAGCCTGGCCCAGGCTGCCCAGAGAGGTTGTGGAGTCTCCTGCTCTGGAGAGATTCCAAACTCACCCGGACAATGTAATCCTGGGCCCTCTGCTCTGGGTGACCCTGCTGGAGCAGGCACCAGATGAGCTCCAGAGGGCCCTTCCAACTCCCACCGGTTTGTGATTCTGTGAGAAGAACAGTTTGTCTGGATTCCGTAGTGCCAGGAAGCTCTGGTGGAGGCAGGAGCCAGACAAGTAACTGAGGTGCTACATCAGCTGCTTTCATGCAATTCCAGAGAAAGGTTGGAGCCCATTGGTCTTGAAATGAAGAACCGTAGTGGTCTCTGACTCACGGTCAGCAGTCTAATCTCAAGCATTCAGGGGTTCCACCCATTTTCCTTCGCATCGGCGTTTACGGTGAGTACCAGGCTACTGCAGCAGGTTGTGATGAAGATTTTTTTTTTTTTTTTCTCTCTCTTTCAAGTCCTTAGAGTCCTCTATTCAAGGTCTACGAATCATGTAAAGATGGATTTCCACGATCTAGCAGGACAAACTGCTTGACGGAACGCAGCTCCCACATCTGCACAAACCCAACAAGGGACGAGGAAGGTGGAATATTTGGAAGCAGTGAGAAAATACAGCTTGGCAGGTTTTCTTTTGAATCTAAATTTGGTGAATTGTGTTGGTTTCAAAATCAGCTGTGATTGTTCTTTTTTTTTTTATTATTATTTTTTTTTTTTCCGGTTGGTTGTTTCATTCCATTCTTTACCAAAGCTGCTCCTTAAGTAGTTTATTGCAGGAAGTTATGAATCACTAACTTAAAAGGGGAATTTTATGTAAATTGTCTGCTAGAAATAATAATAATAAAAAAAAAAGAAAAACTGGTTCTGTGTTTCAGTGCTCATTAGCTGTGATTAAAAAAGAGTTATCAAGGGAATTAACTCTGGGAGAGAGGGCGGGAAAACCCCGCACTGAAATTTTATAGCTTTAAAACAGGAAAAGTTCATTTTAAGTGACTTTCTTGAAGTCAACAGATGAAGACCTGGAGTTCTGGTGATCTGGATGCGAAGATTAAGCTTCTTTCAGGGAAATTATTCCCTTGAGGTGGTGATTTTGGAAGGTGAGCTATTTTGTGCTACTGCTCTAAACGCTCTCTGCCTAGTATTGAATCCAGTAATAATCTCAAATTAACCTGAATATCTTTTTTTATTGTCCATTTAGTAGGTCAGAGTTTTCCAAAGGCAAATGACCGGAATTATTTGTAGTTACTTTGTAGGATTCGTACAAAGCCTTCTCACGATACGGGGCGGAAGGCTACACGTGGAAAATGAGACAAAAATCCCCCCGAACCAGATCTTAGTAGGACAAATTAAAAGCAAATCCCTTTGTAAATCCGTGAAGCGACAGAGGCCGGCGCCTTGCGTCGGAGCCGAGCGCTCGGCCTGGAAAATCCCGGCTTTTAATGCCGGGTGGAGAAATGAGGGACGCCTGTCAGAGGTGTCAGCGTGGCCTGGCTTTGTGCAGATCCTTTGTCTCCAGATGATTGGACCTCCTGAAGTTCAGTTCTGAGCCTCGGGAGCTCACAGAGGCATTTGCAGGGAACTTACTGGTCTGGTTACTCTTGACCATCGCTGCCTTGAGGCAGGCTCTGCTCCGGGCCGGATTAGCTGCCTCACAGCGTTGCTTTACAAGCTTTAAGACTTTGTCATTTCTCTTAAAAATGCAGAAGTGTCTTTGAAAAAAAACCAACAAAACCAACACCCCAATGACTACATTTACCACTTCCTCTGGAACCAGAGTTGCTTCACAGACTGCTCGTTTCGCAGCTCCCAGTGGTTGAAAAGGGGGGATGGAGGATCAGCTCTGTCGGTCGTGTGCGGAGAATGAAGTGTTTTTTCCAGTTCCTTCAGGATTTCTCGTGTCTCCCACCTTCCTCACCTGGCAGCCAAGCGTGACTTTGCAATTTCCTCTCCCTTCTAAACCAAATAGTGACTATTTAACCTCGATTCTCATGGACTAGTGACCTGGTGCATACAGTGACTTGGGGTGGGGTTGGGTTTATCAGCCAGACTACGATGCTGAGGGAGGTAAGTGTCTTCTGTGTTGAAGTGACCTTGGCAGGTGGACAGAAGACCACAGGTTTGGCTTTGTCCATCTCCGTGTGTCCTAGTTGATGCTTCTGTCCCAGCCAGTAATGATTTGGGTTCCCAAGTCACTTCTGAAAGTGTGGTGGTTTATTTCCAAAAAAAAAAAAAAGCATTTAAAATAATGAATCCTAAAAGACAAGGTCCAAATAATGTAAAAGGATGGAAAAAAATCATCTAATGAGAGATGCTCGAGGCATGATCCAACCTCAAGCTGGACTCTGTGCCTGGTGCTCCATCTCCGAGGGTGGTGACAGTGACTTCCCGGGCTCCCAGGCCCTGGCTCCGCTCCGGGAGGACATTTCACTGCCGTCCCACCTCCAGCGCCTGCGAGCCACGGTGAAGGTGGGTGGTTGTTTTGTCTCTTAGCATTTCCTCGGTTGCCTCCCCCATCCGTAACGCTGCCCGACGTGTCCGGCGTGGGTGAGAATTCCCCGGGGTATTTGGCTAATGGCAGCACCCGGCTGCTCGGCACGTGCTGGTGTGTGCTGGGATCAACGGGGGCTTGGAAAGCGATGGTCACACCAGAGCTGGTTGCAGTCTTCTGGACAGGGTAGCCGCTGACTGCGTGTGCTCGGCGTTGCACGCCAGGTAGCGGGCTGTTGGGGGCAAGAAATGGGGCTCTACGCAAGCGCGGATGCCAGGGGCCGTTCACTGGACCCTGCCTGAAAAATTCCCCCAGCCTCGAAATGAAAAGCAGCTGTGGTATCGCTGCTGCTTTTCATCCCCTCTGCCCAGCCTTCAAAGAAAACCCCAGTGAAAAAAAACATTCTGGTGTTTCCAGCATCTGTGCAGGGGGTAGTTCCTCTCTGGCCTTTCAAGCGTCGCGAGAGACACTGCTGGGGGTGCAGGAGGGTCTTTCCACTTAAGGTGACGGAGGTTGGCCCAGGCTGCCCAGAGAGCTTGTGGAGTCTCCTCTGGAGAGATTCCAAACCTGCCTGGACACTGCGCTGCTGGGCCCCCTGCTCTGAGTGACCCTGCTGAAAAAGGGGTTTGGACCAGATGATTTCCAGAGGTCCCTTCCAAGCCCCACCACGCTGGGATTCTGTGAAGATGGAGGCAAAAGCAGATAAAGGATTTAGCCAAACCTTGAATCAGATCTGGCAAGAGACCCGGCAGGGTTGAGCCTTCCCCTCGGCCTCCACAGTGCCGGCTTGTTCCCCTGTGGGCTGTTGAGCCCTGGGGAATCCCAAGCGGCGTTTGAAACCAGTGTGTCCTCAGTGGAAGCAGCTCCCTGTGCTCATTAGCGCAGGCTCCGAGAGGAGCCACAGCAGGAGCAGCCTGGAGACCAGAAGGGCTGAGGAAACGCGATGGCAGAGAAGGAACCGCTCTGCAGGCAGCGCTGGGGGTGACGCTCTCCCCTCCCTTCTCAATAACATATCGTGATTCCTACTGCAGAAGTCAAACTGACCTGTCGTCCTTCATTCACATCCTCGCCTGGGAGGGATCTAATGTGATGGGGTGACCAGAGGGATGTTCTCCTGTCCTGCATCCTCCTGATCCACCCAGGCGAGACCTGCTGGCCTTGGTGCAGGAGGCAGTGGCTGGACACCTGGAAAGCCTGGAACTCTCCTGGTGAAGAGCAGAGGCAAAGCAGCTCACAGCCAAAGGAAGACTAGAGAAGATGTGCAGGAACCAGGCAAAAACTTCAAAAAGCCACAGCTTTCAGTCGGGTGGGAGCTGCGTCCCTCTTGTCGCATCTGGGGCGGCGGCCATGCTGGGGTGAGGCTGGGCACTGCCGCGGGTAAACCGCTGCCGCAGGACGGGCAAATCGCTCCTTCCAAGAGGGAATTGAACCACTGTGGGGATTCCCTCCTGACCAAAGCCGCAGAGACCCACCACCCTCCAGGGACATCTCGGGATCTCCGCGTGTGTCTGCTGGGATCGTGGCAACGCGTGTGAAGGGAAGCATGGCTAATGGACTTGGGGACCAGAGGAGAGAAGAGCTGCCCGCTCAGTGCCACCCCCCAGAGCCTTTATCTACAGCTGAGCCCCCGCTGGGGATTAATTCTGCAGCTCGACAGCGGCGAGGTTGTTGTACCCACGTCCTGCAGCTGAGATGCCCTGTCGGGGCCCTGCCCTCCCTCTGCAAGCCCCCGATGCTCTGCTCTCCTACTTGGGTGACATTACTCGGGGAGGGAAGGGGTGAGTGCAGCCCTCCACCTGTGACTTCGCAGCCGGCTTGCGGCAAGGGACCGAGAAGCTGAAGGCCGTCTCTCCTTCCCAGCGCTTCCAGCAGGAGCTGAGCTCCTGGGAGTTGCCCTGCCTGGCCGGGAAAGGGATCAAAATGAGTTACTCTGAAGCAGGAGGGGAAAAAAATAGAGGGGTGCGTGGCTGGTAGATGGGGTGAGCGGAGCTGTGACTGCAGCCAGCCTGGGCTTGGGTCCCACCGAGCTCAGTGGGATGCGGGAACCGGCAGCAGCTGCTGCTCAGAGCAGCCGGATCCAGGCGCCGTGGGGTCCTGCCAAGCTGCGAATTTTCCCCGGCCGTGGGAGGCGACGCCGACGGGCGTCTCGCCCCGGGTGGGCTCTGGCCTGGTGCAGGCCAGCACCCACACATGGGGCCTCCTCGCTGCATCCATCCCCCTGAAACGCTTCAGGGACCAGGGAGCGAGCAACGCTTCTGCCACCAGCGGGAGAGGACAGGGATCCTTCGATTCACTGGGGCCAAGTTGCCCACATCCCACCGAGCAGCAGGGGCTGGCAGGAGCATCCCGGAGCCGGTGGCTCATCCACGTGCGGCGATGGCGGGGAGGCCTGGCTGGCTGGCTGGCAGGCAGGGGCAGGGCGGCCGCCGAGCTGCTTTTGCACTCCCCCAACGCCCACGTAAGGAAGTGGTTGCATTTCTCGGAGAGGAAAAGGGAAGTCGGGCTGCCTCGGCGGGGCGGCCAACAGCTCCCGCCGCTCGCTCCGGGCTGCCGTTCGTGTCGACTGCCCAGAGTCCATGAACTAAAGCCCTGCCTGCGCCGCCCAGCAAGGTAAGGACGAGGAGGCGGCTCCGCCACCTTGGCGAGGAGCTGGGTCTGTCCCGTGTGGGCTGTGGCCGTCACCTCTCCCGGTGCTCACACCCTGCTCCAGGGCAGGCGGGGACCCCCCAGCTTTGGGGTCTTGGAGTCTAGGGGGGTGCAGGCAGCGCCTCGCTGCTCGTGGGGTTTGTTGTCGTCGTATTTCGGGTTTGTTAGGTTTTATTTCGTGAGCTTTGCCAGCAAGTTTGAGTTTTATTCCCTTGCCAGAGGGCCCGGCAGCTGCCGGGTATTGAAAAGGGTTCCCTGGCCAGGGTCTCATGGGGGTTGGTGGCATCAGAGCTGGAGCTGCCTGCAATCTTCCTGCCCCCTCCTCGGCCATCAACTGCCTCGGGCTTTGCCCAGCGTGAGGCAGAGGAGGGTCAGAGCTGCTCTCCATCTGCCCTGGGGCAGCCGTGTCCCCCAAGAGCCAGGCTGGTTTCAGGATACCCCACACCAGCGTCAGGAACCGGAGATGGGTGTCCCCAGCCCAGGTGGCAGGAGGCTGGGGGAGGTGACACTGTGCACTGGTGCTGCGGGGAGCAGAGTGGCTCCCAGGGGGTCAGCAGCGCAGGGGGACCAGGCCCCCATGGTGGCTGGGGACAGCTTCATGGTGTCCCACAGTTCCCGGTGGGACTGTCACCGTGGCCCTGCACCAGCGGGTGCCAACCCACCTCCCGCTATCCCGCTGGGCTCAGCAAAATTGAAAATACAGCTCCCCCAGTGCACGGCTTCCTCCCTGGGACTGGGAGGAGCCCCCAGCGCTCAGCTCCTGCCAAGGTTTGGTTATCTCCTCCAAGGATGTTTCCGAACTGCTCGGAGCCTTGGGGCTGGCCAAGGAGATAACAGAGCTGCCTTGGGTCCCAGTCCCACCCTGTCTGGCCATCTGAAAATCCCTGTTTTCCTCCCTCTAGAGCCTCCGTGTGGAGCTGTGGGATAGCCACGGCCCCTCCGATGCTCTTCCCTGCTGGGGAAGGAGCTGCTGAGCTTCCCATGGGTCACCCCCCAACTGCCCACCTTGGTTTGGAGCAGGACAGCCCGTGGGGTGTCAGCAGGGAACCGGCTGTAAATTGGCTGCTGGGGAAATGAAACACAAACGGCTGAGGGAGCGATTTGAGCTTGAACCGCTGAGCAGCCCTTGTTTCTTAGCACGGCGGCCGGGGGATGGCTTCCGCTCGCCAGCACGGCGGCCAAGCCCGGTCCTCTGGGGCTGGCATTAAAGGATGAACAGCAAGACCCCCTGGGGAGGAGGGTCCAGCTCTCTGAGAATCCAAACCCCCTGAAAAAACCCAACATCTCTGTTTTCTCTGCAAATACAGAAGCCAGAAGGGACCATGACGCATCCTGCCTCCCGACCCCGCTCTTTAGGACCTATTTCAGCCGGGTGCCAATTTCAGCTGGGTCCCCACTTCTCCCACTTTTCTGCTTCTCCATCTTTTGCAACACCACCAGCGGCGTCCCCTCTTTTTATTTGGCGCTTGTGGCGCAGCTCGGGCCGCAGGGATCGGGGCAGAGGGACGTGGCAGAGGCAGCTTTGTACCCTCCCGGGGGTCACCCCGTGCGAACCCCCGGCAGGGCTGGTGGAGCTGGGCTCGGGCAGCTCCCTGCTCAGGGGTGCCCGTGTCCTCGGCCAGCGAGAACGGGTGTTTTGGCAGGGGCTCAGCTCTGGGGTACGTGACAGCGGCACTGGGATTTTTCCACATGCAAAAGGCAGGTGATGGAGCTCCACAGATTTCCTTTTCGCCAGCCTGGGGACGGAGATTTGCCAGGAGGGACTTTTTTCCCTTCCTCTGTCCCGTTTTCAGCTGCCAAAGAAAACGGGCAGTTCCCAAAATAGCTGAGAGGCAAACTGTGAGTAATCCCAGCCTGTCACACCCTGGAGAGGTGTTTCCCTACATCCCTGTGTTACCTTGGCGGGATAGCCAAGGGGCTGCGCCACTGCTCCGAGCCCTTCCAGATCCCACAGGCTTGTAGGAAGCTGCTCCGTCCTGTGGCACCAGTGGGTGCTGGTGGGAGTGATGGGAGCTCAGCCAGGGGAAGGAATCAGTCACCAGCTCACCAGGGCTGGGACGGGATGGGACGAGCCATGGGGCTTTGAGTCTTTCAAAATGAGATGTGGGGAAGGAATAAGTGGATCCAGCCCTGTGAGGCTGGTGGGAGCAGCTGGAAGGAGGAGGTGCTACCCATGGCAGGACCTCCGGGATGCACGTGGAGGGTCCCCGTCTGTCTGGTCAGCTCTTGCCCACCGACTCAGCTGGCCAGGGCAGGATGGTGACGCAGTTGGGAAGTCCCTGGGAGCAGTTCCTGCTTCCCATCTGGCCATGGGATGTGGCACCCAGCTATGGGCACCTGGCCGTGGGCACCCATCTGGTGCCCAGCGGCGCGACACTTAGCGTGGGGTGCCTGGGCAGCACCAAGGGGAATGTCCCTCCAGCTGCACCAGGACCGTCCCTCACCTTTCCTGAGCTTGGTCAGTCTCTGAGCTCGGAAATCCTCAGGGAAATTCCTTCCCCAGCAGAAATGGGACACAAGGGGCTACAACGTGAGGCCAATCCCAGTAGGAGCGAATGCCTGGTGGGGCTGGGAGCTGGGGGTCCCACTGGGGGCTTGTTCCCATGGCTGGAGCAGCATCTCCTGACGGCCATGGGGGTCTCATTCCATCCCCAGCCCACAAGCCATGGCCTACCACAGCTTCCTGCTGGAGCCCATCAGCTGCCACGCCTGGAACAAAGACAGGACCCGTAAGTACGGCCGGGGCACCCCATCCCAAAATCCCCAGGGACATCCTGAAGCAGCAACTGTCCCAGCTGAACATGCCCCCGGCGGGCCACGCACCCCTAGATGGGACAGAGCTGGGTCGGGGCTGGGCTGGGGGCAGCGGGTTCTGCCATGGGCAGATTTTGGGGCTGAGGCAGCACATCCCCCCTGGTCCCACTGCCGGGGCAGAGCCTGGCACTGGGGGTGCCAGCACCATGTCCGGCCTGCGGAGGGACGGACGGAGCAGGGAGAGCAAAGCAGAGCAGAGCGGAGCCGGATGATTCACGGCCGATGGCATTTCCCGACGTGGGAGAGAACAAAAAGGGCTTTCTCTGCTCCGGCCGGCATGCCAGGCAGGCAGGGCAGGATGGGGCTGGACGGGAGCTGAGCATCCACAGCCATCCCATCCTGTCCCATCACACCCCACCAGCACCACACACCGGGGACGGGTCTAGGGGAGGTTTTCCCTTCCCTATAGGGACAGTTTGCAGAAGCAGTTTTGGGACTGGGGGGTTTGGTGGGACCTCATCATGCAGGTGGGGCTCAGTGAGGTGCCACCAAGGCCAGAGCACAGGAAGGGGCAGGTGGATACTGGCTGGCCCCGTTTCCCCCGCCATGCCGCTGCACTGGAGCCCATGACCCATGGGAGGGCTTTGTCCCGGCTGCTGTCGCCCCGCAGAGCTCGCCCTCTGCCCCAACAACCACGAGGTCCACATCTACCGCAAGGACGGGGCCAAGTGGAACAAAGTCCACGAGCTGAAGGAGCACAACGGGCAGGTGACAGGTGAGTCCCTGTCGGGCAGGTGACAGGGGCGGATGGGGTGGGATGGGTTGGAATGGAATGCTTTGGGGTGGGATGGTTTGGGAGAGATGTGGGAGTAAGGCAAAGTGGGGTTCTGGAGCAGAGGCCGCCCAGAACAGCTCTGCTGTCCAACGGCCTCCAGCCTTGAGTGACCTGTCCCCAACTTCATGGCTCCCTGGGCCACCGTCACCCCTCTCTGCCTTCCAGGCATCGACTGGGCCCCTGAGAGCAACCGGCTGGTGACATGTGGGACCGACCGCAACGCCTACGTCTGGACCCTGAAGGGCAACGTCTGGAAACCCACCTTGGTCATCCTGCGGATCAACCGGGCCGCCCGCTGCGTCAAGTGGTCCCCCAAGGAGAACAAGTTTGCTGTGGGCAGCGGCTCCCGGCTCATCTCCATCTGCTACTTTGAGCAGGAGAACGACTGGTGAGGCTCTGCCATGGCCTCACGGGGTCTGTCCTGGGGAGATGGGTGGAGGGAGGGAGGGATGAACAGAAGACACTTTGGGAGATAGGAGACTGGAACAGTTGAAGGTGAGACAGGAGATGGGGGAAACAAAGAAGAGCTGGAGGAGGAGATGGAGACAGATGGGGTGATGGAGGGAGTGTCCCGTGCCAAACCTGCTACTGCAGGATGCTGGCCCAGGGCAGCTCCCGGGACACTTGGAGCCCCAACCACCCTCAGCTAGCCCCATCAAAAGCCCAAGGGGGTTCCTGGGGGTGGTGATGCTCCCTCACTGACGCCAACCGCTCTCCATGCAGGTGGGTTTGCAAGCACATCAAGAAGCCCATCCGCTCAACAGTGCTCAGCCTCGACTGGCACCCCAACAACGTCCTCCTGGCTGCTGGCTCCTGTGACTTCAAGTGCCGGTGAGGAGCAGGGTGGGCGGATAACCTGGAAGGGGGTGCGGTAGCTCCGGTGTTGTGCCCAGGAGCACCCAGCAAGGCTCTTCCCCACCCAGCATCTTCTCAGCCTATATCAAGGAGGTGGAGGAGCGGCCCAGCCCTACGCCGTGGGGCTCCAAGATGCCTTTTGGGGAGCTGATGTTCGAGTCGAGCAGCAGCTGCGGGTGGGTGCACAGCATCTGCTTCTCGGCCAGCGGCGCCCGCGTGGCCTGGGTGAGCCACGACAGCACCCTCTGCCTCGCTGATGCCAACAAGAAGATGGCGTAAGTGGGGCTGGGGAGAGGAGGGGGCTTGGGGGGGCTGGGGGTGGCCATGCCGGGGGTGGCAGGGAGGGTCGACCTCAAAACTGACCTGGGGATGGAGACATCTGGGGTGGGTTGGACGGAGGAGGTGGCGCATCGTCTCCTTGCCGTCTGTGGCTTCCACCCATGTTCCGAGCTGTGCCAGCCTCAGCGCAGAGGCTGAAGCTCAGCTCACCGCTGACACCCCACCCTCCCGCCTCGCAGCGTGGCCTCCCTGTGCACCGAGACCTTGCCCCTCCTGGCCGTCACCTTCATCACCGAAAACAGCTTGGTGGCCGCGGTGAGTCCGGGCCGGGGACTCGGGGTGGGTGCCGCCAGGTGCCGGGAGCCATCAGAAAGGTGCTGAGCAGGTCATCCTGGTTCCCCAGGGCCACGACTGCTACCCCATGCTGTTCACCTACGAGGAGAGCCAGGGCACGCTGACCTTCGGCGGGAAGCTGGACGTCCCCAAGCAGAGCTCCCAGCGCGGCCTCACCGCCCGCGAGCGCTTCCAGAACCTGGACAAGAAAGCCAGCTCGGACACGGCCAATGCCACCCTGGACACCCTGCACAAGAACAGCATCAGGTGCCTGCTGGGGGGTGCTAGGTCGAGGGACAGGCTCGGGCTGGGTCACCTTAGAGGCTACTGGCCCCCGAGTATCCCCTGGCTGTGCTGCTGTTTGTCCTGGGAGCTGGGACAGCCCTGGAGCATCCCTGGGTATCCCTGGGCATTCCTGTAGCATCCCTGGGCATCGCTGCCTGTGGGTGGGGGAGCTGGAGGGGTCCAGCCCCACGAGCGGGGATAGCCTGGAGCATCTCTGGATATCCCTGGAGCATCCCTGAACACGAGTTGGAAAGATGAGGGGGCTCCAACTCCTCTCCCACCCACTGGCTACTGGGGAAGGACCTGAGGCTGACTCCCCACCCCCCCCACTGCCTCTTTGTGCCCCGCAGCCAGATCTCGGTGCTGGCAGGAGGGAAGGCCAACTGCTCCCAGTTCTGCACCACGGGGATGGACGGCGGCATGAGCATCTGGGACGTCAAGGTAAGGTGTCCCCGTGGCCCCCCCAGGCTGGCAGCACCCGGTGTTGAACCCTCGTTAGGCACAGCTCTAATTACAAACCCTCAGCCCAGGGCTGGGTGGGGAACAACCCCGGGTGGCACTTTGTCAGCTGGCCCTCGGAGCTGGGGCTGAGCCAGCCTTGAGCAGGGATCCAGTACCTTTGTCTGGCTTCAGCTTCACCCACAGGGCTTGAAAAATGAGCCAAAACCAGCCCAAACTGGGATCTTCTCCCCACGGGGATGGGTTTGGCAGCCCAGGGGACACCTTCTCCCCTCAGCTGTGCCCCCCCTTTCAGCTCCCCAACCGTCTCCAGTTGCCTCAGAAAGCAAACCGCTGACGATGAACAACCTCCCCTTCCATTCTAGAGCCTGGAGTCAGCGCTGAAGGATCTGAAGATCAAATGAAGGACCCATCTGGGAAGGGTGTCCCGGCTGCTGACCTGCCCCTGCTCTGCTGTGCCCGCCCGCTTTCCCCGCCAGCCCCCCGCGTCCCGGCCACGCTGCCACCAGCGCTCCCCTCGCCGCCAGCCAGCCCCGGCGGCTGCTCTCAGGCGAAGAAAATTCCTTTTTTTTTTTTTTTTTACTACTTTTTTTTTTACCATTTTCCCCGATGCTGGTCATACATCGCTTAAAGAAATCAAAAATAAAGTAAGGGTTTTCCTGTAGAAGTCATATTATTTTTTTTTCTGGAAGGGCTTTTTGGGTTTTTTTTAAACAAGTTCCACGCGAGCACAACGACGTGTGGGATTAGAGCAGGTCAGCGCAGCCCTTCTGCCGCCGGCTCTGAGGATGAATCGGGACCGTGGGGAGAAGGGGAACATCACCTCCCCTTTCCCTGCTTCATCTGGATTCCAAAACAGGCTTGGTGTTAGAGAAAAGGCAGGAGCGAGGATGCAGCTGGCACGGCAGCGCAGCTTTCCCAGTGCTCCCAGCACCGAGCTCCTCCTGGACACCAGTCAAGTCGCATCAGGTGTGCAATTCCCCACCCTGGGATCCAGCTTGCAAACCTTGGCTGCCGCCCCAAATGCGCCCCTTTCCAGCCCGTCCTCGCAGGCTGCCGGGCAACTCGGATCAAAACACCTCTGACTTCCACCTTCCTCATCTCCAGCTTGGGGTACGAGTGCTCCCATCTCCCAGCCGTACTGGGAGGACAAAGCTGCTCCCAGGAGTGCCGAGGAGCCTTTGGAGAAGCTGTTAAGACAGCGGATAAATCTTTCCGTGTTTCAGAGTGGGGTTTAATTGCATGAGGTAAAGCAGGGGCAGGGTCACGCGGTACGTAGAAGGGATGAAATCACCATGAAGTGGTTGGGAAGGGTTTTGGCAAAGGCGGAAGAACCAGTAGCCAGGCAGGTGGGTCGGGGCAGGCGAGGTGCCCGGCCACTCCTCTGGTGTTTCACACCGAGGGTGGTTAGACCCTGGCCCAGGTTGCCCTGGGAGGTGGTCACTGCCCCATCCCTGGAACCATCCCAGGGGTGGTTGGATGGGGCTCTGAGCAACCTGCTCTAGTTGCAGATGTCCCTGCTCCCTGCAGGGGGGTTGGACTGGATGAGCTTGAGAGGTCCCTTCCCACCCAAACCAGTCTGGGATTCTCTCCCTCTCTGCCTGTGGCTCCTGCCCTTCCCCATCCCAGGCATCACCTCTGCCTCCCCCCACCCTGCTCCCTCCACCTCCCTGAGCTCTAAGGACAACCCAAACTTTCGGGGTCAGTTCTGTCCTCCCCACAACAATTCCGACAGCGAGGGCACCTCTCCCAGTACCACTCACCCCACGTAGCTCCCTGAAGATAGTTCCTGTCTCAGATCCCACCTTGGGGCCCAGAAGCACAGGCTGAGGGAACAGCTCTGAGGCTGTCGCCCTCACCCACGCGCAGAGCCCACCCAGCAGCTCCCCACCAGGAACGCCCAGCTCCCCACCGCTTGTGCAGGGGGCTCACGGTGACGTCCCCCGCAGCACATCCCTCTGTCACACCCCCCATGCCCACGTCCTGCAGCCAGGTGTGGCCAGAACAACACACAACAAACTACATTTGTCACCCTGCACCTCTCCGGCTGTAACCTCTCTGCTGGTGACTCCAAGCGCTCTCTTCTCAGCTCTGGGGCTGAATCTCCTTCAGCCTTTGGTGAGCGAGTCTGGGAAGCGTCGGTGCCTCTGGCACAGGCTGAGAGCAGGACTCCCTGGGCCTCCTGGGGCACAGTGGATTAGAGCATCTCCTGCTCCAGGAGCACTGTGCTGTGAGACAGGACATCTGACTGTGAGACAGGACATCTGACTGGGACTGACCTTCTGACTCAGTGACTGGGTCAGACAACAGCCTGAGGGGAATTGTTTTCACCCCTGTGGTAACCAGATTGTGCAAGGCTCCAGCAGAAGAAAAGCTTTTTGCCTTCAGGCTGCATCTGCTGATGGAGCTTAGAGAAACAGACTGGTGGGGGCTTGGAAGAGATCTAGAGATCATCTGGTGCCACCCCCCTGCTCCAGCAGGGTCACCCAGAGCAGGGGGCCAGGTGCCTTTGGAATCTCTCCAGAGGAGGAGACTCCCCAAGCTCTCTGGGCAGCCTGGGCCAGGCTCCAACCCCCTCCCACCAAAGAAGTTCCTACTCCTATTTAGCTGGAACCTCTTGGAATGGAACCTTTAGACGGAGGCTCCTCCGCCTCCATATTTCTACGGAAGCTCCTGAACCTCAAGCCAAATTCCACAGCACAAACGACACGGAAATGGCAAAGCAGCGGCCGCAGAAGTCTCCGGAGCACACCTCGTACCTCAGCGCCCGTGGGCTCCTGTTCATCCCCACGCACACCAGACGAGGACAGAGCAGTTCTGATAACTTACATTTTAATCAGCTAAATATACAAGTTCTGCTGCTGTTGTTTTGTTTTTAAACTGATCAAGTTTTGGTTTTGTTTTTTTTTTTTTCATCTGGGTCTGATACAATTAATGTTGGTTTTTTGTGGTTTATTTTTATTTTTCCTTTAAACAAAGGATGACGTGGTTAAAAACTGGCACTATCCATAATAAGAAGAAACAAACAA
>VWZK01015088.1:155056-187499 GCA_013396935.1 Baryphthengus martii
GGGTGGGTGGGTGAGCGGGAAGAAGGGAGGTTTCCGAGGGTTTGAGCGCGTTGCTGGGGTCTTGTCCTTAGCTTCCTCTAATTGCTGCTTTCTCTGGGAGGTTTCTGGCTTGATCCGGATCTTTTGCTTTCCTCCTTAATGAAAGCTGCCGTTCCCAAGCTGGAAAATGAAAGCTGGGGCATGGTGGTGAATAAACAGCACTTTTCTGCACAGTTCTCTGTTCCGGTGAGACCCCTCCTGAAGTTCTGAGTCCAGCTCTGGGCTTCTCAGCAGAGGAGAGACAGGGACCTGTTGGAGCGGGGCCGGAGAAGGCCATGGAGGTGATGGGGGGGCTGAACCCCTCTGCTGGGAGGCAAGGCTGAGACAGTTGGGTTTGTTCAGCCTGGAGAAGAGAAGGCTCCAGGGAGACCTTTCAGGCCTCCTTTCAGGACATAAAGGGGCCTGTCAGAACGTCAGGGATGCTTTTTAGCAGGACTTGTTGGGACAGGGCAAGGGATGATGGTTTTAACATAAAAGAGGGAGATTTTGATGGGAGAGAAGGAAGAAATTTTTTTTTTTTTACAAGGAGTGTGGTGAAACCCTGGCCCAGGTTGCCCAGAGAGGTGGTCGCTGCCCCATCCCTGGAACCATTCCAGGGGAGGTTGGCCAGGGCTCTGGGCATAGGTAGTCTCAGGAGACTCATAGTTTACTGAAATTTTCTGGTGAGGCTACTGGTCTTTTGTTTTAACTCCCTCGAATGTTGTGGTTCTTGTTGGTCAGGATCAGCAAAGGGTAACGCACTAGTGGTTGTTTTGGGCTATTCTGGTCAAAAATTAGACTGGTGCTGCCAGGATTGTAAATAGAGAGTTCACTGACGTGATTGACTTAACAACAGAGAAAAACCCGGACAATAAAACCTAAATATCTGAAAAGCAAAACAAGCGCCACCAAACCACTGTTAAGACTCAGCTGGACAGGGTGCTGGGCCGTCTTGTCTAGACCAGGCTTTTGCCATGAGAGCTTGGACCGGTTGATTTTTTGGGACCAGATGATACCAACTCCGATATTCTCTGATTTGAAACCTCTACCAATTCCCCTTAGTGTCCCCTAAGAAAAATAGAGATATTTGTGAGGGCCGGACTTGAACTGAGGATCTTGTGCGGGGAAGTAAATTCCCCAAACCAAGACGCTGCTCTTTTCTTTTGATGTTGAGGAGCAGGTTGGCTTTCTGGGGAAGGAAATATTTTAAAAGTTGCCGTGAAACTTTGTTAAAATTAATAATGTTTCTTTGTTCTCTCCGCAGAATCGGGCGCAGCCGTCTGTGAATTTTTTTTAAAAGCGGCCTGTGGAAAAGGCAAGTGATATTTCCAATACTTACGGGGGTGGAGGAGGGGAAGCGATTTTCTCGCACTGTCTACAGTGCTCTTGGGTTTTTTAAAGATGGGGGGATAACCTCGATACAAGATAAAAACTAAGAACATTGGAATAACTCTAGCAATTGTGAAATATCGGTGTTTTGTGAAGAAGTTGGGAGGTGAAGAAGCAAAGCTAGTGGTAAAGGAAAGCTTGACCTTAGCACGTTCAGACCGTGCTGTGGATGTGCCTGAACTAGTTGCTGGGGTTTGTGGTTGCCAGGATTAAGAGCTGGAGACCACGTTGCTTAGCTCATTAGAGGGTAACATCAGACTTGTCTGGAACACCCTGTTTTGCTGTTGCCACGAAAGGTTAAATTCACAAGAAAAAGCAATGGAAAAAAAAAAGTGATGTCTTCTGAAACCCCTCTTGTCGCAGGGCTGGAAGTGTGCCTTCCTGGGCCACGTCTTTTAATTATTATTTTTCCCTTCTCGCAGGAGGCATGTGCCCCTTCCGACACATCAGCGGGGAAAAGACAGTTGTTTGCAAACACTGGCTACGAGGACTGTGCAAAAAGGGTGACCAGTGCGAGTTTCTGCACGAGTACGACATGACCAAGATGCCCGAGTGTTACTTCTACTCCAAATTTGGTAAGGGGCCTTGTAGCTCCTACTTAGCGTTCCTCGCTGGCGTGGGACTCCGGTGAAGAGGATCCTGGTACCTCCCTCTCATCCGTCTGCGGAGCGTCACAGTTCTTCTGTGGCTGATGATGTTGTTAGGTTGTCATTTTTTCAGATCTGCTTGGTCCTTCGTCTTACTATCCCCCCAAATTTGTGGTGTGTTGTAGATGTCTTCTCTCTCAAGAGCTCGTCCCTTGGGGGAAGAGGGGGGAAATTCAAATTTTGACTGGGTTTTTATGCCTTACGTTCTGGTTTGGGTACGAGATGAGCAGGCTGAGCAGTTGGTCTTTGCATGACTCTGATTTTGGGGAGTTGACGAGCAGCAGAGGGCATGGGAGTGCAAAACTTTTATGCACTTGCTTTCCAGCTCTGGAGATCTGGACATAATGAGGCAACTTGCTGTCAGAAACTTACAGTCTTGTAGGTTTCCTTGGATTGAGGTTAGTGCGCAATTTGTAGTTTCTCCACACTTCTGGTGCACTAAATGTTTGGTTTTTGTTATCATGACTGCTCTTTCAAGTTTAGTTTCCTCATCGTCTTTTTTTTTTCAAAAGCACACATCAATAATCCAGTCTGGTAGAACTTTACTCACCAGGGGGGTGAGTCCTTGGTGGCGTTCATCTAGGTGAAGGCGGGCAGCGGGGCTGCCGTGCCTGAACTTAGAGGTGTTGGTAACAGCTTTGTGGGAGCTACAGGATCCAGGTAACGTTTGGAGAGCGGTTCGCTCTCGAATCCGCGCAGCTGACTGAGCAGTGTGTTTGCCTTTGGTACAGGGGAATGCAGTAACAAAGAATGTCCATTCTTGCACATTGACCCGGAGTCTAAGATCAAAGACTGTCCCTGGTATGACAGAGGCTTCTGTAAACATGGTATGTACGTCCTGCAGATGCTGCTTCTGTGGCTATAAATCAAGGGTAGGGTGTTGCTGTCCTTTCTTCGCGCGATCTGCTTGCGTTCTTGCTGCTGCTGAGCGTTGGGCTGCGTCCGCACGGCGCGTGAGCTGCTGAGCTTTGTGTTGCAGGTCCCCTCTGCAGACACCGACACACTCGAAGAGTCATTTGTGTGAATTACCTGGTAGGATTCTGTCCAGAGGGGCCGACCTGTAAATTCATGCAGTGAGTATGATTCAGGCTTCTCCCGTAATCTCCTCTTTCCCTTCTCGTCCGGTGTATGTCAAAGGAGGGTGCTCCAGTGCTTCCCAGTGGCTCCGGAGATTTGGCCGACGTTTAGTTTGTGGTACTGATGTGAGGATATGGGACAAGGGCTCACCGGTCAGACTCTGGAGTGGGGATCAGGTGCCACCGGGGGGATATCATGGGTTTATATTCCAGAAGACTTCACAGCTAGGAGGATATACTTCATCCATTGGGGTTTTCTTATACGTGATTGCTGAGGTCAGAACGCGAAAGGAAGAGAGGACGGGGAGATCCTATTTCCTGCGAGCCAAATTTAATTGTCTGAGTGTTTGTTCTGGAGTTACTTGACTGAGCTGACGGTAAAATGTTGGCATTTGGTCTGAGAATCAATTTTCTTGTTTCCATCCAAACCAGCCCGCGATTTGAACTGCCAATGGGAACCACAGAGCAACCACCACTGCCTCAACCGACGCAAACGCAGCAAAAGGTACACAGTTCCCCTGCCTCCCCTACACACTCGCCCTCAAAGCATTTAAAAGAGTGTATATTGTCCAGTGGTCAGAACTGGACACCTGGGCTCTTGGATCTGGCTGGCTGGCAAGTCTTGGAGAAACACTCACTGAGTGAGGGAAAACCTTTCCTCTTTTGCAACAGGGTGTGATACTCTTTTATAATTACAAAACCGGAGAGAAATCCAAATAACCTGCAAGGCACTGTCCCTTCTCTCTCCTCCTCCCAGCCTTCTACTGGCCACCATCTGATCAGGACAAGCTGCTGCCACTTCCTCCCGGGGCTGTGGTGTTTCGCTTTGCTCTCTTTCTCCCCTCACCTCGGTTATCCTCAATCCTCCAGCACCGAGGCCGGCAGTGGCCGTTCTGTTGCTTAGGGCGCTGCTTCGAAGGGTGCTATACAAGAATTAAGTAGTGGGCGACCCTGAGTGCCTTTCTAGTGATGAAAACCCTACAATTGCTCCAACTTTGCGTGGAGATCTAGTCACAGAACGCTCCCACGTTCCCCAGAAGCGCGTCGTACGTGGTTGTGCAGCAATCTGCCAGGTTTTGTAATCGGCGTGACATCTCTCCCTGACGGCGGTGATATTTTAGCAGCCTAAACCTACCCTCTAAATCTGCTTTCCAGAGACAAGCAGGATCTCTGGGCTTTGTAAGCCTCAGTGCTTGATTTTTTTTCTACTCCAGCTGGCAGAGCACCCACACACAGATCTGGAGGAAAATTGATCATTTGATACACGGGGTGCTCTTTTCCCTTCTTAACAAAATAACGACCGTAAAGGTCTTTATCCTCGATGCACTTAATGAGTCAGGACTCTTCTCCTAACCAACAGAGGACACCCCAAGTCATTGGAGTCATGCAATCTCAAAACAACAACACTGGGAACAGAGGACCCCGGCCGCTGGAGCAGGTCACCTGTTACAAGGTAATTCAGAGGAGAGGGACGTGAAGGGGAAGGAAGGCTTTAGGTCACTGGTTTGCCAGCTCATGGGCTTGCTGTGACAGTTGAGGCTGCTGCAGGACACTTGGCTTCTCTGCTAATTAACAAGAAATCCCACTGTGGTGACAGTTAAAGGAGACTGCCTAACTGTACAGGTCAAAATAAGAGTTAACTCATGAGACAAAACTGATATTAATTTGCTTACGCTTGGTGACCGGAGAAAGATTTTTTTTTCTTCTCCTCTGTTAGCCCAGAAAGTCCTTGCATTTAACAGCAGCTGAATTTGCAAAGACTGGTCAGTATTGCAGTTGTCAGGGCACCCCATGGCTTTCAAACCAAGTGGCTCCTTGAGGAGGAAAACTTTGACACAATTGAGTTTCCATCTCTGTTTATTTTTCCACAAAGCCCCAACCTTGCACCGCTAGAAAAGGGCAAAGAGTTATCTGGTCCCGTCAGCTTTGACAGTGAGGTCATTATACGTGCCGGCTTCTGTGCTTTTGGTGCTTGTTTGGGTAAAAATGACCATGATTGATCAGGGATAATTAGTAGCTGAGTCCATTTCACTCAAAACCTGTAATAGCTGCTTATTATTTTAGTTGTAAGTAAATTACACGGCTGGAAAATGCTGTTGCATCAGGTGCTGACATTTCTCACTGGGCTCGAATAGCTTCAAGGTGCAGAGCCGTGAATCTCTTCAGATCCACTTTTCTCTGTCTAATTCAGGGATGCTGTTGGATCTCTGATGTAGCTCTTAGCAGATGGCGTACTCTCGGAAGCCTCCTAACGTTGAAATTCTCCTCGTGGAGAATTCTCCAGCCCTTTGCTGTTGGTGGGGGCGCACCCAGAGCTCCTCCTTTGCCGTGCGTTACAACAACTCCCAGCACAGGAAGCTACCAATGCTCCAAGGAGTGGAAACAGCCCATAAATCATGTCTCTTGTGACACTGCATTTCATTTTACCTGCTAAATGCTGCATCTCCCATCGTTGGGAAAGCTTCCGGGTCAAACCAGTTGCCAGCTACCTTAAGAAAGAGCCGTAACTGTGTAATCATTCCTTTCTCCCTTTCTCTTTCAGTGTGGTGAAAAAGGTCATTACGCCAACAGATGCACCAAAGGACATCTGGCTTTTCTCAGTGGACAGTGAAAGAGCAGAAGGAAGAGTGCAGGGGAGCTGTTTCTGCCTGGCACTGTGTCTGGAACTATGAATCAGGTTGTTTTTTTAATGCCATTACTGAAAGAACTGGTCGGAGGCTGGCTGCTGCTAAGCAACATTTTTTTGTAATTGTCCACAACTTTTGGGGTTTTTTTATGTTTTAACCTTTTTAAAATAGATTTTGGCCTCGGCCTATTTTCATAGAGCCCTGCTGGAAGGTAGATCTAAAAGCCAATAGATCCGCACTCCCCCTGAGCGGTGCAGCGCTCTCCGTAAAACGCATCTTAAGGCCAGTGTTTCTTTCAAGTGTTTTCCTTCTGCCACTTCTCTTTGGAGAACCTGCAGTGGTTCAGCCCTCCCTGTGGAAGCAAGAAGACTGACTGGGAAAATTTAATACTGGAAATGCCTTCCCTTCAGTGGGGAAGCAGGGATCCTGCTGCCCTGTAGCTCTTAAAAAAAGTTCGTGTTCCCAGGTCCGGCCTGTTGTAGTCGTAAGCTGGTGGCCGATGTAACGCATCAGGTACATCAGGCTGTAAAACTCTCATCCTCTTGCTTTGTTTCTGTGCTTCTTGCTGTGTTGGAGGTTAGAAATTAATCTTCTGGGTGAGAACCGATCAAGGGGAGAATAAATGGGCATCTGTGCAGTCAGCCAGACGGTGAGGAGCGGCGGTCGTAGGAAAGCTGTGCCTCTGCTCATTTCCCGTTTGCAAAAAGCAAGGAGGGAGATGAGCACGGCTCGAAAAGTAGGAGTAAAAAGTCTTGTCCCCCGTTGTCCAGCTCACACTGAGCAGGTGTTTCCATAGCCTAGAGAAGACCAAGAAGTGGAGAGGTTTATTTTTACAGAACACTGCTTTTCAAAGCGGTCGAGTGTTCTTCTGAGAGGAATTTTTTTTCAAGCCAAACCCCATTTGTTTTGTGAGAAGACTTATTTCAAAAGGGCCAATGACAAAATGTGAATTAAAAAGAAGAAAAAATTGCACCTACAACGTGAGCCTTATTGATTCTAACCCATCGCTCGTTTGCTGCCTGCCTTTATACTTTGCTTTTATTGAAATGTACCGATGGAAAAATCTGGCTGTGAATTTATTTTGGATATTGGGGTTTGGGTGGTTTTTTTTAAGAATAAGGTAACATGACTAGATGAAGAGGAGTGGAGCCTGTGTTGGTTTGAGTGAATTTCCCTGTGGAGAGTCGGAGTCAGTCCAAATAAAAGTTTCAGGTCTCACTGCCTGGGGTGTGCCAGTGGCCAAACCACCGGCTGTGTTACCTGCGTGTAACTACACACGTGGAAAGGGAACTAAACCACCCCAGTGCCTGGCTGAAGGCCTCCCTCTTTACCACCAAAGCTCCTGTCAGGTTTTTCAGATCCCTTAAGAAGTGGTTTTACCCCTCTCCCGTTCAGAAGAGGATGCTGTGGGTTGTACCCGCGAGCGGCAACACCGGCAGCAGGCAGGGGACAGGGGACAGGTTTAGTGAGGTGTGTGAGGAGGGTCGGGAGCAGAGACCAAGCCCCCAAGAGCTCCTTCAAGCTGTGCTTGTCCACAGTGTCTCCTGTAACACCTCTCACTGCTGCATTCAAGTCAAGAAGCCAAGTTTTCTTTTGGTTTAGTTTCACAGAGCTTTGTTCTATTAAATTCTTTTAAGCTTGTACCTGTTCAGAGTAACCTTCCAGCTTCTCTTCCCGATGAAAGTTGGTAGTTTTGATAGAAATGGTTTATCAGAGGTAGGAAGCATTAGAATCCCAGTGACAGAAGGAGAGTAACATATCTAAAAACTAAATCCCTCCCATCTCAGCACTGGAAATGCCAGAAAACTCCCCAAATAGTCCCAGTGGCAGCCTGACAGTGACTCAGAAACACGTAACCACACCAACAAGCCACCTAAAGCTCAGATACTGTTCTTTCCAGTCAAAAATCTCTCAGCTGCTTTTCCAGCCTCTACAGAAAGGCCGTTAAGAAGCAATCCAATGCTTTTTACTTCTACCAAGCAGTTAAATAGCAATCAGTTCTAAGTTTCCCCAGCTTTCCCAACCATCTCTGAATTTATCCTTGGGTGGTGGTGGGGGGAGGCTCTAAGAAGCCAAACCCCCTTGCCCAGGAGAATTAACAAAAGTTATGACAGCATCAGCTCAGTGAATGTAAAGTGTAAGCACTTTATTATTGGTCAGAAGAGTAGAGATTTTAGTTCAGGGGAGCTGTTCCGGGTCTGTTCAAGAGCTGTACTCTCTGAAATTCCTGCTTCAGTGGTACTTCCTGCGGCGCTCGTGCTCTGTACCATTCAAAGAAAAGCAAGTTAATTTTACTGAAGTCACAAGAAAAAAAAAAAAACAAAACAAAAAAACCCACACCACCCTTGAAATTACAGGAAAGAAATCATTCTAAAGAAGATCTGAGCGTGTAGTTTCTACATGACACGTCAACAGACAATCGCCTCTCAGGTCAGACAGGCAACAAAAATCTAACTTTTCCTCCTCATGAAGAAAACACTGGCCACAGAGAACTTACTGAAAGCTTTCACCTTCCCTACAGCTAAAACAAGTCTGCTTTCTACAGTGGTGGATTCAAGCACAGCTTTTCATTTTATTTCTAAAAGCAGCAGTGGATTCATTGGTTTAGTTGCTCCAAGCACTCTCCCAAGCTGCACTAGACCCCTTTTTACTCACTCAGGTGACTGTAGCTCCAGATGTAGCTGACAACAACATAACCAGCAAGCACCATGGAGATACCGGCGAGGCCCCCTTTCTTGACGTTGATGTATTTATTGTAGTATCTGTCGTAACCTGCGTAGGAGAAAAGTTTTCATGGCAGCCAGATGTGGGGTTTTTTTTTTCTGTGTCAGAAAAAAGCAGCGGTTGTCACCCAGCTTCAGGAAATTGTTTTGAATGAGGGTCTCGGAAGCGAGTCTGAGAAGTCGGAGTTAAGCAGAGTGAACTTAATAGTGCTAAGCCTTAAAAAAAAAAAAAAAAAAAAAAGGGGGGGGAAAAAAAAGGCATTTCCCAGTTTTCCCTAAACATTATTGTGACTTTGATGAGCTCAGGCTGGTTTGGAATGATCTAATTCTTTCACAGTGGGGTATGTACATTATGTAGAAAACTGCATTTGATATTTTGTGTTTAAATCCACCTGGATGCCATAACTGTATCTACAGCAATGGGCTTCGGTCAAAACTCTTGCCAAGCAATCTATAAAAGCCCTGTGTTCTTTCTGATCATTTTTAGAGCTCAATTTTTTGTTATTTTTTTTTCATTTACTTGTGATGCTGGGAAACCTCAAGACTTTCAGCAAATAGGTTCAGAAGCACGGTCACCGTATTTCCTCTTTCTACAAGAGGGAATACTGAAAACAAACCTCTGCTGGATAAAGCCCACGCTAGAAATAACTTTCCAGATGGAAAACCACGATGCTACAGGAAACGCTGTTCTGGGAAAGCAAGAATCGCCCTGAAGCAGCCCCTGTAGGGCCGGATCCCTCCTCCCTCCCAGCCAACATTACCGAAGCAGGCAGAGATGCTCCTGCCCTGCTCGGCTCGGTCAGGATCAGGGATTCACACCCTGGGGGGGTCTCCGCCAACCGAGGGGGCGCGGGGTTGTTTTCTCAGTTCCCCTCAGCCCCCCTCACCTCGTCGCACGGCCCCCAAGATGCCGCCGGGGGTGAAGTCTCTCATGGCCAGCCAGGTGGGCAGCTGGCCCAGCTTCACGTCCAGCAGCTTCATGTCCTTGAGGAGAACTGCGGCAGAGAGGGAGACACATACACACAGCCCGGTCAGAGGGGAGGGGAAGGGAGAGGAGGGAGCGGCGGTCACCTTGGGGACCCTCCGCACTCACCCGGCGGCTGCGCCATCTTGTGCTGCTGCTGCTGCTCTGCGCGCCGCGGGGCACGGCGGGAAGGGGCGCGCCGCTGAGGCTCACGGGAGGAAGGTCAGGCGGGAACACGGGTGTGGCCAGAGGCCGCCGCCATGTTGGGCGGGTCGCGTCTCCCCACAGCTCCAACGCCTTGCGCAGGACGGGCCCACTCAGGAGGTGTTGGCCCCCGTGTCGCCTTGTCCCTGTCCCATCTTCTCACCGCCGGGGTTGGTTTCTCAGTAGGGGCTGCACACGCTGCCTCGCAGCTTTGAGGCCTGTGCGTGTGGGGCCCTGCCAGCATGGCGGCCTGTCGGAGGTCTGAAAGAACCCTCAGGGGTTTTCCTTCCCTGTCCCGCTCAGCCGCGTCTCCTCAGCGGCCAGGATCCTTGTCGGGAGAGGCTGGATGAGTTGTGCGGGGTGTGCTCTGCTGCCCCAGGGTAGGCAGGACGTTGTGTTGTGTGTTGTCAGATGGCACCGCTTGCTGGGGCTGCAGAGGTGAGGGCTCCTGCAGATTGTGAAAACGGCAGAGAAAAAAACCCTCATAAGTCTTCATCAGCATCCTCACGAGACTTCATCAGCAGTCTCTTGGGGGCTGCTGTTGTCTCACAGATGTACTTTTTCCTGCGTGCTCTGAAGAAGTTGTAACTCAGTGCTGTAGACATGCATTCACAGATAGCATATAGAATTAGAGAATCAGACCTTTCAGATCATGGAGTCCAACCGTTCTCCCATCCCTGCCAGGGCACCGCTAACCCCTGTCCCTTAGCACTACATCTCCATGGCTTGGAAACCCCTCCAGGGATGGCGACTCCACCCATAACCTGGGCAGCCTGGGACAGGACTTGATAGCTCTTTTAGGGAAGAAATTTTTCCTCAGGTCCAACCTAAACCTGCCCTCTTATCCTGTTGCTTGTTCCCTGGGAGAAGAGCCTGATCCCCCCTGGCTCCAACCTCCTGTCAGGGAGTTGTGGAGAGCCAGAAGGTCTTCCCTGAGCCTCCTTTTCTCCAGGCTGAACAAGCCCAGCTCCCTCAGCCGTTCCTCACCAGACTCCTGCTCTAGACCGTTCTCCAGCTTCATTGCCCTTCTCTGGCCACGCTCCAGCCCCTCAATGTCTTTCTTGGTGTGAGGAGCCCAAAACTGACCCCAGGATTCGAGGTGTGGCCTCACCGGTGCCGAGTACAAGGGGACAATCGCTGCCCTAGTCCTGCAGGCCACACTATTTCTGACACAAGCCGGGCTGCTGTTTGCCTTCTTGGCCACCTGGGCACACACTGGCTCATCTTCAGCTGGCCAGTGACCAACAATATATTGTAATATAAGAAGTGAGGGCTTCTCAGGCCTCTTTCAGGGGTCACCTGCCCTTTCCCGCAGTCTTCTTTAGGTGGCTTCAAGGCGAGAGGAGAAATGTCAGACTGTGTTTTTCACAGGGATTAGGTGACAGATGAATAATGTATCCTGTGGTCCCATTTTGGTGCCCACTCAGGACTTTTCCCTGGGGGAATACTCTGCGTTTTACTACAGCTCCTCTGGAAGGACCTTAAAGGCAAAAGGAGAGGCCGGGCCTTGGTGTATGGTAGAAGTAAGCCCCTCATCACCAGCGTGGTGGAAGAGGTGATGTGCAGATAAAGCCAACTTTTGCCTTTCTGCAATAAGAAAGAGCCACCTTGATTTATTTCATGTTCTTACGCATCTTTCTGGGAGGGGTTAGTGCACACAGGCCCCCAGAAGGTCCAGCGTGGGCAGATAAAACACTTTCAGAGCTGGCGGTGGTGGGACGAGGGTGGGTAACCAGAGGGAGAGGACTCCAGCAGGTGTCACTGGAGCTCAGCAGAAGGCGGCTGCTGGGAGACGCTGCCGCTTTCTCCATCAGCCCGACCTCTGGAGGCTTCACGTCGGATCGGCCGGGTGCAGAAAACTGTCAGCTTGGCTTGGTGGTTGTGCTGAATCTGAGAAACAAAACGATACAGCAGTAAACGGAGCAGCCAACCCTCGCCCTGAGAACTCTTAGAACCGACCCAAGATGATGCAAACTAAATTAAGTACACAGGGCTCCTACATAAACACTCCTTTCCACAGCTTTTACTTCTCTTAGGCTGCAGAGTCTTACTCCACGTGCCTTCCTCCCGCCGCTGCAGGATTCTTGCATTATAATCTGCAGGGTTTGTGTTGCCCGATCCCAAATAAATTGAGGCACGGGACCTCTGCTCTCAAGAGATCTGGTGCTCTGTGACACATCTCACCGAGAGGCTGCTCTACGGCCTCTATTTTACTGAAATTAATTTATTTGCATCGAATAGTACTCTCCCATAACATAAAAATAAAAGCAGAAGGAATAGATTTCTGTCTGTTATGTATTTTTTTTTTTCTTTTACTTATTACAGAAAGTAGGCTCAGGACGGTGGAGTGTGCCTGAGCACTTGAAGAAAGAGTTCCAAATTTAGTCCTTGTTAAATGGGTTAAAAAATCCCCTTATTAAATTATTCTTTATTTTATTATTGGACTTTGCCGGTAACGGTCATTTTATTGCTGGAGCGTCCCCTGATGAACTACGATGCGGCCTTTTTTACAGTCCTTGCACAAAAGTGCACTTCAAACTCCCTTCCCTCGTGCTCGTGAGACAACCTCTTGTTTTAAACAGGATTACTCGTGCAAGGCAGATTAATTCACCTGCAGAGAAAGAAAGCCAGTGGCAGGTGCCTCGTTTGCAGGAGTTCCCCGCAGAGCAGAAGAGCGCAGAGAGTCGCTCCAACTGCTTAGACCAAATTCTAGGGAAATTTGGGGTTTTAGGCTAAAAATGGGAGCCCATAGCAAGGCTCCATCTCCGGTGCAACCAGGGACAGCCGTGACCCAAAGCTTGGCCTGAACTGTGGAAGAGCGTGAGAGGAATGGTGCTCTCGTCTTTATGTCTTAATCCCGGACCGAACTCCAGGAAGAGTTCAGTGGTCCAGATGTGCGGGAGGTTTCGCAGCACACATTTCCTCCCTGGTGCTGGCCAAAACTTAGGGTCTTGTTGGCAGATCCAAATGGGAGGAAGGGCGATGAAGAAAAGGATTTCTGATGTATTTCTGTTTGCTTGCAAGAACGCTCGCCACCCTGCTTTCCTGAACACCGGAGAAGTCACAAAGCCGAGAGCCAGTTTCCTTGCTTAGAGCTCCGGACCCGCTCCGGGCAGCAACGTCACCCCACATCCCGCTGTTTCTTGTATTCAGTCCAGGTTTTATATCGTGATTGTCCAGGCTCTTTGAAGTTTCTCTTCCCTCCCTGTTTGAATACGTTGTCTTTCTGTCTCCTCTTCCACCTGAACTGAATTGTCCATCCACACATAACCTTTTTTTAATACCCTACCCAAAGCTGTGCCCCCAGAGCCTTCAGGTGCTTGAGCAATGGGTGCATTGTGGGTGGAAATAGACTTAATGTCTCCTTCAGCTCCCCTAAAGGAACGCAGTTAAACCGACCAGTTTCAAGAAGGTTTAACCCAACCTATAAAAATAAGAGCCTAATGGAGTGTTGCCCTCAGGTTTTCATCTTACTAAAGACCCCTCTAGAAAATGCTGTGAAGTTTATGAGTAATGGCATGGAAATAATGGGGAGTACATCATCCAAAAATACCCAAGAGTGTTTTACAGACGACGTCAATAGGTACGAAAGACGTTTCCTTTTTCTGTTAGCAACCGTAACACGTAATATTGCGGCTTTTGGTCCAGAAAATTCAGTTGTGGTCTGAAAAGTTAAGTAACACTCTTCATTAAAGTCACTGGCAAGAAGTAAAGAGCGTAATGCAGCCTCTCTCAGACTGGAAGATCTTAGAGGCTGAGATCACTTTATTTATTTTTTTCTGTTCTGTGAGCTGAAAGCTGAGGGTCTCACCTGGGCCTGGTGGTCGGCGACGCTTTAGCAATAAGCACACCCAGTGTCCGTAGGTGTGTAAAGTAGCACAGAGTGGCCTTCAAGGTCAAGAGCTGAGGATTTACCCAACTGATCCTGCGCCCACTGAAAGCGATGACAAAGCTCCCAGTGCTTTTAATAAAGGCTCAAACCTACACAAGTGGACAGATAGGGTTCTGAAACGTGTGGTTTGCTGTAGGATGCTTCTTGGCTCCTCAACACTTATTTCAGTCTGATGTCTTCCCACCAGCACAGGTTAAACAGCTGCAGCCACCAAGGAGAAAAAGAAATCCTGGGCTACCAGCACTTCCAGAAGCTCAAGGGAGAGATTCATATTTTGTCAACCAGTACGATGGAGAAAAGCCGTGGCCCCAGGTCGTTTGGTCCAGCCTGTTATTTTTAAATTGTACACACAGTTTGACGTGGTTAGAGCAGGGCAGCTGCTCAGCGTAGGGCTCAACCTCATTCATCTGAAATTGTGCTGGCAGTGGAAGCCAGGCTCCTGAGTTGAATATATTCAGCTAACCAGCAGGGTGATCAAAGACCTACAAAATCCCCCTCTACTCTGCTCTAGTGAGACTGCCTTTGGAGTCCGGTTCTGGGCTCCCCAGTTCAGAAGGGACAGGGAAATACTAGAGAGAGTTCAATGGAGGGTACAAAGGTGATTAAGGGACAGGAACGTCTCTCTGATCAGGAAAGGCTGAGAGACCTGGGGCTGTTCAGTCTGCGGAAGACTGAGAGGGGATCTTATTCATGGTTACAAATCTGGGTGAGGTGAGGGTGAGGGTCAAGTAGAAGGGGCCAGTCTCTTTTCAGTGGTGCCCTGGGATAGGACGAGGGGCCATGGGCACAAACTGGAACCCAGGAAGTTCCTCCTCAACATCAGGAAAAACGTCTTTCCTGTGAGGGTGATGGAGCCTGGCCCAGGCTGCCCAGAGAGGTTGTGGAGTCTCCTTCTCTAGAAACTTTCCAAACCCACCCGGATCTGTTCCTGTGTGGCCTGCCCTGGGTGATCCTGCTGTGGCAGGGAGGTTGGACTCGATGATCTCCAGAAATCCCTTCCAACCTCTAACATTCTATGATTCTAATAGGATGAGAAAGGGGTGTGGAGTTTGGAATCTCTTCCATGGCCAAACTTCCTCAGGAAAATGGTGAACTGCAGTGCGGAGATAACAACAGCCAGGGATGGACCCAGCAGAAGCAATGGAGAGAATTATCCTACGGCTGTGAGCAGATCGTTTGCTCTGTGGTACTTCAGAGCCACTTTGCTTAGTCAACCTCAAAACACTTCACAAAGGAGATCACTGACCAGTGATGAATAGATTAACATGCACGTATTTTTTTTTGTCTTTCATAGCACTTGTGTGTCAGAGCATCTTCACAGTCCTCTGATAAAATGTGTAACTTGATGTTGTCTTTTCAAGCAGAGACAATTGAGCCCCGTGTTTAGGAGCGGGGAGAGGGAATTCCTCCCTCCTCCTCTGGTCCTATCTCGCTGGCCTTTGCTTGTAGCCGTTGCAAAAGTGCCTTATTTTGTAGGTCTTTGATCAGCCTGCTGGTTAGCTAAATATATACCTGTGGGGAGATAATTACACGCTATCAGTAGTGAAATGTTGTAAAATAATTTACGTTAATTAAAACACTTGCAAAACCAAAGCTGGAATTTTCACTAAGATAAATCGGCAGCAGCCACAGCTGTGTCCAAGACAGCCTGCTTCCCGTAGACAAACATGAAAATAAAACCAGGGACCAGTAAAAGCCACTTTTTTTTCCACTCTAAAAGGAGGAAAGACATGTACCCACTAGGAGAACCGTGGTGGTATCGATCCAGAAAGGCAGGGCTGAGCACATCTCCCATCTGTGCAAGCAGATCTGCCTTTGTGAGCGTGGGGAAGATGGGTCTGATGAATCCCTTCTTATCAATGTGTCTGTTTGGCGAAGTGTGAGTGGCCCAGCAGGAGGGTTGTACAAATAGGCCTCATATTATCGAGGGATGATTTGGAAACTAATTAAATAGTGTGACAGAGGCTTGTAAAAATCGCTGTGTGCCCATCTTTGAATTCACCGTCAGTTCCTCCAGCACAATCCTTGTGCTCTGATGGAAATACTGATGAAAATGCTCAACACTTTCATAGCCTTGCATGGAGATGGTCTGTCTGACCTTCGCAGCTGAAGCGGTCGATGGCTATTCTCCCTCTGCCACCTTGCATCTTGGAAGAAGCTCAGTTGCTTACATGGATGGGTCTAATTCAGACCAAAGGCACTGGTGAGTTTGGGACGTTATCATAGAATGGTTTGGGTTGGAAGGGGCCTTTAAGACTGTCTAGTTCCAACCCCCTGCCATGGGCAGGGACACCTCCCACTAGAGCAGGTTGCTCAGAGCCCCATCCAATCTGGCCTTGAACACTTCCAGAGATGGGGCATCCACAACTTCTCTGGGCAACCTGTACCAGTGTCTCACCACCCTCACAGTGAAGAATTTCTTCCTAATATCTAATCTAAGTCTACCCTCTTTTAGTTTAAAGCCGTTACCCTTTGTCCTATCATTACACTCTTGATAAAAATTTCCTCTCTGTCTTTGCTGTAGGCTCCTTTAAGCCCTGAAAGGCCCCCAGAAGGTCTCCCCAAGGCCTTCTGTTCTGCAGGCTGAACAAGCCCAACTCTCCTAGCCTGGCCTCCCAGCAGAGGGTTCCAGCCCTCTCAGTATTGCTGGGGCTCCTCTGGCCCCACTCCAACAGCTCCCTGTCTCTTCTGTGCTGGGGACTCCAGAGCTGGACCCAGCCCTGCAGGGGGGGGGTCTCACCAGAGCAGAGCAGAGGGGCAGGATCCCCTCTCTCCACCTGCTGCCCACACTGCAGGGAATGCAGCCCAGGGTGCCGTCGGCTTTCTGGGCAGCAAACACGTTATCACTTCCATAGCCCCGTGGAGATGCCGCTGATCTCAGATTGCAGACCACAGCCAGTCTCTAGTTCAACCTGGTGCACCTCCCCATTAAGCACTTCTGGAAGATCTTGTACATCAGGGTTTCTGCTTCTTCCTGATGGCTGCAGTCACTTAACCCCCGATATTGAAAAGACATCCAGTAGAAGTGCGCCCTCGGGAGCCAAGAAGCATTACTGCTTCCTCTAGACTTCATTCTATCTTTTTCACCGGTGTGTGATCTAAGCATCTTCTCCAAAGACACGAAGGAATCAGGAGGTTTGTGGGGCTGCAGTGGTAGAACCACAGCTCACCCTTCACCCACCAGTTGTCTCTCACCACACATATAGCCCAGGTCTTCCAGTTTAGTAGTTGCACGCCCAGGAATTTCGCTCGTGCCTCTTTCTCCAGTCCGCAGAGAAATTCATGACTGTGTGTGATGAGTTGGTGAGTTGGTAACCTACCTGCTCCTCTAGCTGTCCCCCCTGTCCTCAGTGCTTCTCTGCGGTGCCGCGTGGATTCACGCGTGTTCCTTTTGCATCGCTCCTCCTCCTGCACATACCCCCGTGGTTTTGTTGTCGTACTTCACTTGCACACGGCGATGCTTTGCACCCCTTCCCCAGCTCGCACCGTATTAAATTCTGGCTTTTTGGCCAAGTAGTGAAAGTGGCACGACAGACCTGGCTGATCGGTGGCCATGTTATCCTGTACGCTCGGCAAGAAAGGAGCTTACAGCCAGGGTGAGAAAGAGATTCCTCTCTAAAGATCAGCTAAGAATCTGCGGGGGGATTTCAGCCACATGGCTCTGACGTTCAAACCGGGCTCACAGGCACCCCCTGTCCCTCTCCTTCTCCGCAGCGTGAACCGGGAGGGATTGCAGGAGACTGGGACGGGGGAGCTGAGCTGCAGCAGGAGGGATTCAAATGTATTTCGTTTCAGGGTGACCTTTAACAGGTGTGGATTTACTGATGGGGAGGGGAGAGGGAAGTAAGCGAGGGATTAAGGGGACTTTACCCTCCCTCCACTTTAAGCACCAGCTTGCCCAGCATTCCCGTCCTGTGAGATGCAATTTGTGGCTCTAGGGCTTTATATCTTCTGCCTTTGTGGGTTCTGGGCAGGGTTGTGGCTGCCCCTGGCGTTTAGCAGTGCTGGGGATTTAATGGATGAAATACTCTCCTGCAGGTGTCTCAGACAGAAACCTGGGGTGCGAGGTCAGGGAGAAAAATCACCCTCTGATCGACAAGGGTTGGGATTTAACCCGTAGCGGAGGTGCACAGTTCAGGCAAAGACGAGGTGCGCGGCACGTTCCCCGAGTGGCTTTGCCTGGAGATCTTCTCCTCGTGTCCCGGTGCTGCTGCACGCTGTGGAGCAGCTGCTTTCCTCTAACCCCGTGTCTGCTGCAGTTCCGTGATGGATTAAGGCAACTCTCCATTTTCCTTATCCCTCTCTGAGGGGTGCTGCAAAGTTTAATTAATTGCGTTTTGTAAAACACGATGAGATTCTGGGATAACAATCGCTACCCAAACGCGGAGTATTTTTTAATGAGCGCTGTACGACGGCTGCAACAAAAGGCTTGTTTAATCAAACCGATCCGAGCTGCAAAAAAAATCCTCGCCCTGCTGCTATCAAACAGAAATGTTGCCAAGCGCTCTGTCTTTCACGGGCTGTTTGGTTTGAGAGTCCCAAGGGGTTTTTCAAAACTTTAACAACTAAAAAGGCAAGGAATATATGTATCTGCCTGTGGTTTATAGCTTTTTTTTCCCCCTCTCTGTACGCAGTTTAGGTTATATAACACCACCACTTGCCAACGGGGTAGGGAAAGAGGAGTTCACAGCTGGGCTCGATGTCACGGCCGTGTGGCAGGGGTACCTGCTCTCAGTTTGCCTCGGTGTGTCAGGCACCGGCCTTCTGTTGTGTTTTACGGGTTTCCCACAGCTGGGGGGCTGTGAAGTCGGCCTGGCTGCAGCTATGCTGCTATTGCCTCCTAATCAAATGAGGTTCAAATGAAGTCTGGGAGCGCCTGTGTTTGCTGCACACCGCGGTGTCAGCCTGCCCACGGAACTGAAGGTAGTTTCCGTAACGAAAGCTGCAGCCTGCTGTAATTGCAAGCAGAGTGCCATGTCTTGTGCTGGAATTTGGTCAGGAAAAAAAAAACAAAAAAACAAAGGGAGTCATTTCTTGAGCTAAAAGACCTGCCTTGGGCTACTCGGTGGCTAGAACTTCAGGTTTACGCTTCCTCCAGAAAGCTGCTTCTGCGGATAGTGGAATTCTGAAGCGTCAGATCACTGGTGAATAGAGGAGAGATGTGAGTTGAAGCAGAACTTAAAGCAGAGCCTGGAAGAAGCAATCTATGGATTTCCATCCGACGATGACACAGCCCAGTCCTACCCAGCCTTTGGGATCCAAGGATGCTCTCGGCAGAGGCTGCTCTGGTTTCTTGCACTGGTGTTGTGGGACTGAAACAGTGGCAGCAATCAGCCAGAGCCCCCTGTTCTTCATCTGCACTTCATCAAGCTGTTGCTTTGCAAAATTTGCCTTTTCTGGACCTTTTATAATCTCTGCTGCTTTTGGCCAGCTGGTGTTTTCCTTAAGGGGAGAAGAAGAGGAGGAGAATGGCCTCTGTGCAGATACTGACTGGCTGTGCCAGGAAGGGAAAAGAAGACACAAGAAATGAGCTATTGAACCCATGGTGATAAGAGAAGGATGAGTGAGACATTTTAGGGAATAACCAACCAATCAAGCAATCTCACAGGCAATTTGTCTTTCCTCATTATAAGGCAACACCATAGCGGGAGAAATGTAAGGCCATTCTTCAGAAGATTTATTGCCCTGTAGCATCTGTGTGAGAAAACTAAGTGCTGAGTAGAGCAGGAAATTGGAAGTAGATTGCACAACCTTGCAATTCAACAAAGTTCTTGGACCTTCTGCGGCAAGACAGCGCTGAAGTTTCGAAGCTGGCTCTGGTTTTTTAGGCTTTCTTAGTCCTGGGAGAAGAACCAGTGTAGATTTAGTTAGAGCTGGTGGAGGCTGTGTCATTTACTGGTCTAGATAGTGGGAGCATCCCAGAGCACTGCTTTAACCAGTACGGAGGAAAATACCTCCCAGTGCGGCGATGGATCTGCCTGTGCCGAAGATTAGTGAACCAAACGCACTCGCATGAGCTGTTGGAGTTTATAGGACCTCTGACAGGAGAGGGGTGCCTGTGGTTCCCGCCTGTGAACATAGCTCTTTCCAGCCCTCTGTATGTACAGCATTTTCTCAGAAACCAGCCTCAGGGACAATTATACATTAATAGCTACTTCTTTCAGAAGCAGCCAGCCCTGCTCCTGAGAAACAGCTATTTTCAGGCAGTCTTGTTCCTGAGGAACTGCTATTTTTAGTGGGTTCTATTTCTGAGGCAAAAAAAAGAAGAAGAAGCCATTTCTGTATCCCTCCACCACGGCCCAGACCCACTGGCTGCGGTTGACTTGCGTTTTGTAACAAACATTTCCTCTTTACATCTCAGTAGCCTGAAGAAAGTGGTGCTCCAGCCATTACAGAAAGCAGCAATCTGAGCTGGGGCTAATTATGCAGGGAGGGCTTGTGGGAGGCAAAGCCGTGCTCACATACTATGGATTCCATTAGAAGGAGTAGGGAGATGTAACGGGGGCTCTCCTGGGAGATGCAGGACTTTTAGATACCTAATTTGGAAGCCCGTTCTGCTATCCATTTTCAACATCCCAAGAGTAATGATTAATCCCGTACTCCAGGTTTCTCTGAATCAGTTTGTAGCTGTAGTAAATATGGGCTGAACAGGAGAACGTCACGGATGCGATGGGTAAATGACTCGAGGCAAAGAGAAGCTCGGGTTTTGTGGCCGTTAACTCGCTGCGCACAGTCATCTGGCGGCGGTTTTGACTGAGGAATCTGCAGCTGAGATAAAAAGAGGCTCTGTCAGAGCTGAGGAATGTGGTGTTTTGCAATTAGAAGTATATAAATGTGCTGAAGTTCCCCAGAAATTCACCCCAGCGATGCGGTGTTCTCGTTCCCGCCGCATCCCAGCGGCACGGACCCGGAGATCTTCCGTACGTTCTCGCGGCCGTGGCCTTTCAAAGGGCATTTGGTAGATGCGACCGCATTGAAAATTCCAGTAATACCTTTTTGTTGTTGGCAGACTTAATGCCAATTCCCGGTGTCCTGACACAAAGGTGACGGGGTTCTCATCCCTGCCGAAACTGTTTGGAATTTCAGCAGAGCCTACGGAAAGTTCATCTCAGGCGTGTTATGATCTCTTCCCTACAGCTCCTTCTGCCTCTGGTAGGGGTGTGCCTGACGGTAGGAGGTTTGGGTAAAGAACACCCACTGGAACCACCTCTCGACAGGTCCATCTACACCAGTAGGTTTTTCCTTGGCAGGGTGTTGCTCTCTGGATTCAACAGAATCAGCAGCTTTAGCCTTTCAACAGGGTCACGACAGGCTTGAAAAAAAACGCCGCCCGACCTTCCTGCGGCACCATTTGCTCCAGGGCTGCTCTCTAAAGACTCTGGGGGGTGTGTGTGTGGTCTGAAGGTCACTCTTTCTCAGAAAAGGCTCTTCTTTCCTGTCAAAGTGAGAAGGGGAGGCTGTTAGCCGTTCAGCCTCGTAAGCAGTTTCCCTCTGGACTTGGGCAGGCAATACTGATGAATATGGTTTCTACGTGAAGATTATTTCTCTTGTTTTTAATGTTTTTGCGAGAGAGGAACTTGGTTTGCCCTGCAAAATCAGACACTCCTCCTCTGCCATTCTTTTAAAGAAAATATTCCTTGTATCCTCCCATCTCCAGGAAAAGTCATTATCTCAGGACAGCTTCTTGAAACTCAATTGCCTTTATATTCTGGTCATAAGCAGAGCACCGTTCAAGGTGCGAGCGAGTCCTGGCTGCTTTTATCGCAACGAGAGCCCATTATTGGCACTTTTCCCTTTTTACCGCTTTGCTAGAGAAAGGCAGGTGAAAAACGGGACAGAAATCTAGGAAATGAAGGGTAATTTACAGTTCACAAAGGAGCAGTAAAAATTAATTAGCTGTCTGAGGATCCATTCCGACCTGGGCCGCCGAGTTTGTGCCAGCTCTTTGCGTTGCATAAACCGTCTGTGCTGCGCGAGGCCGCTGAGCTCGGGCTTGTGCTGTGAAATGAAGGCTCTTGGCTGAGGTAGGAGTCCTTCAGGGCATGCAAAGTGTGTGTGCTCACCTAATTTGGTGTGCCAAAGAGGCATGATGGTGCATAGAACTCAGGTCATTACATGCTCAGCTGGCTGCTTATGACATTCACTATTAGTTGTCACAGTAACTGCTCATGTAAATTACAGATGCGGTTATCCACATAATTTAACACCGAGCTCCTTTGAAAATCCAGGCCTAATTCCTCCTCCTTTTCCATGTGGATGTCTGAAGGGATGAAACACACTTTACACGCCACGTCCATATGGTCCAATTCCAGAGCCCCAGAGGGACCGGCGATGTGACAAGACACTGGCCCAGCCGGGCTATGGGCCAGTTTGGTCCTGCTGCGGGACGCAGGAACTGAGAGGCTCCGGAATCTTGCCAGTCGTGTTGCCAGCCCTCCAGTCAAGCCTGAGATCCCCACCTGGAGAAAGAATTTCACGAATCAGAAATGTCCTAAATTGGATCCTTTTTTGGTGCATAATTTTCAAAACTGTAATTTCCATTTGAGAACTATTTGTCCTGATCCTGAGCGTCAGCTGAACTCATTTTTTTTTTTTTTTCCCTGTAGTTTAATTTAGGCAGCAGATGCCATCAGAATGTTAATGCCTTCTTAATTCTCACCTACATGCTTTTATTCTTATTAATTTGTTATCTGGGGCTTTAATATTCTATTTTTTTTCCTATTTTGATCAGTTGAAATAATTTGATGGCAGCATTTCAACAGGGCTTGCGATGGGGAAGTGTGTAATGGTGCATCTCCGATGTACGTTGCCGTGTATCCTGCAGCGTGCTCAGCTGTTGTGCTGTGAGAGCATGGATCATGTGATGGTTTTAGGTGATTATAGATGAGGCCTCACTTATCCCTGCTGTGAATAAGTAGAAAGGGAACAAGCTTTGAGGACCCTTTCCCTAGTTCGGGATTTCGCTCGGTGCAACGTGAGGGCTGGCGATCCAGGAGTGCGATCCTATCCCGTGGACGTTCAACTGAGCTTGGACAACTGCCCAGCCCCAGCGGATGCTTTCAGTCAGCGCCCTTAAACCCTTGGAATGGGGAGGCGATGGAGGGGTACCCACAGGACTCCCCTGGCGCTTCCTAAATGAGAGCCCCGGGGAGCGGAGCGGGGACCGTTCCCAGCTGGGATGCAGTGCTGGAGGATGTCACCTCCCAAGAGCAGAGGGCAGCAGCAGCTCTTTGCAGAGAAGTTGGGAGGGCAAGCCTCACCAAACCTTACTTTGGTACAACTTCAACTAGCAAAGATGCCTTTTTGCCCAGGGGAGGGTGGGAGTGACCTGAATCCACCTGGAAGAAGTAAATAAATAGAGGGAGAGGAGAACTATTTGCTTTATGGTATGACAGAACTCTGCCCTCAGTGCACTCACATGTAGGCTTGGGGTAGGCAGCTGGGAGGTCATTTTATCATAACTGAAGGATCCATGCTGAGGTTTTCTAGAGAGACTCTTCCCCATTGTGAGAGGAAAGACGGAAGAGAAAGAGGTGAGGCTGAATCAACATTTTATTCCGTTGCTTCTCAAGCCTGGTTTTTACAGTGTGTTCCACCATGTGTGTATTCAGTGCTCTACGCTGGGTTTGCCTGTGCTTGAACTATTCGGTTTCTCCTACTAAAACTAGGACTGTGGGCTTGCAAATACATCCTCTCCTAATGCCACTGGTTCCGTTTTGGGAAGCACTACTTCAGGAATAAGGGTGTGATTCTCCGTCTTCTTGGTGTTGCTTGTTCTTTAAGGGATGGAACATGTGTCTTGGGTTGTCCCCCAGACTTTCTGGGAAAAGCGTGAGACCAGGTTCTATTTTATCCCTGCAGATACCCAAGGGGCAGAGCAAACCTCTTTTCTTTGCATCCTACCTACAAGCTGAGGGGTGCAGAAAATCACAAAGTCACATGCTTGGCTTTTTTGCAAAGAAGTTTTTGAAGGCGAGGTTTGTCTTCGAGCGAGCAGCGATCTGCATTTGCCCTCCCAAACACGGCTGAGGAAAGTCCCGATCCAGATGTGCCCTTTGTAGACTGTTACGAATCACTGGCCGGTCTGTGTGGGGTCTCGCACGGGATCTGTGCTCCGAGCCAGGCAAAGGCTGGCCAGTGCTATGTGCTCGGAAGCGCTGATTGTGTTTGTTGGATCACAGGGACACCAGAGCAGAGCCTGCTCATGTCCAGGCGGCCTGAAGAGGGACTGAAATGGGAAGGAGCTTGGGAAAGAAAATCTCGGCGATCGGACCAAAGGCTGCCTAAGGCAAGGGCCTGGGCAACAGATTCATCCAGCGGCGTGGTGGGAAAAATCGGAGTAGGGTGAAACTGTGGCTTTCATTTGGACAGATGTAGTCCATCTGCTGATGGGATCAGGGATGGGACAGCATCCTCTGGAAAGCTGGGATTAAGAGACACAAGCGGTGCATGCAAATTAGGCATCAGATTAGGTACATGCAAACCATGACGGTCTTCTGGTGTTTTGGTTGGCTTCCAGGTTCGGATTTGGAGCCCTTTATTTGTGGTGCTTGAAGGCAGCAGCTGATGCGCTGTGCCTCAAAAGATGCTTCTGCCCCTGACGTCCGGCTTCCAACATGACCCGGCACGATGACAGCCACACACTCAGTGCCCCCCTCCCTCCGTACTTCCCTCCGCAGGAAAGGGGATCCTTCTGCAAACCAAGCCCAGCTTGGACAGAGATGCCAGAGGAAAAAGTTTCAGAGGCCAGATTCTTCCACAGGCTTTGCCTTGAAACTCAGTCCCGTGAAGAGACGGTCGCTTTCTGGCTGCCGCCAACTGCTGCGTGACACGTGGGATATTGTGTGTAGGACTTGAAGAGGTCGATGAGAGCCATCGGAATCATTCATTACCCGGTGAGCTGGGTGAGTGACTGCTGTTGTCCTTCTCCTTTCAGAGGAGGACGCTCAAGCGCAAATAAAAGGTTGAGAGATTTAGTGAAGGTCCCTGAAGGAGGAAGCATCAGAGCTCAGAAATAGGGCTTGGTCCCATGCTCAGACCATTATTCTTCACTTGTTTCTCTCTGAAAATCATGTCCTCAGGATTAATGTTGTCATGGCCGGTCAGCCTATGCTGTAGAAACACCATAATGTGAATTTAGTAATTTCCGCTATTTTTTTGATAGTCCATGAATCCACCAAACTATTCCCACTGTATCTCCATAATAAACCTTCTCTTTTGGTAGGTGTTCTGTGTGCTTGGCTGGTCATTTGGCTCTCATGGAGTTTTCCCTGATTCCTGTTCCAAGGAATGAGGCTTTTTTTTTTTTTTTTTTAATAAGGAGGAAATCTTAAATGTTAGATTGCTGCTAATGCTTGCTGGGGCTACATGGAAGGGTTCATTCTTTAGGCTTCTTGAACGGTTTCTTTGGTTCTCAGCAGCTCTCGCACTGTCCTTGAACGGTGTTGTTATTTGAGTCGACATTGACTTGGGCACCGGTGGTGCCAAGTGCTGTACAAACACAGGGGAACCGGACGCTCCTTGTCCTGAGCAACTCAGGAGATCAAGGCTTGCAGTGTGCTACAGGTCAGGGCTGTCTCCAGGGCAATTGTCAGAGGTAAATAATGGAAAGAACAGAGTGGGAAGAAGGTTTTCTGCCTGAGGTGTGCATCTGAGGTAATGCCAGGATAGTGGGGAATAGAGAAATTTGGCTATATACACTGGTAGCTATCTATAAGTGAGAGACTTGAAGAGACCTTCTGTCTATTTGGGAACAACTAGAATTCCTGCTAAATAAGACTCAGCAATTCATGGGACAACTGGGGTGGTCTTGATTTCTAACCAATAAAAGAACCAGCTTCTTGATCTCTGTTTTTTTTTGGTTTTGTTTTGTTGGTTTTTTTTTCAGTATCTGTTTCTTTCTTTCTTTTTCCTTTTTTCCAGCCAAATGCTCAAACATATCCAGAAAAGCCTGTTCTTTTCCCAGCTGGCTGCATCTCTGTGGAGAGAGTCTGTGGTCCTCTCCCATTTCAGGCCGGTTTGACCTTGCCTTGTAACCAGATGTTTCACTGGAGAACTTACACTTGGGAGAGCCTGGGTTACATTCAGCTGCTGGTGAACTCTCTGCCTCGGTCAAGCAGCTGTAAACAAAACCAGCCCAAGAAAAACAAAACCTTTTCTAAACTGGGTTGGCCAAGGACAGAACTGAATCCGGAGATGCGGATGGCTGTTAGCACGTTGATGAGGCTGCAGAGAGAAGCTCATCTGCCATCTCTGATCTTCAAAGATGGGTTTCACTCAGCTGAGGGACTGGATTTTGGGAATAACAACTGGTTTTCCTTTGGTTTCCAGGGGTTTGGAGATACCTGACACAGAGACCCCTTCCAATCCTGCTCATGGTGCATCCTGCTGTTCTCAGCTGTCCGTGCATTTGCGTGAGTTTCTGGCCAAGAGTGTTGAGAAAATGATGTCTTGCTGTCCTGAAAGTCTCAGAAGAAGGAATCACAAGAACACCATAGCAAAATGATCAGTCAGGGACATCCTTTCTTTTGAGAATAATCTTCTGTGGATATTATTCACCTGGTGCTTGTGGACAGGGTTTCTGCAGAAATGTCCTGTCTTCCACACTTGTTCAGAAGATCGAATTGAAAATGCGGCGGCAGTTTAGATTGTCAGAGCATTGATCTTCAGCTTGGGAGGTGGCCAACTCTCAGAGTTCCGCTTTTGCATAATCCTGTAGCTGAGATCTCTGGAAGAGGGGTTGCTTGGCACACTGATCGCTGCTATACCAGGGAGGATGGAGGCCTGTGACTGAGCACCGTACACACAGAATCGTGTCGATACCCACATCAGCGATTTCTCCTCCGCAAGGGTCAGGCTTGCCTGTCCCCAAACATCTGCTACCACTCAGCAGCCATCCGCTGCTATGTTGAGATATTTATCCAATATTCAGTGTTCCCTCAGAGGAAAATGTGCCAGCTCCTGCTCCTGCATGTAGACTGGCTCCACTTTCTACAGCCAAGTACCAGCTTGCTGTAGGAAATATTGAGGTGATCTGGCTACAGCCCATGGCCACTTTCTCTTCTGATCCGTCTCTGGGCCCATAAATCATTTTTAATAACCAGAGTGCTCTTAATGCAGCAGTTCTAATGTGGGCTAGATCTGTTTAACCTAATCTGAGTATTAAAGCTGGTCACAGTGATATCTGAGCACCTGTGACTTCCTCAGACCAGCTAGAATTCAGGACTGCGAAGCCAATGGCTTTTCCTGTTCATGCTGTACTGACACATCCCTCTTGGGATGATTAATACCTTCCAGAGATGGCATTAAGGTCAGTTATTCCAAGGTAAGGAAGAGATGGATGGGGCCGTAGGGCAGATATTCCTTTCAGATTCCCAAATGAAAACGTTTCCTCACTTCCCAGACCTTGGCTTCAGCATCTCCGGGAGACATTCTTCTTTTGCAAGAAGCTCTGGGACTGTCGTTGCTGAGCCAACTGGGCACGAAAGAGAGAGCTGGAAAGAGGAAGGGATCTGATAACACTATTTTGCCTTCTGTGCTTAGATGGACACTTCCCTCTGTTTCAAACATCCGCTTCGCCATTCCTGCTGTCCAATATCCCACTATGGCCCCAGCAGGAGCTATTTTAATCCCTCATCATTCATCGGGAGGCCCCTTTCCTGTTCCCTTTCTCTCCGCTCCCGCATGCACGCGTGTGCATCTCTCCGCCGAGAAATCCCCCGTGCTCGCTGTTGTCGGAAAGGTCACTCAGGCATATTCACAAACAGCAGGTGTAAAATTAACAGCTGGTGCAATTCCAATCATCTGGCAGGAAGGAAAACGTTGGACAATAGGTAGAGCCAGGGTAAAGTTTCCAGCTGAAGGCTCGTTGCCCGATATAGGACGGCGGATCGGTGGGCTGGGAACTCTCCTAAGAATGTGAAACCGATAGGGTATTAGCAGGCCCGCTCTGCCCCTCCAACACAATTGTTTTCAGCTCGCTCAAAAATATTTGGAAATGTTACCGTGCAGGACGTGTGGGCGAGAAGGCCTCCTCCAGCCAATCAGTCGAGGAGATTTCAGCCCTCCCCTTGAATTTCAAGCTTTTGTTTTCCCAGATGGAAGGGAAGGTGAAGCCTCCCTGATTAATTTAGGGATCTTAAAGCGTTTTGGATGAGTTCCTGCGGCACGCTAACAAGCGGTGCTCTCAAGGATTACAGAAATTGCAGAGAGATGGCAAGATAGATGGCTGGATATGCGATCGAGACGGGCTCTGACCCCTTATCATTTTTGTTAGTGGAACTGATTTTAGCTGCATGAAACAACGTGAGCGTCACTCGATAGTGGCATCTTGATGGTCTAAGTCTTTCAGAGGCATGAACGGTAGATCCTGTTAGATCTTGATGAGCGTCAGCAACCAGAACGGTGCCTTGAGCACGTAGTAACATTTCCTGTGTAATTCAGGCTGTGGAGGTACCCAAGGCGAGTCGGCAGCCCTCAACGCAGTCAAGACAACAGAGAATGGAAAAGGTTGTTGAGAAGTTTAATTTAAACTGTGGTGAGCTGAGTTGTTCTGCAAGTCTCAGGGTGCAGTAGCTGTTGCCGGCATGGAGGAAGAGTTTGGCCAAAGGTTTGAACCAACACACGGCCTTTCCTCCACTAGAGCTCAAACACAGAGGTCTTGCCTCTGAGAAGTAAAAGTAAATTTATGGGGATTGCTGCACCTTGAGAACGGTGCGTTGGTGCTCCTTTAGTCTCCTCCATCCTTCTCCTTCCTCACCCTCAAAGCTCTCCATTAGCGTGATGTGACACCAGGCATCCTTCAGAAAAATGATACCACACCACAACCAGAACTTATAGGCTCCTGTCCAGCTTACCCAGTGTCCATCCTCTGTTTAAACAGGTTTGGTACAAGCTCCATCCACCACAACACAACCAGTGCTGAAAACGTGTTCTTGTGGGTCTCTGAGCCCACGTAGGGATCCTGTTGCTCTCGCTTAGCAGGGTTCTCACACGTGGACTGTGCTGACAAAGGATGCCTGGGCTGAGAGGAGGTCTGATAACGCGGTGTAACCCTGACACACGTTGTCAGCAGCGCTGCCATCGCCAACGAGAACGAGGGGGAGGACTGAAATTCTCCCCTTCAATTGGGCGAATTTGACACCTTCTCGTTCTTGTGTCCTCGTGGCTCGGCCACTTGACATTTCTAAACATTCTCAAGCAAGTTCACTGGAAAAATATCCCGTGTCAGGAGCCGGTGATGTCAAGGCTAATAACAGTCCTGGGGTCAAATCCTTCCGATCCTTCAGGCAAGGACCTCAAGGTTTGGCTCCGAGTCAATAACAAGGTCTGTCACGTTGACGATGGCTTATTATGAATCCCAGCGCAAGCCTTGCCCAAACAAAGTGCGTTCGTTTGGTTTTCCATGCAGGAAAAGGTTAGAAGTTTCCAAAGGTGGGTTCTCTCTTCCTTGCATGGAGCAGCAAGCAAAACCGGTGAGCTTGGAACCAGCAACAGCACATTGCTGTAGAGCAGTAGACGGGGACGGTGATAAATCTTTATCTGGGAAATTCTTCTCTTCCCCTCTGGAATGGTGCAAACTGATTGTTTTCATCTCTAGAGATGCTGTTGGGGTTTTTTCTGCGTCCTCTTCCATCATCTGGACATAAACAATACCACTTGGCCGCCTTTGTTAATGTTACAATGGATCTCGGAAAGAGGGAGCTGGCCATACTGGGAGCTGCACGGCTGGATGTCGGGGAAGGAGACAGCACGGATCTTCTTGGCTCGTACTTGTGCTGCAGTGAAAAAAAAGGAATTGCAGGATGACATTCACTTTGCTGTTACGTTGCGATCCCGACAGGGTGTCGAGAGTGATGCCGCTGGAGCGGTGTCCACAATGATAATTATAACCACTTCCTATTTTTAATTTCCTCTTCATAAGGAAAACGGTGGTCGTCATCCTGACAACAACGATTCTGCTCTGCCCTCCTAGATGTCAGGACGTTAGAAAGCATGGCTTAACTAACACCCATGGCTCTCTACAGGCCTTTCTTCTGAACTGAAAACTTCTGGGCAGCCCAGCCCAGCCCAGCCCAGCCAGACACAAACATCAGCAGGTGCAAACCAGGGCGCTACGGAAAATGCTGTACCTGCTTTTCTGGTGGCCTCATTTTACAAGGGACTATTTGAATCCTGGAGAAATAAGGTGACTCGCTCCACGTCCCTTGGTGAGTCAGTGGTAGAGAACAGATTCAGCTGTTCACATCTCCCCATTTTTCTCTGTCAAGTGGCCTTTTTGCTATTTTTTTTCGGAGGCATTTGACATGAAGTTCCTAAATATGTAAGCTGATGTTCAGAAGTGCTGAGTCCTCACTAGTTCCCCTCCAGGCGGTACCTAAACAAGATATCCATGGGGAAAACTCTCTTGTTTGGAGTATCAGCAAACACTAATGGTTATTCCTCTTTATACACTCGTCTGTGTGTTTGCAGGTGGACTCCAGCTCTGCCTACCTGTCTAATCTGACGCATGTGGAACTAGCATGAGTCAAGGAGGACCACAGCAGACAGCCCCGGTTTCCTGGATTGCTGTTAACAACAAGGGGACCGTTTCACACATCCCTCCTGAAGTCCTTGAACTGGGAAGGTTTGAACTATGGTGGTCAGAAGTCTTAGCTAAGGGAGAGTTGGTTCATGTGGCTCGGGCTGAGTGATGCTTCCCTTCTGAACAGCTCTTGACTCCAGAGAGAGCTGGTGTCTCAGTTTGCAAAGCACTACTCTCCTGCTGGTTTGTAGGAAGTTTCTGTGGGATCCGTCTCCGTTGATGGTCGGATTTCATGTATCTTCTGAGATCCTAGAACCAGGGTTCTGCTGTGCAAGAAAAGCAGAAAGGAGAAGACCATATGAGGTTAGAAACATCTGAGCAAAAGAGCGTTCTTGGCTCTGACGGCAGTTCTAATTATCCAGCACTTAGGCATCGAGAAGATTCAGATAAGAGGTCTCAGATTTAGCCCTCGCTTCTCTCTGGAAGTTAATGTGCCACTTCTTTTTTTTTTTTTTTAAGCAGACAATCAAATCTGTGATAGCAAATTTCATGTTAGAAGGAAAAGAGTGTTTCTACAGAGAATGGAAGGAACCATTTTGACTCTAGGCTGAGTTTTGCGATCCACCTGAGACACGGGTAGCCGACATTCCACACATGTTAAACAAAAGCTTGTTGCAAGAGCAGCTGGATAAAATCCTATGGCTTTTTTTTATATACAGGGTATCAGACCAGATGGGTGGTCCTGTCTGGCCTCAAAATATATAAGGCCATGATAAATCATTTGCTTTGCTGGGTAAAACCTGACTGAGCTCCTGTTATGCTTCCACCAGGGTTATTTATACACCGTTACAATGCAGGAACCTAGTTTCTGGCTCCTGCATTAAATCTGAGAAGAATCAATGGAAAATCACATAGTTCCTGTGGTATTAGATCATGTGAAAACTTCAACAAAAGCTCTACTCTATAGCCCCATCCACTTCATTTTTCATTGCAAGGATTGCCAAAAGAAGAGGTGTCGTCATCAAGCTCATAGGAGCCGTCTCCCTTCCTCCCCTGGAGTATTTATACAGGTCAGCCCCTCTAATAGGTAAGCTCTCATCTCCTGGCTGTTTCCTCATAGGACAGCTTCCGAATTTTCCTTCTCTCCTCGCTGCATAGCCACCCACAAACAGCCTTGCAGTCATCTGAACGCTCGTAGATCACTAGCATATAGCAAAGCTTTAAGGAGTGTGCACATACAACCTATACACTAATCCGACAGCACTGTGTTGAGGCTCGTCTTTATTTTCTGGGATAGCTAATCATGATCTTTAGAAGAGCTTCTTCCCTAACACCTCGCTTCCAGAAGACCATCAGTCCAAGCCAGCCTTGTTTTCAACCACGGGCTATGGCTCTGAATCCCATTATCCTTCTGAGCAACGCCCATGGCACTCACCCATTCTGGCTACCTCTAGATCCCTGGATATATCAGCAAAAAATTCTGCAGGCTCCTGACACCTGGTGAGGGTTAGGCAGCAGAAATGCCCTGCTTCTCTGAGCCTTTTCTATCTACCACAGCATTGATTGAATCCCCTTCCTTGCCCTTTGCATTACACCATGGGGTGGAGAGGAAGCAACCTCCTGACTCTAGAACTCTCCTACCCTTCTTTTCCCACACAAGTTAACTCCCAGCCCTTGCTTGCTTCTGCTCCAGCCCCCTTCTGAGTGTGCTCTCATTAAGACCCCAGAGGGAGGAGGTGATGCTCTGAAATTGTCTTAATTGCTCTTGTTTATGCTGGTTACGATGGCAATAATTTGCTACGCAGAGGAGGCTTTCTTCAGCTGTGCAGGTTCTCCATTGTTCTGCATTCTGAAGGATTGTCTGTAGGCAGCTCCAAGTCATTTACAACAATAGATTAATATGAAGATCAGTAATACCGGGTGACTCACAGTCACACACGCGCGAGACCCGCCAATCGCTGTGACCTGCCACTGGATTTGAGGGGAGGTTGGATGCTGCTGGCACGCTCTTGCGAGGTGCTGAAGAGAGAACGCTCTGCACTTGTACAAATCCTGCTATCCAGGAGCTCCCCAAACATGAATGGAGAACGCTGCTTTGCTAGGGCAGACGGTGGCTGCTACACACACACCGGAAAGCAGGTCTAGGGAAGTTCTCCTCCCCCTCTACTCTGCCCTGGTGAGACCACACCTGGAATACTGCATCCAGTTTTGGGCTCCCCAATTCAAGAGAGACAGGGATCTACTGGAAAGAGTTCAACAGAGGCTACGAGGATGATTAAGGGAGTGGAACATCTCTCCTGTGAAGAGAGACTGAGTGAACTGGGGCTGTTTAGCCTTGAAAGGAGACAGCTGAGAGGGGATCTTATTCATGTCTATAAATA
>VWZK01015088.1:187605-217195 GCA_013396935.1 Baryphthengus martii
TCAACATGAGGAGAAAGTTCTTTCCTGTGAGGATGGCGGAGCCTGGAACAGGCTGCCCAGAGAGGTTGTGGTGTCTCCTTCTCTGGAGACTTTCAAAACATGCCTAGATGCTTTCCTGTGTGGCCTATCCTGGGGGATCCTGCTGTGGCAGGGGGGTTGGACTAGATGATCTCTAGAGGGCCCTTCCAACCCCTAACATTCTATGATTCTACGATTTTATGATTCTAGGAAAGCAGGGAATGGGAACAGCTTGTCATTTGGCCAATGTAAATTTGCAAGTGCCAAAGTTTAAACTGGGGTCAGGAATCCTGACTATTAGTCCCTAATCTACCTGCCATGCGTTCCATCATCCAGACCCTGAAGGGGATCTCTTCTGTGTGTTACGTGCTGCTTGTACTGTATCCCATTCATCACCCTTGACAGATGGCAGAGAGCAGCTCTGTCACACAGGCTCTTCTCTAGACCTCTGCAGGACAGCACCTGAGTCTTCATTTGGCAGAGCCCCCCTGGAGATGGTGTTGAGATACCTTGGCTGTGGGTTTGCCCCTTCTGTCCCACTGCTCAGACTCAGGGCTTCATACTGGGACTGACTTCACTGCACTGGGATTATTTTGCTTTCCATTCTTACTCTTCTGGATAGTCCCAGTCCCCACCCTACATCCCTCTGAGCCACCCCTTGAATCAAGAGATCTGTGTGCCATCCTTTCCCCTATATCCTTGGCTCTAGGATCTGTGTGCCCTCCTGCTGTGTCCCCACTAGTCCTCATTCACCTAGGATCCACCGTTCTCCTCCTGTGTGCCAGGCATTCAATGATCCCCTGCGTCTCTCGGCCATCATTCTTCTTACTTCTCCCCTGGTGTCAGGGACTCATCATTCCCCTCATCTTTCCTTTCCTCCATGCTAGGTGAAAGGGGACATGCCCTTTCTCTGTTTCTGCCAGTAGGGACCACAAGCAGAGCTGAGAGGAAGGCCGGGTTGTGCTGGAAGGGATTAACAGCTGTCATCAACCTCCTCTTGACTCTGAAGTCCATTAAGGAGCTGGGTCAAGCTGCTGAAACTCCTCACCAGTTTCCTATTTGCTGCCTATTTTCAGTCCTTGGACGTTGACAACAGCCCCATAAGTCCCAGTGCCAGGTTTGGTGCTCCATGTTACCGTATTCCACATACTCCAGCAGACCGACAAGTGGAGAAATAACTTTCCAGCTGAGTGTGAGAAATTGCCTTGCCCAGTCCATAAGTAATGTGCTTTGTTAAGTTAATTTTCTTCCCCGTATAAAACAGTGCAGTTTCTGCATAATTTTGTGCATTACAAAACCACCAGATCTCAGGAGCTTGATGGTGGGCCAGGTCCCAAGTGTGTCGCTAAGCAGTTACTGAGTCCCCACCTGCCTCAAGCTGAAGAAAACTTTGAAGCAGGAGCTGAGGACCTGACCCCTGATTAGATCTGTGTGCTTTTCCATATTCATAACAACAGAAGTGTGCTTATACTGGGTCAGCAAAGGGCTGATTCAGTACCCTGTCTTATATATAGCCCCAAAGAGGGTGCCTGAGAAGGACTAGGAAGACTTTTCTTCTATAAATATGTATTTCATTTGGAAATAAAACTTACATAAATGGTTAGAAGTTCTATGTAATTAGTAACCCCTCAGCGGATTTCTCTTCCACAAACTTTTCCAGACTCCTCTTCAGCTCGTACACATTTTTAGCCTCTTCAGCATCCTGTGGCGAGCAGTTCCTCGGCTTAACCACTCATCTCCTTTTGCTGGAACCTGAAATCCCCTTGTTCCCAGGAGCTTTTGAACCACCAAACCTTTTAGCTAGCAGTGGTAGACCTTCACAAAGATCTTCAATTAGCCACATATTTAGCGGTGAAGTTTGTCTGCTTTCTCCATCCATTTGAATCCACCATCTGCTGTAAATCTGCCTGCATTGTAGTCCCCGTGCTGGAAGAAGAAATGCAGAAGAACGTGAAGCTCTTTGAATGAAATAGTGCAAAGCACCGGCATGAGGCACCAGTGGTCACCTGTGACACTGTCCCCTTGGAGTCACCACGGGCTGCCATCACTAGACGGTGACATCTCCCAAGCTTTGGAGCAGCCTTGGTTGCCGATCCAGAAGAGGGCAATGGTGACACATCCTCACTGATGCTCTGAGCACCAAATCAGCTGAGGACAGCCGCTGTAGGAATGTAACCAAATAGCCAAACCACCTTGGCTGGCAAATCTGCATGTTCCTGGCTGTTTTGTGGCAAGCAGATTGAAGTGGGAGGCAGCTTTCAGCTACTGTCTCAGGTCAGATGGGACTGTCAGTCAATTGTTAATTACGACTCTTCTTACTAATTTCTGTAACTTCTATCACCATGGCAGCTAACTGCCGTGGAAAGATTCAGCCAGAAAAAGGAGAAGACAACCAAACTTTTCATAGCAAGGGAACAGGAACAAGCTACAGAGGAGGGGGGTGTGGAGGAAGAGAGCTGTAAATTGTCTTCTAGGAGAGCCTAACGTTAGCCATGCTCCCAAAGCTGGTCAGGTTTGGCTTTTCGTGATCCTATCAGTGGCCATCCAACCTGTATTCTGACCATCCTGTGCTTGGTAGCCTGGTCCCAGCACAGCCCATGAGGAATATATGGTAACTGTTCCTTGCACAGGATGCTGGGCACTACCATTTTTCTTACTCTGGACTCATTACTGGAAAGCTGCGTTATCATCCCATCTTCTCTGCCCTGACCCGGTCAGTCGATCAATTCTAATCTTTGGTGATGGTTGTGTGGCCACATAGGGAGGGAGGGAGAAGAAACCTGACAGCACTTTGAGTCCTGATTAATTTTTAAACTTCCTCCCTTTCTGCTTATCTTGTAGCTTTCGTCCTGATGCTGAATGTTTTCTTTCCCCCGTGTGTCACATCCGGAGGGATACTGTGGAGTCAAACTGCCACTCAGCCATCAAAGGGCATTTTACCCAGGGGGGAGCTGGATCGAAAGCCGTAGACTGGGACCATCTGGACAACTGGGCACTTCTGTCAGCACAGCAGCTCCCAGGAGCACGGAGACACAGTGCCTGTAGCACGGGCACAGCAGGTTGCACGGGATCCTTAAAACAACAGCCGTTTTGTTGCTGTTTTGCAGTAACACCACACAATTCTTGCTCAAATGACTGTGTCTGGCCCATTCAGCAACTTCCATTTCTGATTAAGCTTTCCAGCCTGTGGATATCTTCTCTCACACCTGTCACACCATTTCCATTTTGAAGGGTTTAATTTAGAAACCCATTGTACCTGGCCCTGCACAGACCGAGCCAATTTATTTTGCATAATGCCTCAGCGTTTTAGGGGAAGCAGACTTGTTCTGAGTCCTTTCTGGAAGGAAGGATGGACTCATGCTTCAGGTGTTGGTTTGAGATGTAGGAAAAACGGACCCTATTCTGACAGCCTTTACAGATTCCTTGAGACCTTTATCAAATAATCACTTTATCCTTCCTTGAACCTAACTTCTGTATCTGGAAAATAACCGACGTAACAACACTTTCCCTACCTTTGGTTTTAGGAGGATAAATATAATGGGTAGATGGCATCAAAGTCCTTGTGTTCTGTGCTTTACAAATAGAGTAAAAAGACGTTTTCTGTGCTGGAGGGACTTCGGAGGGCAAGTGCAAGATGGGGACAAGAGGCAGGTGGAAGTCTGCTGAGAAGCAACGAAACAACACAGAGCCGACGAGCAAACAGAGCCCGGGCATTGCCCACCAGCTGCCTAGCTGCTGTCAGCCTTTCCATCGGCACCTCGCCAGGGATGTGCAGGGAGAGAACGAATCACTCCGTGGGCGTTCACAGGAAGCTACCCCCGAGCACGAGGGAGAGGCACGGGACAACGCACGCAAGGGGCGGTTTAAGAATCCACGTGGGTGATCTTCCCAGCGAGCCCGGGGGACAGGAGACTCCGTGATATGCCTGAAGGAGGCACAAACAGCCCCCTCCTTGGCAGAGAACTCAGCTGGCAAGATTTGATCTTTTCATTCTCTTGAAGTTTTCTGTTTGTTTGCTAAATTCCCCATGACTTTGCTTTTCAAGGCTCTTTTCCTTCTGTTGCATTGCCACGGCCACAGCAACACGTGAGTTTGAGTAGTTACGTGCAGGGAAAGATGACTTTGCACTGAGAAGGTGACTTGAATCCTTTGCAGACCGCACCAGAGGCAGTAGATCTGAATGAAGACAAGTGCTCTTCATCCGTGAGGCCACAAGCATGAGTAAACCTTCCCGTGTCTGTGTGCCTTCCAGAGCTCTCGTCACTGTCAGTCAAGCTCTTCCCCGCAAAACGGTAGCGGAGGAAGCTCAAGAAGTATTGCTTTTTAATTTCAGCGCTGCCACAGTCACTGACGTCCTCGCTAATCCTCTTGCGGCAGCAGGCTGCTAATCAAAAACTCTTTGCTCGCCACTTTGGCATCATTCTGGGAAGCCAACTGAGCGCAGAGATGCTCAATTCCTCCCCCTCCACACACCTTCCATTGTCTTCGGGACTGACAGCTCTGATGTGGAGCAGTGATAAAAGCCAGCTGATGCTGTCAGGGCCTGGTACAATTGCACCGCAGGGAAAAAGGCGACTGGCTCTGACTCATCCTAGCCGCCTGGAGCTCAAGATACCTGGCACGTGTGCTGTCTCCTGGCACGGCTCATCACAGAGCCATGCGCCTTCTCTGGATTCTAGATAACACCCTGCGAGGCAGGAGTTCACCGTAGACCTTCGAAAGGAAGCGCTGGTGGCCAACTGGGCGTCCAGTAATCCTTTGAGACGCCAGAAACGTCCACGTGTTAAAAAAAAAGCTTCGTTGCAGATCTCTGCCAAAGTCTTTGGTGTGTAGGGGAGAATAAAGGTCGTTTGTTGGATGCTCTTCTGCTTGACTCGTGTTCAGAGACATTTAGCAGAGCGTTTGTGCAACTGCTAAGTGACTGTCTGTGACAGAAGCACCTCTCTGTGCTCACATGCCCATCCTTATGGAATGAGCTCCGTCAGGGTTGAATTTCTGGGGGGCTCCGAAGTGCTGGGGGTCCAGATATGAAATGCAGCAAGAGCGCTAAGCCAAGATGGGAAGGACGCTCAAAGAGGGGCAGTTGGACTGTGATGGGAACTTCTGGGTGACCTTGAGGAAATTGGCTCAATGCTGCCCATCCTGGCCAGGTCAGCAGCTGAATTTTCCATTACTGAACATAGAAACTCAGGGGTCATTTCTGTTTCATTTTTCACTTTTTCCCAAACATGACATTGAATGAGAGGCATTAGGAGTTCCTCCTATAAATAGGCTCACCCCTGTCAAAGCCGGTTAAGTCATACCCAGTGTCGAGCCCGTAAACAAGGTGCCTCTCAGATGCACTGTCTGAAGGGTACAGAGGGGTGTTCAGGAAAGTTTGACAGCTCTCTGGTTGACCAGTTGGCACTGGGACACCAGCTGTTTGCAAGGCAGCAAACATAGTCTTCCTCAGGTCCCATCTGGAAGATCTGGGGAGTGGTGCAGGTGATGTAGTTGAGGACCACTGCTGTATGTTGTAGCAGGAGTGAAATCTCCTGGTGTCTCATGAGAGGAGGCAGCTAAGACATAGAATCATAGAATTATTTAGGGTGGAAAAGACTTTTAAGATCATCGAGCCCAACATAAATGTGCAAGTGCTGGGACCTTCATGGCTGTCATCACAGCAGGAGTCAAATGTTCTGATTCCATCTGTTCCCTCAAAGTCTTTCCCTGGTTCCACCCTAGAGGACTGGGATGGCCTGGAAACCCCGCACTTCCAGTTGACTCAGTTTCCCCTGAAGGAAGCTGCAGTTTCCTCTTCCTTTAGAGCTGCCCAGTTCTTCTTTAGCTCCACAAGAAGCAGCGGTTTCAGCAGCACCCGTGAATAAGCAGCTTTGCTGCACTGGAAGTCAGCTGGGGCACGGCAGTGAAGCCAGAGACACAGAGCAAAGCATCTTTGAAACAAGAGAGTGTAAAGTGTCTCCCTGTGCCAGCTGCAGAGGCATCTGGATGGAGCTGGCTTGGCAGAACTGCAGGGGTCACCAGGGTAAAGCATCATGGGTGACTCCGTAGCGGAGCACCTCAGGGTAGCGGGAGCTGGAGGAGGGACCATGAGGCCCCTTTCTCTTTCCTTCTCACCCCTGGGAGCTTCTTCCCACCTCTTCACCAAACTTCGTGCTGCTCTGAGACTGGGGGCTGCAAGGAACCTGTTCTGCTGAAGTGATGCAAGCGAACGTGTCTTGAAAAAAAAAAAACAACCCAAAAAAAAACCACAAAGAAGGAATTTTTAAAAAGAAATGGATCGTTTCTGTGGTCTGATTTCCCCACAGATCCACAGGCAGTTGCATCAGTACAGCTGAGGGGGTGGAAAACTGAAGTGGGGGCAGAAAGGAACAAAAACTTTCAAAGTCAGCTCTAGCACTGAACGTTTTTCTGGAACTATACGGAGACCTAGAGCCGCTTGTCCCTTCCAGACGTTAGGAGCCGTCTGGTTTGCGTGCGGAGCCACAGCCAGCAGAGCAGGGAGGAGAGATGATTTGTTTGAAGCTGAACTGAGAGCAGCTTAACAGGGGAGGAATCACTACTTGTTCTGAGATAGGCTAATTATATTCTGTGTCCTTGGAAGCCAACCCTTTTCCCACTCTGCTTGCATAATAGAGATCCTATAGCTTTTTACAGAAGCACGAGGGTTTCCCTCCCGTCGCCGCCGTACACAGCAGCCCGTCCCACTGCCAGCCTCCACCCCAGAAGCATCTGGATGTCAGTCCGGCATTCCCCGGAGGGCTGCTTGAAGCTCTTTGGATTCTGCCGAGATGGAAACCTTTCTAGCAACGCAGGGTAGAGTTACTTTAATTCCTTGCTGTTTGGGATCAAACTGAAGCCTGCTGCTTAATGGGGGATAAGTGGATGTAATGCAGTCAGTCAATAACTTTACGGACACACGCAGAGCCCTTTGGATTACTGATTTCCAAAAGGCAAGAGTCTCCCTCACCAACCCTGCAACACACTGACTCAGCCCTGAGCCTTTTGAACTTTGTTTTTCCTTCTTTACAAAGTGACTTGTATTTTTAATTCTTTCCCCTCACTTATTCTTCCCCCCCTCTTATTCATTCTTTTTTCCCCCCACTTATTCATTTTTTTTTTCCCCCATAAAAGTTTTCAGCTTGTCAAACGACTCTTCCTCTCACTGTCTCTTTTTGCAGTGGGAGGAAAGATAATAATGAAAGGAGCAGTTTTCAAATAAAAAGCCCCACGTGTTACCTGGGAACTGTCTCTCAGCATCCAAATACCCGCTGGGGCAGAGATCGCTGAGTTCCTGCTGTTGTTTTGTACCCGCCAGACACTGTTTGTGTTTTGTCACTAAATGCTCCTGTCAGGTCTGTCAGTTGGTACAAATGGGACTGACTGGGCCTTTGTAAACCAGGATTTCCCTTTCCACCTCCCTGCTAAGCGCTCCTCACTCCTTCCCTTCCTCCTGACAGGGAAATTGCTGCTTTGGCTGCTGCCGTGGTAGCTCCCAGGCTGGAGGAACGGCTTTGGGAGTGTTAACGCTCTTTGCCTCATTGCTCCAAAATGCTCCTCATCCTGGGCAGCTTTTGGTCCTGCTTTGACATCTCAGTGAGGAGGGAAGGGTGAAATGAAGGAGTTGGTGAACCTGCCTCTGTCAGTCCTCGGTTCCTCAGCATCAAGCTGAGCCCTTCAGAAATTCGATGCTCTCCACAGCCTCTTGGCACATCAAGGCTTTGGTGACATTTTTTGTGGCTTTGTTAAATTGCTCCTTGAAGGAAAAATTTGCATGAGAAGGAGCTTCTTGGTCCTCTCAGATGAGGAGATGCGAGAGGTGATGGCCCACACTACCACACTTATCCCAGCCCTCTGGGAAACGATCTAGACATAAGCCCCAAAGCTTCCAGGTGGAAGGGCCATGGCATTTTTCCTCCCTGTTCTTTCCCAGAGCTCTCACTTACGACCACAGCCTATCCTTTCCACTTCACCGGTGGTGGGGATGTGAGGAATTCACTGACCTCGAGTTATGGTCCCTACACCATCAGCCTCCCCCAAGCTGAGGGTCTGGCTTGGGTTGCTGTGAAGGTCAAGCTGGAGGCAATGTTTGGGAGCTGCAGCAGAAAAGCTCTTTTCCTACGCGCTGCTGGATTTTGTTGACTGTAAGAAGCTTTTCCCTTGGCTGCTGGGACTGCACTCTGGGGCCGGGAATGAAGCATTGCTCATCCTGCTCCTCTGTTCCTTACAGGAGTTTTGGGAATCTTTGTAAATACGCCAAGAACATGAGAAATAGAAATTCCTCCCATTCCAGACCTTGCCTGACACTGCACAGATCCTGTATTCTTGGCTTCCTTCTCCCTCCCAAGGCCCCAGAGAAGTTCTTTTGACGACACAGCACTTTGCTTTGTCTCTTCCACCAATTAGCAGCTACCCATTAACTGGCCATGAATAATTCCATCAATTAGCCTATCTCTTGAAGCTCTCCTTCCCCAGGTGCTACCAATGCCACTCTAGCACCAACAAGAAAGGAGCACTCAAGATATATATATAGAGAGATATATAAGTGCTTCAAGAGTGCTTTGTTCCTGCTAACTTTATGGTGCTGCTGGTTTCTTCTGGTCCCCAGAGACCTCAGGATCTGCCCTTATTCTTCTTATTGCTATAAATCCTGCATTCTGGGCTCTGCTGGCAGAGGGGAATCAGACCTTTCTGGAATCAATTTTCTTGCTTTTTGTTGTAGGGAGCACGTGAGGATGGTAGGAAGGCTTTGAAACAGCCCGTAGTATCCTGGGACCTGGTCAAGAGTGATGGATCCAGGATGGTAAGAAATAAGCTCTATGTGTTGCAATGGAGGCTGTTCAAGAAAATAAATGTTTTCAAAGGAAAATGAAAGTAGCAGGAACTTGTAGAAGAAAGGATATTGAAGGGGAATCAGGAGAGAGATCCTCTTTAAAGTGCAAAATGGTGTCAGGAGAAACATAGTCTTGTTATTCCTTTGATGAGAGGAGTTAGCTGGAAATGAGAGGACTTGCAGGTTATCCCAGGTAGAAGGAGAAAGTGGCAATGGAGTGGAGGTTCCTTTGAAGTGCTCGGGTCCTGCAAAGAAAGGACACGCTCTGCTCTCCTGTACCCAGCAGGAATCCAAATCAGGGACCGTGGCCATGCTCGCAGCTCTGCCCTGCTTTGTCAGCGCTCAGCACAGATGTCCCTGGCCTCATCTCCTCTCTGGGCTGTGCTCTCAGAGCTCTGCCCAGCTGAGCCTGGAATTTTCTTGCTGCTTCTCTCCTTTTTCCATGGTTTCTCCTGCTTATTTCCCCCAAAGCGTTCACGCTGCTTTGCATTTAAGACATCACCTGGGAAGTTCTCTCGGCCTGTTCCCTGGTGCATCTGTGTGCTTTGGTTTTACAATATTTGAGGTGCAGATTGCTGCTGGTTTGTTACCTTCTATCAACACCTGTTCTGAAGCGAAAGGTGAGCCGTGGGGACAAGATCAAGGCACAGGAGGAAGGGAGAAGGTAAGTGGATCAGCCAGGCCAGCTCTGCATTTCTGGGAGCTCTTCAGCTGTGCTGGTGGGCTTAGAAGACTGGAAACAGGGAATACCCAAACCTAGCCTGAGGTGGAGGGCAGACAAGGGAGAAAGATGTGGTATTCCCTGGCATTTACTTCAGTTTTCAGTTCCCGACACAAGCAGAGAAGCTCCCAGATGGCACGAGCGGAGCTGTACCTGCTTCCATCAGCCAGGAAGGAGCGTGTGTGTGATTTAGCGCTACGCTTTTAGTGCCCAGATACCTTTGGAAAGCTTGTTCACCTTGTCTCCTTTCACAGGGCTGTAGGGGAGGGTGACCAGCTCTTTCCTAGTTCCCTGTGGGGAACGCTAAAGAGGGACCTGAGAAACTACATCCTCAGATCCCACGGGTAAGCTGCGGGCGCCGCGCTGAGCTCAGTCGCGCAGCGGAGCGGTACACGTGGTTCCGTGCAGGTGACACAAAGGGAAAAAAAGGACAGTGGCTGCAAATTAATTACTGTTAACGAGGCCACCTTCCTGCAGAGCACAGCGATTTCTGCAGAGGGCACAAGTCTCGGGTTTGTCGGGTGCCCAGCCTGTTAAAGATGCCTTCTGGCATCCCCGCGCTGTCCGTGAGTCCATATGTTCCCAGTGGGAGCCACGGAGCCATCAGGCAGTGCCGGATGGAAGCATTTTTTTTTTGACTCTCGGGTCAGAGGCTGCGCAGAGAAGTCTATCGTTCCCAGTCGCTTCTTTAATTGACACAGTGAAAGAAGCCACATCTTCCTGCCTGATTCTGACCGGCTCTGTAATTGAATTCAGCTCGACATCTCCGCTTCAGCCCCCCAGGGACCCGTCAATTAATGACGGGTTTTTTCTCGCCTTGGGAATTTCTCCTTGCTCCCATTCTTTTTATTTAATGGGATCTAGTAAGAAAACCGGTAGTAGTAAATCTCCTACCCCTCATTTCCTACCTTTTCCAAAGGTGCCTCATGAAGAAAAGCGCTCGGGCATTAAAAGGGACACAAGTGAACTTCAGGGACTGAAAACGTGTGCAGCTTTCCTGCCTTTTGTTCATTCATCCTTTCTCTCGCTCCTCTCAGGGCTTTTGTTTCTCCTTGCCAAAACTGCTTGCGCACACTTCACTCGGGAGCTAATGAGACTGTTTTAGAAACTGCAAAGCTGAATTGGATCCTTCTTTTTTTCTTCCCCTCTGAGTGCAGTGTCTGTTTAACCTTTCTCCCTTGGCATCTGTTCCTCCTGGCAACCTATTTGCAACTCCTATGGTTGCAAAGAAATCCCAGTGCTGACTGGGTTTTAAATGGGAGTTGCTGGGGACACAAGCAGGAGTATGTCATACGCTCTAGGATGCAATTTCAGGCTGGCTGCAGGGGGCAGTTACTCCATGGATCTGACTTAGCCTGGTGTCTCCAAGCTCTGCCAAGATGTAGAGGGTTTTTTATTGCTCCTTGAAAAGGAAATGTGATTTGCATGTCAAAGAGTGAGACAGGAGGGGGGGTCGGCCGTTCTCTATCCTCTTTATCCTCTTCCAGTCTCTTTGCTCTCCCCACAGCCCCCCATTTGGCATTTCTCTGCCACATTAAAACATCCACTCACCATGGGCGAAGATCTCGGGGTTTCTTAAACTCTTGGATCCTGTTGAACACCCTCGTTCAACTTCGCCCTCACTGCTGTGTGCGGGGAGCTTCCCACGCAGACCGAAGTTCGGTCCCCAGCCCACCGGTTCTCCTCCACAGGCGGTGACGTGCGAGTCTCTGCACACAGGAGGCGGGGAGGGGAGGGGAGGCTGGTTGGGAGAACATGTCTCTGGAGCTGTGACTGTTTGGTGAATGTGCAGAGACGAGTGGATTGGGTTTGGTGGTTAACCAGGTGAGAGCGTGGTGCTCCCAGTCCCCGCTTTTAGAGAAAGCCCACTAACCCTGCTCCCTGTCCTGGCCAGCCACAGCTGGTGGCGGGGAAAGAGTGGAGGGGCCAATCCCTCCCTGACCCTCTCCTTGGTGGTCCCTTTTCCTCTGTACATATGTGATGAAATTGCCCAGATTTTGTAGGAGATCTGGGTCCTATGTGATGCCTGCCTGAAGGACTAAAAGGCAGAGAGCTTTTTCCCTTCTTCCTTTCCTTTACTCTTTGGTTCTTTCCCAGTTTCCAGGAGTTTTTCTGGTTTGTTTTGGTTTTTTGTTCAAATGTGACTGCCAGATCTATGCTGCACTTCTCCATGGAGGTCCACATTCGCTGCCCAGATCTCCTGGAGCAGGAGAGCCAGGAAGTTACTCATACACAGCTGGGATAAGCAGATGAACCTCAGGAGGTTGCTTCCAACCACCTTGTTCCTGAGACCATTAAGAGAGTACCCTCGCACTATGCTGAGATCGAGTCCACCAAGAACCCATAGGACAATATAGCTCTGCATTGTCTCAGAAATGCCAGCACCTGCCGTGACTGGTGAGAGCAATAACCTGCTCTCCGTGCGCTGAGACCCTCTTTGAGCTGGTAGCAACAGTCCCGGAGGCAGGGACAGTCATGCCAACATGCACTCACATCCTGCCTCCACCAGCTGTGAGGAGGAGGAGGAGATCCTTCTCGTTGGATTGTGCTGAGACATCGATGGGATCATTGGCTTAGGGAGATTTAAGCGTTTGTTTTCTGTTCACGGTATCTTACTTTCGTAGGCCTGGCGGAGAGCGGGGAAGCGTCATCTGCGAGTCTGCGTTCAGAAGGGTGGGAGCAGGGCTGTTACCCTGCGTGTGCACAAGCTCGTTCTCACGCCCCGTTTCCTTTGTGGACAGAAAGGAGAGTTATCAGGAGCCTGCACCTGCTTCCAGCTGAGAAGAGGAAACGCGTCTGGAGGGAGCAGAGGATGGCAGTGGTGTCTGAGGAGTCCGGGAAAGATCAGAGCTCTGTTAGGCTCGGTGTGGTGGAGGCTGATATTGTGAGCTTGTGGTCGGTGTGGTTGGAAAAATCATTGCTATCAGCAGGAGAGGACTCGGAATTCAAGTCATCACCCTGATGATTTGTAGAACTGAATTGCTGGTCTAAGTGTGAGCTACCCCAGGCCGCAGAGGACATGTTTCCCAGCCCATGGAACAGTAAAGGCTGCAGAGTCCCTTCCTGCACTACCTACTTTGTTGTTGCTCACCAGTGAGGAGCACCTCAGCTGCCCCCATTGCCCTCTCAGCTACCTTTGGGCTCAGCTGAGGCTCTCGACTCCATCCCACAGCAATACTTTAGTCCTTGGGATGCTCAGTTCTATTCTGACCGTGTCCCAAAAGCCCTGGAGACCCGAAGGAGTGGTCCAGACAGCTAAACTGCATAGTCTGAGGGAAGGGAGGGCAAATAGATCTGGCTATCATGATGGGGTGATGATGTGAGTGTGATGCATTAATGGAAAAACTGAGTTAAAGGACTTCATCAGGGATGTAAAGTGAGTTGGTGGCAGGCTGGAAGTCGCCTAATGGGTGCTCTCCCCCGGGTTTTCTGCCTTTTTGTGAAGCCAGGACGTGCTGTTTCAAAGCAGTACATTAACTCTAAGAGGCTTCCTAGGGGTAGGTGGTGAGGAAGAAGCCAGGAGATGGAGGGAAGCACTAGAGAGCAATGCTGAGAGATGCTCCTCTTACAGAGGTTCATGTTGGATCTGAACTCTCCTGTGACTTTGGGCATAATCAAGAGCCTGGACACTCCAGCACAATGAGATGCTGATTCAGCTCTGGACACAACCACTCCAGTCTTTCCTTAACACCGACATGTCCTTGGAGGCACCTTCCCACATGAGGAGTTGGGCAATAGCACAGTCAGGTCTGGGGGAGGCGGGGGAGGCACAGGGCGCCCAGCAGCTCTACTTACCTTTGTGTAATAAGGTTAAATCACTGCCTCATTGGAGCCCTCAAATTAAGTCACCACCTTGCTGGATCAATACTATTTTCCATGATGCACTTGTGACACTAAGTCTGGGAGATGGATTGATGCTGGAAGGCTGAAGTGCTGCAGGGGAGCTGGCTCCAGTTAGATCCAGCACTGGGCAGGGTTTGTTAGCAGAGGGGAAAATAACAAATTTCCATGGAGAGCAGCAGCTGATGGCAGAGGCAGGAGGTGTGGGGATGCAAAAGAGGTGCCCATGTCTTCTGGCACCTCGTAGGGCTTGGTACTAGACCTTATTTCAGACTTGCAGGACTATTACAGGGGGAAGGTCCTTGTCTGTGAGGAGCCTGCGACAGTGATGATCTCCTCCAGGTGTCTGCACTGGGAGTTTGGGCTAAAATGGGCTGCGGTGTGGACCAGAGACCACCCACCTCGTCCCAGCCACCCACCCAACCCACTCCAGATGCCAGGGTCTAAGGTCACCGCTGCATCTCTCGCCCCCACCTCCCTTGCCTCGTGCCCTTCCTGCTGCTTTACCTCCAGGACCACCAAGCACACGCTCCCCCGGCGCTGGGTGCTTGTTCAGCTGGCTGGGAGGAGCAGGCAGAGCAACTGGGTGGGTGGTGAAGAGCAGGAGCTACAACCCCCTTCCTGCTGCTGCAGCTGAACCGCACCGCTGGGTGCCAGGGAGGGGAGTGGGACCAGTCTGCTGGGTGGACTGGGTGGGTTTAACCCTACCAGGACAAGCCTGGCTCTGTTGAACGTCTCTGAGCAAAATCAGAGCCTTCTACGGTGCCAGCACTTCTCAGACTCCTCACTGGGAGCAAGAGTGGAATTTAGAGAAGCAATCATAGCCCTAAAACAATTTTTTTTTTTTTCATTTTTACTTGAAAGGTTGGACCAGATGATCCTTGAGGTCCCTTCCAACCTGGCATTCTCTGATTCCTTACTTACCCAGACCCAAACACCTCCCATCCCCACGGCGTCTACATTGCTGCCAAACCAGAACTGCTGGGTACTGGCTGTATTTTCTCTCTAAATCTCTAACAGCAGAATTTATTTGAGATATTTGGCATAAAAAGAATGGGATTTCTCCTCTTAATCCCTCTCTGGGCAAGCCCAGAGGTGAGCTAGTGGCTGTCTCAGCCTCGTATTTGGGCAGAGGTGGAAGAGTGGGTACCGAGGCAGCAGGTTACTGCTCACCGCAAGGCGTGAGGAGGGGGTGAGTGGGTGCTTCTGAATAAAACACAAAGGCAGCAGGAGGAGGGCAAAGCTGATAAAAATGCCCAGAGCAGCTGCGGCAATGTGGGCAACGAGGTGATGCCGCGATTTGCTCTCGCTTATTTTGAGGCTTCTTGTTCAAGAAACCTTATTCTTTCTGTCCCAAGAGCCCGCTTAGGAGCTGAAGCATTTCTGTAGCCCAAAAGTCTTTGATCTGCCTCCAGCAGTGATGCAGGAGAAAGTTGAGGGAGCAGGACAGGACCTGTTGTGAGGAGTAGGGCCTGCTGGCCTCTTTGGGCTGAAAAGGTCTGATTTAAAGCTGAGAGGGAGGAAGAAACTTCTGTGTGCTTTTGGCTCACACGAGGAGCAGTTCAGGAGCTGATCCTCACCCCGAGGAGCTCATCCCTGGCCTGGGGAGCTGGGAGAAGGCACACAGCTCATGTTGGGGCTGTCCCCGTGGAGGCAGAGAGCTGAGTTCTTTGTTCAGCCCTGCTACGAAGCAAGAGAAAAACACTCCTGCCGAGCGCAGCCAGAAATAACCCAGGCTTCCAGCAGCCAAAAAACCTTCCAAGGGGGAATTATAAAGTGCTGGGAATTTGGCCTCTCAGCCTGCGCTGCTGTTCTAATGTCCCAGGCAGGAAAGGCAAACCCTGAACACAGCCCTGCTCCTCGTGTCCAGGAACCAGCATCTCAACCAGCATCTCTTCACTCCTGGGTCACCCCAGGACCCAGCTCCTGTTTTCACCCCAGCCTTTTCCAGCACCGTCACCACTCCTGCCTCGAAAGGACGGTGGTGATGGATAGTACTTCCCCTGTGGGATGTGCTTCAGCAGTTGTGATGTCCCAACATCCCTCAAGAGATCTTCACTTTGCTGCGTCCCTGTCTCGGGATGCCCCTGGGATGAGGCCACCTTGCAGTGCCAGCCCTGCTGCTGCTCAGGCCAGAGTTTGGGGATCTGTAAGGGGAATGTAATAAGGATGAATGAGCTTGAGCAATCCCATTGCCCACGGGAGGGAGGAGCTGGGGGCAGTTAAAAACAGGCCTTTCCTGTCTCTGGAAAGGACAGAAGATTCCTGCGCAATCCAGATGGGATTTGAGTCACGACATGAAGAAGACGGTCTCTCCGTGCCACATGTCAGAGGCTGGAGGGAAGATAAATGTTGCTTCTTGTTCACCCACAGGGATCTCCTGGCCAGCTTTTCCATATGTCAGCATCTTCTCACCACCTCAGAGCAAGGGCATCGCGTGGCAGATGCTCCACAGAGGAGGAGACACCTTGTCGTGCAGCAACAGCTCAGCTCCAGCTCCTGGGGCGGCTCCAGGCTGCTCTGTCCCTTCTCTCAGGGATATAACCCAGTGCATCGCTCGGCTTCCAGCATCCACAGGCAGACTGCAGCCTTTGGAAACCTCCCGTGCCCCTGATCTGTCCCTGCACACCCCAAATGGCCTCTCTGGTGCAGGACACCAAGACGAAATGAACCGAGTGGTCTGGGCACATGGAGGAGGTCGTGGAAGACAGACCAGCTTTGCAAAACAGCTCCCGTAATGGATACAGGATCGTCTATTTTAAGTTTTATAGGGGGCATTTTCCCTTGCCAGGAGCTGGAGAATAGAGGACCCGGGTACCATCTGCCCAGGGGACTGGTGAATCATCCTATTTTCCAGTTAAACGCACTTGTTTGCTTTGGGAGATCTCCAAGTTAAGGGGGAAGAAAAAGAAAACCCAACCCATGGATCTTTTCCCACACAATAAGAAAAATGCTTTTTTTTTTTTTCTCTCTCTTTTTTTTTTTTTTTTTTACAAAAGCCAGTGTCAACTCTGCTTTTACTTAGCAGTGGGCTGGATAAAAATAGACAGTGAAGTCATGACGCCTTCAGAAGGAGAACCAGGTATGGCCTGGGGAGAGGGGGTGAGTGAAGTCAGGCTTGGGGGAGAGGGACAAAAAGCCAACGTGATGGGGACAGGCAGGGGCTTTGTCCCAGGACCGCGCTGCTTATCCCAGTGCCTTGTGATTTCCCTGGCATGTTGCTGGGAGAGGCAGGAGGCTCTTTGGTGGACCCACCAGAGTTCACGTTGTCGTTCACGTGTTGCGGCTGGGGCTGCGGCCCAGCAAACACCAGGAGATCAGCTCTTTGCAAAACCGCGGCACCGGGAGCTCGAGGCACGCTGGACAGACAGAGAAGCCAAGGGGTTGTGCTCCTGCTTTCTCCAGGACCGTATTGCTGCAGCCTCCTCTCTCAGTTTTCTGCTCAGATCTGGCTTTTTCTCCTGTTTTATCACTGTGCCAGGCTGTGAGCACGCCGGGCTGTTCGGCTGGAGTGTGCTTGTGAAGGACTCGGATGTCTCTTGCTCAAAGCAGGGACCCTGGAAGCCACTTGGCTACCTGGAGCAGAAAGAGGTGCAGCTGATGCCCACATCTTAGTTCTGATGATGGGAGGCTCCTGGGGCAAAGCCTTCGTGGGGAATTTCGTGCAGAGTTGGGTCATGTCCTAAGCTTGGCCAGGCTCTGTGCTGGGGTGGCTGCAGGTGAAGATCCTCTAGGGTAGAATCTCTGCAGCATTTCTGCATCACAGGAGAAATCAGAGATGTGAGGGCCACTTCATAGCCCTCTAAGGGAATGTGAGAACCCAGCATGTACCAAGGAAATGGTGAATCCCTCCTGCAGAGCTGGCTTGTGTCAGGTGTGTCCTGGTTGAGCACTGAAGAAGACCCCAGACTGCTGGTCGTCCTCAGCCCTCATTGCAAGGCGATGTTCCCTTGGTCACCACACAACTCTAGCCCTGCTTGTACCAAAGCCACAGCTACTGCATCGGCTTTGTACCCTTGCAACCAAGCACCAACTTAGGGCTCTACTGGAAGGAGTTTGGCAGGCCTCAGCACGCCCTTCCGTGGCTATTTCTTTCCATGCTTGGACACACCATGGAAGCTGCAAGGAGGTGCCAATTTGACACAGCAGGTGGATGCTGTAGGCTGGGGGTCATGTGCCCTGTCAGAACAGCCGGCGACAGAGCTTCAGACTTCTCATTTTCAGGATACAAGGTGAGAGGGTTTTTTTGCCCTTCTACTTAACTAAACATTTTCAAGGCAAAAATAATTCCGGTGGAAACTTTAACCTCGCCCGCAGGGAAGGAACCTTCTATCAACAAGAAAATCCACATGGTGGGAAAAAAAAACACATCCCTTTCTGCTCAGCAGCGAAAGCTTCCACCCGCTCCTGGACGCCAAGCCACGGTTTCTTTGCAGCAGGAGGCTGGAGAGGCACGAGGGGAATATCTGCATTTCTCCCCGATCAGTCACTGGAACGAGCATTATCGCTGGAACAATGGGCTCAGCCCGGGCCTGCCTTGCCAGAGCGGCTTCGCTGCGCCGCTCCCTCCCGGATTTATTTTTGTCCGGGCTTGGAGCGAGTTGTGGAGATCAGGTGACGGTGCCCGAGGAGCGTTTGGCATCGCCCGTCCTGCCGCCGTGTGCGCACATGTCCGCCGGAGCAGCGAGCAGGCAGGGATGATGGAGCGGGGCTCGGCAGGCAGGGTGGCCGCTCTCTCCTCGCTGGATCCTTTCCTCTTCGCTAATCCTGCTCCGGTGACCAGCTCATGGGAGAAGGGGTGTTCCCTCACGGTGTGGAGATCACTCATGTTCTCACTTGCCCTGGCTCATAGGTTTGCAACGCAGTCTAGGGATTCTGAACCGGTGCCTGTGCTTTGGCACTGGGATTAGGATCTGGAAACCAGTTTCTGATGGAAACGAGTCACAGGGGTGACCAAGGAGCCATGCAAATGACTGTGGCAGAGCCAGGTAAGCCCAGATTCCCGAGGACCAGTGAAATGTCTCCATCTCTGAGCTTACCTCCTTTGTGGTTTCCACACTGTGTTGCATTTGAGCAGTGCCTAGAGAGCCCAACTGATTCCCAGCGCCCCCCGTGCTGTCCCAGGGGAGCAGTCAGCCTGGCAGATGTGGCTGAGATAACCTTTGAGTGGCTCATTTGGCAAGGTAGCCAAATCTCAGTAGTCTTGGACACAATAATAAATACTGGGGGTCCCTGGGGCACATCAAGGAAACCTGAGCCTCTTGGTGACTCCAGGAAGAACCAGGACTTGGAGGCTTGGGTCAGAAGCTGGATTCAGGGTCCTGCCCAGTCTGAGGGTTGCTGGGTGGGGTACTTCCCCCCTGCTCCCTCTAGGTTTCATCAGAACATGGTCCATTCCCAGTGAACAGTGGTCAGCTGTGTCATGTGGACCAGGCTCCCAAGCCATTGGGAGCTGAAACTCCCAACCTTTGCTAGAAATCTACCCAAAATCTAGGTCATGCCAGCCCTGGACTGTGACATGTTCAAAGCCTGGATGCGAGCATGAATCAAACCCAGACTGCCCACAGTCCTGAGCAGGGATTTTTGGAGCCTACTTCCCCCTGATCCCCAAATGTCCTCTTTCAGAAGGACCAAGTGAAGCTGCTACAGCAAGAGCCCGCCTCGGGCTGTGCCATCAGTGATGCTCTGAGTCAAAACGTCTCCCAGCGATGCATCTTGGGCTCAGTTCTCCAGCAGTGACATGAAGGTACCCACAGGAATTCAGGGACACTCCGCTGGCTGCCAGCATCCTTGGCCCCACAGAAACACCTTGCTCACAAAGAAACCACCTCAGCTCCATCTCCAGCTTCTGCAGAGCCCCTTCTCGGAGATAAGTGTGGCCACTGCTGGCAAGTTCATCCCCCTGCTTTCTCCATCAGCTGGAAACAATCTGCATCACTGGAGGTTTTTATTTCCCAGGGGGCTGTGAAGAGAGAGGAGCCTGGAGTTAATCAAAGCCTGGAGAATACACAGGAGCAGCCATGGCTGCAGGAAGCTCACAGGCTCCTGCACTGGAGAGGAGGCAGAGCTGCACTGAGGTCTGGGGCGATGGGGCTTGTGGCAGGCTGGGGATTTGCTCCAGTGATTGACACTGTGGGTACGTAAGGAACAAGACCCTAATTTTTCAGGTGTGGGATGAGCATTGGGACCAGGGTGCTGTGCCACATCTGGGAGGGCCTGGGCAGTGCTAGAGGCATGTGCGGTATCACTTGACATACATGAGCAGCCCAAAGCCATGTCCTGTGACTCTACGCTTGAGTCCAGCCTCAAAGTGCTCTGTGGCAGAGACTGGGGCTCACCCTGACCCCCGGGGGGATTCAAGCTGCGGTCTGTGAGCAGCACACTGAGACCATCACCCTCCGTGGGTCAGCCATCCTGCAAAGCCTCCTTTTTTATACAAATCCCAGCGCATGATATGAGAGTGGAAGGAGCCTGCCCTGCCTCAGCGGGTCATTTCAGGCTTGGCTGAGCTTCTTTCCTCTCGAGGGGCTGCTTGCCAGCGTTTCGGAAATGGCACCGGTGGGATCTGCAGCCCAGGCACAGCACCGTCCATCGAGGACCCGCTCTCTGCAGTTCAGAGCAGCAAATCCCTTTTGCAAGCAGGAAGATGAGGATGGACAGAGTAGGAGCAGGTCCCTCTGCCAGCCCAGCACCATCCTCGTGAGCAGGAGGCAGCGGTACCCGCTTCCCGTGCTGGGAAATCCTGACCGAGTTCTCACGTGCAGCAGGGACACGGTGACCATCCTGACCTCACCTGCTGCTCCCCGTGGTTTCTGTGGCTTGTTGTCATGTGTCCAACAGATGATTTACGTTGAGGCTGGGTCTCCAGGGAATACTTTATGACTTGTGGCAATGGAAATCTATGGACCCCTCTGGCAACAGTTGCACAGAGTCTAACACAGCTTCAAGGGACTGACCCTGCCAGTGTCTCCCAGCTGCCTTTCCCTGGATCACCGTGTCTGGATATCTTTGATGTTGAGATCAAAGAGCCTGTGTTCATCCACAGGGCTGGGAACACCCAGCAGAAGGGATGCAGGCGCAAAGGAACGTCCTCTTCTGCACTCTCAGCCTAACCTTTACAGTGCCGTGTGGAGAGAGGACGCCAATGCACGCCAAAGGAAATTGTGGGCAGCACCCATCGGTCTTCTCATGGGGAAGATGACTGGGCTGCTCTGCTGGATGACATTTTGCAGACATTTCACTCGCAGGAGCTGAGCACGTTGCAAGCAAGGTGTGTCCAGGCAGCATTTGTACCGGAGGTCAGGTGCACACTCTGGTCACTGGACTGTCACAGTCAAGGCAACGTGTCTTTCTGGGCTAATTAGGGGAAATGTCAGGGACCTTGCAGCCAAACACTGTAAAGCAGCCAAGACTGACAGGCCGGAGCTTCTCCTTTCACTCCACTGGCGTTCCACTAATTGTAGCTCTTGCTAATTAAAAGTCAGTGATGTGGCTTTGATGGCTGCAAGTCAGGTCCCCCAGGTGACCCCTGGGCAGAGGCTGGGTGGTGGGGAAGGAGGGGGTCATCCCTGGAGCCTGGAATGCTCCCTGCCACACCATGATCGGGGCCAACAGAGGAGCCAGGCATCCAGGAGAGTCCTCCAAAGGAGGAATGAGATCAGAGCCAACCTTTCCAGAGACATGGGGTAGCTGAGAGGTGCTCCAGACTCCGAGTTGTTGCGCTGAGCTGGCGTGAAATGCTCTGTGCCAGCTGCAAAGTCACTTTGCAGGCAGCAATGGTGAGTCTCCAGTAACCACACGGCTCTGGGAGCTGGGGCTCTGCAGCAGGCTTAGCAAATCCCACAACAAACTGGTGTAAGCTGGCAACACCCTGCCTCTCCCAGGGGAAAAGAAGATCCGGGTCACTGCCAAGCACTTAAAGTATGACAAAGTAAATCTGGATGATCTTTAGAAGTGCAGTTTCTCATTGGCTTGTTGGTCACTGGCCTAACAGCTTTCTCTTCCTTATTTCCATGTGAGAACAGCTCAGGTTTGGTTCAGATGTGTTTTCCCACGGGATAAATAATCTCTCCGTGAAAACCGATCCTGAGCAAAACTAGGAGGAGCATCCAGATGCCAGCAGGAATGTGTAAGGTAAGTGACTCTGGGGTAATTTCATTACAAAGTGCTTGTGCTCTTACTGCATCAAAACAAACTCACAGAAAACAGTGAATTTTCACCCCAGACACATCTTCAGCCCAAGCTTCTGCCCTGCTCTCTCTGACTGGAGTAAATAACGTGCCTTAGACTTTTTTCATACCCATACTGCCCTGTTTTGAAATCCATGGGCCAAGGGAGTGTTAGTTAAGTAGCTGTAAGGATGTCAGTTAAGAACTTGGTAGATGATGGTTTTGTCACCTGGAGAAGCTGAAGACGGGGATAGAGACATCAGCTTATATCGCTTTAGAGGTTGCTCGAGGTCTTGGGAGAGGATGATGGTTTGAGAGAGGGTGAACTGTACGAAGAGGGTCTAGAAGAGGCAGGACAAGCTGGTCCCTCTGCTAGGCAGAGACATCTTCCAGCTCTGGGTGAGCAGACTTCGGAGAACGGCTCGAAGCCTTCAGCGTAGTGCATCTGCCTGGGGAGATAGAGAGGCTCGTGCTCAGCTCCTCTCCTTAGACCACAGCTGGGGAGAGGTTGTAGATGGAAAGCTCGTAGCTCAGGCTGGCTGCTCTTGGTGGGCTAATAATACCTCTGGGAGAAGGTCAGGTGGGCAGCAGCGAGGGCAGCTCCTGTTACAGGCAGTCACACATCACCCTTGGCTGCCGGAGCCTCCAGAAAAGTTTTGGGACATCTTGGGAGGAGAACTGGTACTGCAACTCCCTCCTCCATCAGTGGCTTTCCAGGGGAGGCGATAGCAGCCGGTTATCCCCACCGTAGTGCGGAGCGATGCAAGAAACCTCAGCACCAGGCCCTGCTCTCCAGTCCCTGCACTGCATCCACCACATCCCCACATCGTTCCCTGCTTCCCTGTCCCAGCAGGACCGGGCTGCCCCCGGACAGGCCACCGCACTGTCCCACTGCAGCAAATGTCCCAGCAGAGAGGGTTTTGCTTGCTGAAAAGCTGCTTAGCAGCTTATGGAAACAATAAAAGTAGTATTATCTTCAATGGCGAGGCAGATGGTTTGGATGATTGGTTTGACTTTTAAGCTGGATTTGAGCTACGGATATTCTGATTTTTAACAATTTTTGGCTGGTCAGACTCCGGCGGCGTAATCCCCAGATTCCAACTCCCCATAAATCCAGTCCTCTCTGTGCCGGGGGCCGCGGGATGGAGACCTGCCCTGGGGAGGAACGGAGGGAGGGGGGAATGCAGAGACCTACATGCTGGGGGGAGGACCCAGCCACCCACCCCCGGGGCTGGCAACCACCCGACCCCGCTGCCACCACCATGGCCACCGCTAGCCTGCCGTGTGCCGGGAGTCCCCGTTGCCACCCTGACCTTGCGGGGACGATACCCCTCTCCGCTCCCATCCGGCGTGGGCGACAGCACTCTGCAAATCCATCGCTGGCAGGAGCCCAGGCCCCAGCTTCTCCCCCGCCCCACATTGTCTTTTTCAAAGCGATTTATTTAGGCTTTCTCCTAATTATCAGGAGCTGCGGACTTCCCCCTACCATCTGAGCACTGTTACCAGCCCGCAACGCTCCTCCTGCCGACACCGAGCGCCTGTTCTTGCCGTCGCCCCCACACCCGGCGTCATTATGGTGCTGCCGTATGGTGCTGCTCAGCGGACGACGTCTCGTTCTCCAGGGCATGGCTGGGGACCTTCTCCGCCTCTCCGGTAGTTGTGACCCTCAACCATCCACAAACCTCACCAGGGGCATGGGGCTCTGCCTGACTCCAGGGCTCACAAGCAGCCTCTGAGGCTTTTTTGGGGTTGCTCCCATCCCATGTGCTTGGCCTGACAAAGGGCAGCAAGGAAGGGGTATGGGGATGAAATCCAGTTTCATCTCCATTGGGATTGGGGAAGGCTCCTCAGGAGAGCAGCTCCAGCCAAATAAAAGCCATCCCAGGGGGTTTATGGTTAGAATCATAGAGTTAGTTTAGTTGGAAGAGACCTTTAAGGTCATCAAGTGCAACAGTTAACCCAGCACTGCCAGGGCACCACTAAACCATGTCCCTCAGCACCACTTCTACATGGCTTTTAAATCCCTCCGGGGATGGAGATTCCATCACTGCCCTGGACAAACCCTGGTGCTGAGGCGTGTGCAGCACACCCTCAGGGTCTAAAATTATTAATTACCTGCCCCATACCTTCCCGGTTGCCCAGCCTGACGAAAGCCATCATTCCAGCACCTGCTTCCTATAGGAATCATTTTCGTTTAGCAAATCAGAGCATTAAATTAAAACTCCCGTAAAACCAGGGTCGTCTTTGTGTTTACATTGAATTCGTAAACTGAGCAAAAGAGGAAGACTTCTACAGAGGTCAAAGGTCACCCAAAACTTCCCTTCAAGAGAAATAACATCAATTTTCTGATCTGATCACGAGCTTTGGAGCTGGTTGGTAGTCACCGGAGAAGCAGAGGGTACAAGAGGGAGGGAGTGATGGAGGTGAAGGACGTGGAGGTGCTCTAAGGCAGTTTGGGTCAGTCCTGCAACCAGGCAAAATCATTTCCCTGCTGCAGCCAGGTCACGAAACAACAGAGGGGAAAAAAAATCTGGTTTAAGGAACAGGGGTGGTTTGGGGTCTGTTTGTGAGCAGCAGCAGCTGCAGGAGAGTGAACCTAGAAAGCTGTGGCTGAGCACTGGGGGTGCCCAGTGGGTACCAGGGAGGAGAAAGCGGCTGCTGGCAGCGGGATTCAGAGCTGCTTCTCCCCGGCCGTGCACCGGGCAGCCAGGACAGCGAGCGGGACCGCGTCCCTGCGGCTGCGGTGGCTGCGAGCTCCGCGCCCGCTCCCCAGCAGCCTTTCCCCTGCCAGCTCCCCCGGGGCCTGGCAAAGCACTGCCAGAGCTGCCAGGCTTATCTTTAGCTCTGTTCCCTCCCTCGCCCCCGCGCCCACCTCCTCGCCGCACACCACATCCCCGGCCCCCACCAAAAACAGGCCGTTATATAAGCGCTCGCAGCAACCATCTGGGGCTGAGTCAGCCACGAACCCAAACGGACAGCAAGCCCACCAGGCGGGGATGGCAGCCCCCAGATAACAGGTTTTTAAGGTCATCCCCTCCACAGCACCATTCCTGCGTGTCCAGCATCCCCGTCCAGACCTTGTGTGGGTGCTGCTGTCCAAGGAGCACGGAATCTGGAAGGGAACGGTGAGAAAATGCCCAGTCCGGAGGACAGGTGTCATGCTTGGGGTCAAAGAAGGGAAGGCTTAATTACACTCTAATGAGGTATTGCCAAAATAAATGTGCCAGCTGCAGGGCAAGAGGAGGGGATGATGCCACAGGCTGGGGAAGGGGTATTGGCCTCCCAGCTCCTCTTCTCTCTCCAGCCACAGCCCTGATATCCCACTGGAAAACCTTCTGCACATCTTCCCTTCGAGCAGCACCACCGTGCTCTGTTTGACTCTGTTCATTTGTTGCTTTTTTTTTCCCTCAAAACTCAGGGTCAGGTCGAGGATCTCCTTTACCTCCTTTAAATCCCCATTTTTCTCCAGGAGCAGCAGCGTGGTGAGTGTTTGCGACCTGAACTTTGCAGCGTTGTGCTGATTCACGACGGCTTGTCACCGAAACTGCCTAAAAGCGACAGAAAAAGGGACGCTGACTCATGTGTTTGCCTTCCCCAAGCGAGGAGAAAAGTGAAAGGTGAGCAAAGTACTTAATGAGTGATAATTATATTCAGCACTGAAAAATTCAATCCATGCTAATAAGTCGGTGTGTTATTACTAACAGAGGCCTTTTAGAATTACAAAAAAAAATAAATTTAAAAGTTTTAACCTTGACAGTGACCTTTCAAACAAGAAGTGTAAGGAAACCCCTAATTTTGTCCCACTCACACTTACAAATCAGTGTTAAGGAGAAACTCCAGCTGCCGTCTTCCCAGTCTCCCCGCAGGATGCTGGGGGCTGGTTTCCCAGAGATATCCCATTATACAGCAGGATGAAATCCAGTGTGGGATGGGGTGGGATGTGGCACGAGGAGTTAGAGAGCCAGCCTGTTGGTGGGAGAGCCCTTGGCCTTGCCATTCAGGGCAGGCAGAGCGGGGAAAAAGGAGTCGGAGAGGGTCCACCTTAATGCGGGATGAAGAAGCAAATTGCCAGCAGGAGAGCAGAGATGCTGCTCTGTTACTATGGTTACCCCCAGCGACAACCAAGCATCTCTGGGTATCACCCTGCGGTACCCGAGCTGCTCCCGGCCACCCGGAATGGCACTGGAGCAAGTCAGGTGGGCAAGGGAACAAATTTGGAGAGGTTTGTAGGATCTGAGCTTCTTGATGCAGCCAGAAGAGAGGATGCATCCATGATAGATGGAGAAGCCCCATCTCCAGCTGGGGCAAAGTTTCTGCTTCCACCCTTCCGAGATGTGCAGCATCGCTGGGGAGGATTCATTAGGAAACGCCAGGGATTTGATTCCCTCTGATCAAGGTGGGATTGGCCCATTCAGATTTCGGTCATGGTGTGTTTGAGCCAAACCCATCCAAGCTGATGACAAAAGACCCTGCTTTTGGGGAGGTCAGAAACCTCTGCAAAGGCACAGAGAGCTGTCCCGGTCCCCTGAAGCCAAAGGGAAAGAAGCAGGAGGGCAGGAAGCAAGAGCTGCTGTAATGTTCAGTTTAGAGAGGGGTTTTAGCATTTAAAGACATCTTGAGGGTCAAAATTGGAGGTTGCCAGCTAAGAAACAACCCCAACCTCAGCCTGTTGGTTAGCATCCCTGCCAACAACACCCTGGCTGTGCTCTCGAGGTGTAAGCAAAGTCCTTCCTCTTAGAGGCAGCTGCCTTCCCATCCCCGCAGCTCGTTAATTTAGCTCCAAACCCCAAAGATAAGGATGGCGGGAGTGGAAATAAAGCAAGGACCGAACGTCCTGGTAGCACATTTCCCGTGGTGCCAGCCTCGGCTCAGCTCCCTGGGGATTTCTGCTACCAGGCAGCCACCCAGGGAGGAATTCTGGAGGCAGTGGAAACCATCCCCGGGGGAGCTGCCGGCTCCTGAATCATTAAATGCTTCCACAAATGAAGCGATGGGTTTTGGAGTGCAAACTGCTGCGCGAGGAGTCACTGCCGCATGGCAAAGCAAACCCTGAGAGCGGAGGCACAAGAGCCTTGGGAAGCTGGTGACAGTCCCTAGGCCAGATGCTGGCAGGGCCCTGACAGAGCATCCCTCACGCCCTCCCTGACATTTTCCTTTCAAAGATCCAGCCCGTGTTTTGGAGGAGAGCAGGGAGGTTTTTCCCATCTCACCTCCTCCCTGCCTGTAACAAGCCATTACCTTCCCCAATAACCCCCCACCCCTCTCCTCAGCAAGACAAAAGCTTCCAGAAAAGCATCTGGTCCAGATTTAAAGACATTAAGAGACAGAGATTGGTAGCTTGTTCTAATAGCTAATCATTATTAAAAGATCGCTCCTTATTTCCAAGACAGATTTGTCTGGCTTCGGCTTCCAGGAAGAGGTGGTTATTATGCCTTCTCCTGGTAGATTAAGTTACCTCTTCGTACCAGTGTGTTCTCCCCATGACAAATGCTGTTAGCAAGTCACCTCTCAGTCTTTCCCTTTGAGAAATTAAACGGGCCACTCTCTTAAATCGTGCTTAGCCCCTACCTTTGGTGATTAGAGTGAGTTGCTTGCAGCGAGATTTTTTTTTTTTAATGAGTAAAAAACCTCCCATGTAGAGGAAGGGAGGGAGCCAATGGGACCCAACTGACCATCACCGGTGGGTGGAAGCTATCGATCACCTGTCGCCCGACTCAGATGCAGACCCGTGACCAGCCGGAGAAATGGTGATGAATAATCTCTCCAGGTTATCTTGGTACAGCCACCCCGTTCCCTACAGCAGCCAGGTGCGACAGGCAGGAAGAAAATCCAGGCTGGTGAATCTTGTGTCCACCAGGCCATTAACCTCTCCATAAATAGCATCCCACACACTCACTCTGCTTTCCTTCAGCCGTGACGTACCATTAAAGACATTTAAACTGTCACTTGGCCACAGCACGGTGTCCCCTGAGGTCCTCAGAGGAGGCAATGCCTGTAGGAAATAGATCCTTGTAGGCCCAAGGGCGACCAAGGTCGCTCTGAGAAGATTTGTTGGGTCAGTCTCAGATGACTGGACTCTTTCTGCCTGGGTTCCAGATACATTTTCCCATCTCCGGGCTCCCCGCATGGCTGAGCCGCCACGATCCGGTCCCCGGGTGAAAACCCATCAGGGCAGCGCAGCAGAGCAAAGGATACCCATGGATGGGGCTGTGAGGGGAGGGGGGGACCCCCACAGAGCCCCCCCATCACACCAAATATCCCTACAGCCACTTCCCTGGTAGCAAGGAAAAATTATCTTCTCTTGCAGGATAACAGGGAAAATTCAGCTGTGGGGTTTCTGCTCCTACCTAGAGGCAGTAGGATGGACATTTGCTAAAAAGCTCCTAAAAAAAACCCTCTCTGTTTGTCCTGCTGGCCCCCAGCCTTGCTCCAAGTTTGCTGCATGTATATATGATATGTGTGACAACCGACAGACTCGAAAGCAGGTGTGAAGTTTGCTCCAGGCAGCCACTTCCCTACGGTCTTGAAAATATACAGCACGACGCCAGATATTTTAAATAGATCAAAATACATTTATTACATATTTATATTATTTTCTCTAGTCTATTTATATCTTTTTGGAGACTCTTATATATAATATATATATAATATATGTAAAATAACATAAAATTGGCCAGTTTTGTCATCTGAAATACATTTTACAAATATATATATACATTGCCACATATATCTCAAATATATGTGCAATGAGACAGAGAAACACCGGAGGTGGAAAAGGTACAGATACTTTTCGTTGCATCCATCAACTTCTCTATCGCTCCACGTCACTGGCGCCCCGGCAAGCGGACTCAGAGTTTTACCTCTGGGAAACCAGTGCTCCCAGTTGCCCGCTTGCCCTTGTGAACTGGTGCTGGGTCTCACTCCCCAAACCACGTGAGGCCAAGCCCGGGAGAGCACCGGAGTGCGATTTAGAGGCGGGGGAGATGGAGGAAAGATGGTGCCCGTGGGAAAGGGCGGGGGGCCAGACGTGCGCAGCTGGGTGGCAGCAGGTCGGGCGCCGTCCCACCTCCCCTCCCTGCGGCCGAATCCTGCCCTGAGCCAACAACCCCCATGGCAGCATTCCTGAATTGAGGGGGTGGGAGAGCAGGATCCGGCTGGAGAGCCGGACCCGGCTGCCGCACGCTGGTTTCAGCATACGAGAAATGAGAGGGGGAGGGCACACGCGCACGGGGGGACTCTTTTGGTTGCCAGCACGAGAGGAGAGGAAAGAGCAGGAGGCTTTAAAAATAAATATATTTGTTCTGCCTTATTAAAGATAGAAAAGGTGGCTCTGGATTCATCTCCTACAAAAGGTTTGAAGGTCAAGCAGGCACCGAATCGCGAAAGGTCAAGCGCTAAGTGATTGTCCCAGCCCTAAAAGACTAAGTGCACTAAATTCAGTTATGAGAAGCTAAGGCTCATCCCAATGGCTCCCAGCTCCAGGGACCCAGTGCCCGGCCAAGCAGGGACACCCCACGGCTGCTGAGCGCAGAGGATGCTCTTTCCAGCCGGTGGGTTTGGGGTGTGGGGATGCGGCTGCTTTCTGCTCTCACCGGTGGATGTTTTCGGGGTAAAGCCAAGTGGGAGCAGCAGAGGGTCTGGGCCTCAGTCCCCGGCCAGGGCAGCGGCTGCTGCTGGAGGCTGCCTGTGCCCCGGCCGAGGGCAATCCCTGCAGTACGCTGGCCAAGAGGATTAGCGGCTCTTTCCTTTCTCGGATTCCTGCCATCCTCCAAGGATCAAGTGTAACGGTGGAGTTAACTCCATGGATGGAGCGGCCTCGCCTCGGGGGAAACGGCCGCTGCCTGTTTTTTGGGAAGTACATGTACCCTTGCTTAGCTCTGAGCCCCTTCCCACTGCGATCTGGCTCCATCCCTGCTGTGACCAACACCAAAACCCACACCCCTCTGGGGAACCCAAGTGCCCACCAAACACCACGTTTCGGGCTTTTTTTCACCTTTTTTCCTTTCTCCC
>VWZK01015088.1:234410-269798 GCA_013396935.1 Baryphthengus martii
AAAAGAAAAGAAAAGAAAAGAAAAGAAAAGAAAAGAAAAGAAAAGAAAAGAAAAGAAAAGAAAAGAAAAGAGAAAAGAAAAAAAGAAAAAAGAAAAAAAGAAAGAAGAAAGTAAAGGAGTTGTGGCCGGTCGGGCATCTCCAAACTTCCCTCCAAGCCCTGACTGCATCCCCCAAACCAAAGAGAAGAGGTTGTGGCACAAAGACTTGCAAATACACCTAAACTTTCTGGCTTTGTCTGGTTCAGGCGCCGGCGCGGAAGCCGTTGCCATAGCTTTGCAGACCACCGGTGGGTTTTGAAGCACAATCTGGACCGGGGATCTGTGCAAATCCCCAAGGCAGAAGTCTTTATGGAGGCATATGACAACCGAAAAAGAATAGCGCTCAGTGCTCTACTCCCACACGCCACCCCCCAACTTCACCATCATTTAAATCAGTCTTAAGTTGGAAGAATTCAAATCAACACTGTCGTCACAGAGCCAAGCAGAGAGGTGACACAACTTGGATGCTGCCAGGGAAATTGCCCCCCTGAGACTCCAAACCCACCAGCCCATCACTTTGTGAAGCCCTATCGAGAAATCGTTTGTTTTCCTCACAACCCGCTGCCCCCCAGCCCTCCATCCCCTCTGGCCAGGGCTGACAGAGAGATTTCCAACCAGCCTTCCCCCTTGGGAGCAACAGGAGGGGGACTGCGGGGAGAAAAAAATATCCAAGACATGTTGCTGAGCCTGGAGAGCCACAGTTGGAAAAGAAATCAAAGCTTCCAAAGAGAGAGATGCCAAGGGGATATGTTGTTCCCGAGAGAAACAGGACATTCCTCTCTGAGGAGGAGGAAGGGAGGAGGAAGGCTCCTACCACCTCTTTCAGCTACTCATCATAGGTGCTGGGGGGGTTTCTGTGCACGGCAGCCTGCTCGGGCGGCTTGTCCCCGCTGTGCAATGCTGCAGATACAGATGGCATCGCAGCTACTGACTTGTTTTGTTGTGGGTTTTTTAATTATTTTTTTCACCCTAAAAGCACGTTTTCAATTTGAGGAAAAGGTTGCTGGCTTTTGCCAGCAGCTAGGCAGATGTGAAGCTGCTCTTCAGGCTCCCAGAGACCTCCCTGCCTTCCTGCACCCCGCCTCCAGACCCTCTGTGGTGCTGGGGACGATCGGCAAACTCCTCAGGGCTCTTATGGGACTCACATAGTGAGGAAGCTGGAGGAAAAAATGAAACTTTGCTATTGCCAGAAGTGCCAAAATCAGATTCCAGTCTAGTCTAGAGGGTGATTTAGATTTCTTTGCAAACCATTTTTGGTTTGCAGAATCGAGCTGGAAGCAAGCGGGAGAGATCGCTTCAGTGCACTCCCTGTTGCTACCCTGAAACCACCCAATTTGGCTGGTTCAGCATCATTTCTGCAGCAAATTGTTCCTGCAGGAAGTTTTATACCTGTGCCCTTGGGCAAAGCCCTGACAGCATCCTTCGCTGGGAATAAGTTACCTGCCTCTTCAAGGCAACACCTAGGGAGGTAGGAGGGAGAGGAGGATGGGGAGCAGAGTCGACCCAGCTATAAATAACTCCATGGAAAGGAAACAGGAGAAAAAGCAACAAACAGAAACCAGTAACTCCAGGGAGATGGGTTCAGCTACGGGCACTGGGTGCAAACAGCTCCTCACGCTCCACGCGACTCCGTAGAATCGGAGGAAAAGGGGTCCATCGTGGCTCGACGGAGCAGGATGTAGCCCGGCCGACACCTTTCTATGGGCAGGGTGTGTGCTATGAGACGCATTGCTCACGGCAAGACCTCATCCACTCTGCTTCGTTTAAAAAGATAACGATGAGAAAGGGGAGAGAGAAATTAAGGAGAGTCAAATTAAGGGGAGTTAAATTAAGGGGCCCGTTGGACCATGCCAACGCAACACTGGCCTGGCTTCTGGTGTCACCGGCACCAAACACCCGGCGAGCCCGTCCCTGAAAGCGCCAGCAAGCTGTGAAATAACCTGTGTTTAAGGCAATCGTTATTTGCAACCTGCGATCCCGGCAGAATAAAGGTAGAAAAAGCAACTTCTCATTTTTACCAATAAAAGGGAATTGCAGAGGCTCAGCAAGCACCGTGGCCAGCAGGTCACAACCAGCAGTGCTGGAGTGATTTGTCCTAAACAAGCTAGATTTAGTCAAACTAGCCTAGAATAAGGCAGGGAAAACAACCTAGAGTTTGTCCTGCCGATGCCTGCCAGGTATTAGCCCCACAGAAGCGGAGGGGCCAGCAGAGAGGAAGCAGAGCAGGCTCATCCCCACCGCTGCTTTCGCCTCCGCCTCCGGAAAAGTGAATGAAAAGCTTCAATCACGGCTCCCGCGTCTGGATATTGCCCTGAAGTGCATTAAAGGGGGTTTATATTTTATCTCTTTTCCCAGCCCACCTTCCCAGAGCACATTAGTCCCTGTCCCCAAAGGCTACTGGAGGAGCCTGGCACCGGGGAACATCCACAGGACTAGTTTTCCCCAGAAAAATCAGCCGAGCCGCTTCAGTTTTGCTTGCGTGTAACTTATTATTAAAGCTCAGCAAATAATTCAGGGCGAAAGCTTCAGGAACAACGTTTTGCCTTTTCATTTTCCGCTCTCGAGCTGTCTGTGATTTTCCCAGCGCTCGGGGATGATTTAAAGACCTGTCTCCGGCCGGGAGCGCCTTGCTGCGACGACGGCTGCGAGTGTTTGATGGCCCGTATTTCACATGCGTAGATGAGGACACACCGGACGCTTAAGGATGGATGAGTCTTTCCCGGTATCCTAATTAGCATTTGCAAGTAGGGTTTGGGTTGTTTTTTTTTTCTGTGCTTGAGACCTGCAAACACTTCGTGCAGCGCTAGCGAACGCCTGTTCGTTAGGAGAGGCTCGATGAGCACTTTGTTTTATGGCTCAGTATTTTGCTGGCCTGGACACAACATTTCCACAGAGCACCTCATTCCCAGCCCCTCTTTGCACCCTAAAACATCATTAAGAACACAGGAAAGATGTGAGGAGGACGGGACCACGGGCAGAGCTGTGAGGCCATTGGATTGAGACGGCTCTGACCTTCCAGCGCTGCAGCCATCCCAGGAATTTGCTTCCTCATTAGCGGAAAGGTTAGGGAGAACGGCTCGGCGCTGTGCAAACTCCCCGTGGTGCTCGCATGACGCAGGCTGGCAAAGGCAGCTCGCCCCGACCAAGTAAAACCAGCCGGGAAGGGAGATCCAACGCTCCCAGTTTACAGTGCAGGGGTGCCCAGTTCAGAGGTGCCCATACTGGGAGTAAGTCTGGCTCCGGGAACCCCACGCCGGGGCAAAGCTGAGTCTGTCCTGGAGGCCACGTAAACTGTCTAATCTAAGAGACACCCTCGATCCTTTTCCTGTAGGGAGAGAGCTGGTGTCACCCACTGTGACACTCACCGAGGATGCTGAAGGAGCTAAGAAAGGCTTCCCACCTGGAGCCAGCACTGTAGGCAACCACATCTTCAAGGACCTGGCCGTAGACAAAGGGACCACTCTGGGTTTGGGCAGGGCAGCCGCTACCACTCGGGCTTTTTTGCTTTAGGGATGGAGGAAATGGATGACATTAACCTCCTGCTGTAAAGACCACGCCATGCATGGGACAGGAAGAGCAATTTAATGCCCCCCAGCACCCAAAAAGGAGCCAGGGCCACTCTCGGGGCCACTCCGAGTGACTGAGCCTGGGGCTCCATTAGTCCCTGCTGGAAAGCCCTCTCCAGCCAAAGCGCTTTCTCCTCCCGTTGCGTAATTGCACTTTGCCGAGCAAACCCAGCCACCGGCGATGCATTTTCTCCAACATCATTGCTCTTCCCCAACGTTTTCCTTATTCCTTTCACACACTTCGGACAGTCACCGAAGCACCCGGAGAGAGAAAGAGAGACAAACCCAACGCTCGTCGCACCCGTAAAGCAAAACCCAGGATGAAAAAAAGGAGGGAAGAAAAGCATAAAGTAATGTCAGGTGCCTCTCCCCAATCCGACCCCTCCCGGTTTGCCTGTGGGGGTTTGACAAAAGTGCTTTTCGGCTGACAAAATGATTACAGGGTGCCGAGACAGTAAGTTGCACATAGGATTTCTTCCCTGCATTTCAAGCAGGGCGAGGCCACGGCTGCAAAAGCAGCTGCACTTCTGGAGGGGTCACAGAGATGAGGGAGAGGGGAGGTGGCAGGAGTGGGGATCTGGGGATGAGAGGCAGGAGGGATGTTTTCTACTCAGAAAAAAAAAAGCAAGGAGAGAGCGAGTGTGAGCGTGCACGAGAGTGCGAAGCCAAAGGCAGGAGATGGTGCAGGTCCATGGATGGGTTGGGTTTGGGAGGGGGTTGGTGCCAATGTCCGGACCGGTCCGAAGCGGGAAGACGAGCAGCTGGAGCCGCTGCTCCCTTGAGCAGGGTCAGATCCTGTGGCCTTGCTACAAGGCAGGGTTTGAGCAGCAGCAGCTCTGGGAGCGTCTGTGCCCGGCGCGAAGAGACTGCACGGGGCAGAGCCAGGTGCCCTGGGTGCACTTGGACTCCCCGTGCCTGCAGGCAGTGGGTGCTGGGCAGGGGGGAGGAGGAGAGGAGGATTTCAGCTCCAAACTCAATCTGTTGGAGAACTTGGCCTGCTCCCCGTCAAGCTGAAAATAGCACATATGTAAGGACGTGCACGCAGTGCTGGCTGTGTCCTCACCGAGCGCTTCCTTCCTGCCACGCTCCACAGAGCGTCCCGGCCCTCAGCCTGCCGCCTCCGACCCCCTGCAGCCCCCATGTCCCCTCCACAAGGGACGGGTCTCAGGCAAAGGATTTTTGGGGTTCTTTTCTTTCAGCAAAGTGGGGCCAATGCTCAGCTGCAGAGCTGGAGCCCGGTCTTTTCACCTTCATCTGCTTTTTGCATTTACCGCAAGGTCCGTCCGACAGCGGCATCCCCACCGCTATCATCTGGAGCGGGCGAGGATGAGTGCGGAGCACGGCGGGAGCCGAGCTTTATTAGAAACAAGCATCTGGCTCCAGCCCTCCCCTCAGCCACCAGCCCGGGCTTGGGCTCGGAATGGGGCCACGAGCACACATGATTACCCGGGCAGCAGCGGCAGCAGGCGAGAAACTTCCACAAGTCCCCAATATTTCTCCAGATTTTATCTTCAAACCTCTTATTGGCAGTGGGAAAATAAAGACATCAGCCTCCTCTGCGGGAGCACGTGCTGCCCAGCCAGGGTCGAGCCCCAGCCCTCGGAGGGACGGTGAACTAGCAGAGCGTGCAGCAAGCTGGAGGATGGAGATAACCCTGGCGGCAACCAGAGCTGACTCCTGCAGCAGGGAAGGAAGAAAAGAAGCCAAGGTCCCCGTGGACATCGGACATGGGAATAATGGGAAAGTTTTGTGGGAGCTTGGGAGCAGCTCTGAGCACAGCTTGTGCAAAGCCCCGCTCCTCTCCCATCCCTGCTTTGAATTCCCCTAAAGAAATGTTCCCCCTAAAGGGCAAGTACCCTGGGATGGAGGAAATAGAGCATTTCTCCGAAGGAGGCTTACAGGGTGGTAACAGGGGGGATTTGGATGATCCCCTAAGCAGCAGGAGCCGGCAGCCCTCCCACCAGCCAGTCCAGCCATTCAGGCCATGGCCCCCCAACGGAGCCCAGCAGGAGAGGCATGGCTCTCTGCAAACACCTTTCTCACCCCAAATCTCCACTCTGTTGGGTCATTGCTTTGCAACATCGGCTGCCTCATGCTGCAGAGCCTGGCTGGGGACAGCAGCCGGGCACCCAGGGACATCTCTGGCTGGGCAGGAACCGAGCACACACGCCCGCATCCGCAGCGCACCAAAAACACGCCGGAGCATCGCCAAACCCCCTCTGCTTTCCAGGGCCTCTGAAGAGCGGCCGGCATTAGCGAGCGTGCGGTATCGGCTCTCCTGAAACAAAGCCATTGTGGTTGAGGCAGGATCCTTATTAATTCTTTCCTCTCTTTAATTTCCATTTTTTTCCTCTGTTCCCTTTCCAATTGCTCGGGGAGGGCTCGGGCCCCTGCGGCCCAGTGCCACTGGTGTTACCCCTCCGTGACGTGGGGGTGTGATGGGTGAGTATGTTTGGGGTTGATAATGACAGGCACGAGGGGAAGGGACCCTTGCATGGGGCAGAGTCCCTTGGGAGGAGGGGAAAGGGAGAGTGGAGAGCATTGAAATAGCTGCCCAGGATCATCATCGGCCAGGCAGAGAGGACATAGAGCCAGGTCCTGGCCCTGTCCACTATCCAGCTGGGAGGATGGAGACAGAAAACTGCCAGTTATTGAAACAACACCATTCGGTGAAACATCCCGGCTTCTCCCCCTCTAGCCTTGGGTCCCCCAATCACCTTCATCCCCCAGGACCCTAAAAAGCACTGTTTTTACCATTACACCCCACATCCTTACACCCCTACAACCCGCTCTGGCACCAGCCCTGCAGCGCCCGCTGCCATTTATGCCATCGATGTGTCCCCAGCTCCCAGGCGACGCCGACGTGCTGCGGCCCCTACGCAGGGGACGACGCCTGGATGCTCTACGGCCTCGGGGACTCCTACGATGCCCATTCGCCCACCATTACATAAACCTCTGGGACTGTTTCTTGTTTGTGTTGCCTACAGCGCTGTGCTCTTCAACTTTATTTGCATAACAAATAATTAATAATAATTAATGACTGGGAGAGCGGTACGGATTGCCAGTTTTTCGCTAATTAGAGAACAAGCGCCATGGCAAAAGCGAAGGCAGGCGTCACGCGGCCCCCATCTCCCCGCCGAGGGCAGGTTGTGGCCGGGGACGCAACGGGGACATTAGTTCCATGGGGCTCTTGGCCCTTTTGGAGAGGAGAAGGAGGCAACGGCGCTGTGGGTGGCGGTGGGACAGATCAATGGTTCTCACAGGGTTTCAGCTGGTGCTCACATGCGAGTGCCTCGACTCAGCCCTGCTCGGTGCCATCACATGGCATCCCACGCGTTGCTTTCTCTATCCTCTTATTAGAGCCCAGGACAACATTCCTTAATTGTCCGATGATGGCACTGCTCCATACTAATTAATGGGAAAACCAGTACCAGCTTGTCAGAGCAAAGCCTTTGCTCCAGCAGCCCCGCAGCCAACTCGTGGTGGGGCTGTTCTTCCCACAAGGCTCCTTGTAAGTGAGACCTCTTCACTGGGATGGGGGGGGTTGAAAGCACCTTTGTGTCCCCAAGGCTGGGAAGTATGGAAGAGCGAGGATGTGAGCGAGCAGCTCGCCTCTTTAGTGACGCTACGCTCAGGATGCAAGGTGATGTGGCAGCTTTTGCCCGGACCTCATGCACCTGAAGCTGCCTGGGAACATTGACCCTGAGAAGGAAAGGAAAGGGAAAGGGGAAAAGGGCAAGAGGAATAGGGAAAGGCGAAAAGGGAAAAGGAAAAAGGAAAAGGAAAAGGAAAAAAAGAAGAAGAAAAAAGAAAAGGAAAGAGAAAAAGGAAAAGGAAAAAAGAAAAAAAGAAAAAAAGAAAAAAAGAAAAAAAAAAGAAAAAAAAAGAAAAAAAGAAAAAAGAAAAAAAGAAAAAAGAAAAAAGAAAAAAAGAAAAAAGAAAAAAGAAAAAAAAGAAAAAAAGAAAAAAAGAAAAAGAAAAAGAAAAAAAAAGAAAAAGAGAAAAAAAGAAAAAGAAAAGAAGAAAAAGAAGACAGAAGAAAGAAGGAAAAGAGGAAAAAGAGGAAAAAGAAAATGAAGAAGAAAAAAAGAAAAATAAATGAGGAAGAGAGGAGAAGAGAGGAGAAGAGAGGAGAAGAGAGGAGAAGAGAGGAGAAGAGAGGAGAAGAGANAAAAGGAAGAAGGAAAGGGGAAAGGGGAAAGGAAAAGAAAAAGGAAAGGAAAGAGGAAAGGGATGGGATTCTCTCGCCTCTGATCAGCTCAGGCGCTGGCTGCTCTCACACGGAACGTACGCGCACACGGGAGCGGTGCAGGAGCGAGTGATGGGCGAAGCCCCCGGAGCCGGCTGTCGGGAGTAGGGTGTTGTCCTCCCCAGGAGAAGGGATGCAGCAGAGCAACGCTCTCTCCCTCCATCCCTACCACAAAACCCTTCAGGTCTCACTCGTTTTCCTGAACTTTCTCATCAGCCCGGCCAAGCCTTGGGTGCCGACGGAGCCCCGGTGCCGCTCGGCATCGCTCCCGTTGCAGCTCCAACCCAGCCCCTCGCTTTACACCCCCGTTAGAGCAGAGCTGTGTGTAATTACGCTCCACTGGCTCTCCTCTAGAACTGTAATTCCTTTGCTTCGCTGAATTGCTTCCCCTTCAGCACCGCACATAATCCATTGCACTGTAATTATACGGGAATTTTAATATCTGATGTATTTATAAGATGCACTTAATTCATCAGCCCCTTTAAGTACATTGTCATTACAGCCTTCAGCGCGGTAGGAAGGATGACTCGCTGTCAGATGGAGATTAGCTGGCCCCCCTGTGTAACGAGTTGGAGGGTGTTCTCAGCCCGGCTGAGAACCAGGCTGTCAGGTCTGGCTCCGGGGCAGCCAAGGCTGGGCCATGGGACCCCACCACACCGGGTGTCCCGCTACCTGGGGCGATTGGCAGTGCCGCTGCTCAGGAGACGAAGGGCAGAGTGATCTCGACCCCCCTTTCCCAAATATCTGAATCACTTGGCAGGGATGGATTTGGCATTTTAGAAAAGAATGGTCTGACCCAGCGCTGGCTGCCCAGCGTTGGGGGAGGTTTATCCCTGCAGCTCAAGCACCTGGAGGTCCCCAAAGGACTCCCTAAGGTAAGAGATCCACATCTGAATCCCTCCAAATCCATGAAGAAAGTAACCACTACTGAAAGCTTCTTTTTCCTGGCGTTTGTTTCAGTGGCTCCTTTCCAGCCATGTCCTAAAAGGGAACCAAAGGCCTTTGAGCCTCTCACAGTGAGCACAATGCAATGATTTTCCCAGCCCGGGCAGGAGGGATGAGCTCACTGCCGTCCTTGGTTCCCCCCGGCCTCGGGGTGCAGGCTGCCTGTGCCGTGCACCGCGGGCACCGGGGCTGGCCGGGGTGCCCAGGGAGAGCAGCAGGCTCAGCAGCGTGGTTGGGCTTCATCCCACCAAGAAACACCAGCTGAGCCTGAGAATGAGGAGCAAAAGGGGAGAGGGAGGGTGGGGGTCTCAGGGATCTGGTCCCTGGCTCTCACTGGGGGGTGAACACGATATTTTTCTCATTGGGATGATACTGGTTTTATCCTGCAATGCTGCAGTGATGTCCACATCGCCCTGCAGGTGGGTGGCACCCATGGGTGATGACATCTGCGTCCCCTGAGGTCACCACGGTGCTGGCCACAAGGCAGCACCGAGGTGCAGCCCAGGTCCTGGTGACCCCGCACCCTCAGGGTGGACAGGGACCCACTGGGTCCCTGCAGCACCAGGTCCCCATCAGGACAGAGCCGTGCTGGAGCGGAGCTGCCATAACATTTTGACTGGAGAAGGACCCTCAGCACATACTACTCTGAACCCCAGGGCTGTCACCAGCACCCAAAACCCACCCAGCACCCTCAGGCTCCCGGTGGGTGCTGGCACTGGAGCAGCTCCCAGCTGTGCCCTGACATTCAGCAGCCACAAGGCACCAGACCACGGCCTCTGCACTACCTGGCAGTGAGGTTTCATCCCCAGTTCCTCCTTTCCAGCACCCTGCACCTCTCTGGGGACTGGAAGGGTGCTGTGGCCAGCCTGCTGTCCCCCCCTACCCCATGTCACGGCACATGTAGCAAGCTCCAGAGCTGCACCTCCCCGTGAGGATGCTGCACCGAGCACCAGCAGGTCCCTGCACACGTATGCCAGCCCCAAGTGGAGACACCAGTGCTGGGGACAGAGCTCAGGCTGAATCAGGGCACCTCTAGCTCAAAGGGATCAGAGGGGCTGGTATTGTAACGTCTTCTCCTCCTCATCCAGAAAGACTCTAGTACCTGCGCCCCATGGGAGGCCACAGCCCCCTGCCTCAGTTTCCCCATCTGCACAGTGAGGCTATGCTCTCTGAGGTTGGCAGAGGGTGCCAGCACAGTCTCTAAACCGACCTCTCGCTTAGGACCGGGGCAGGGATCTCTGTTTTCCCCCTCCCCAGCCCCTCCTTCCTCAGGGTGCTGCTACCCCAGGGGGATTTCAGCTCCCAAGGTCACCGGACAGAAGGGGCTGGGGGCAGACGCCCCATCCTTCATGCCCAGCCAGCTCTGCCAACCACCTCCTGCAGGTCCTGGCCACCCCCTGAGTCTCACCTGCCCGTCTAAGTGTCCCACTCCCTCCCTCCTCTCCCCAAAAAGCAAATATCCAGGGAGATGGGCTCCACGCTGCAGCTCTGCCGGTGGCACTGGCGGCTGAGCTGAGCAGACTGCAGCACGGCCGTTATGTAAGCCCGAGCTGGGCTCCGGGGATGTAGGACACCAGGGTTGTCCCCCAGCCCACCTGGGGGCTGCCAACCCCAGCCCACCTCAACCCCGGGGGCTCACAGAGTATGGGGGGACCCCCCCACTGACTCAGCCCACACTGCAAGGGGTGCAGGGAGGCTTGGGGTGGCCCTGGGGGTTGCTGCGGCCCTGCCATGGGGCACACGGTGGTGACAGGGGGGCAGTGGTGGGGGGACAGGAATGGGCAGGAGGGTTGAGCTGTTGTGGGGCGGAGAGTGGGGCAGGAGATGGAGTAGGACGGGGCTGGGAAGCAGCAAGTGCTGCACCCACATCCCACTGAGTCCTCCTGCAGCCCTCAGCCACAACTGTGCTGGGGCTCACTTGTGCAAGGAAGAGCACAAGGATGGAGCCCGGTGGCCAGGTTGCGACTCTTGAGTTGTACCTCCCTCAGGGTGACTCATGGAGCAGGATAAACACCATCAGGGCAAAGGATCCCGGCCTTTTTCCCAGTCTGCATCCACCTGCTGTGGCTACATCCCCATCCCTGCATCGCTAGAGCCTCAGCACCCCTGGGGACAACACTCCTGCGATCAGCATCCCTGGGGTCAACCTCCCTGGGACCAGCATCTTTGAGGAGAACATCCCTGGCGCCCCCAGTACAGGTTGAAGAGCCAGGATTAGGACTTCCCAGAGCTAAAGAGAAGATTCTTTCCCTGTGGGAGAGCTCTGCCATCCCCTGCCCCACAGCCCTACAGAGAAGCAGAGGTGAGGGATGACAGAGCTGTGAAGAGCCTGTGCCCTCCAGAATCAAGCCCTACCCTGGTTGATAGACTGGCAGGGGCCTGGAATGTCCTTTTCCGTGGTGTGGGATGCGGATAGGGATGGGCAGTCCATGGCCACTCCGACCTCGTGGCTTCTCTCTGGATTCCTACCGGGCAAAGTCTGAATCCGACCGTTTCACTTTGGGAGTGTGGGGTGGGGGAAGCCCAGGCTAAGGCTCCCGGCAATAAGAGATATCAGAACGGAGAATTAATGTTAATTAATTCATAATGACGCTGAGATAGTGATACCAGATGCTTCAAAAGTCCAATGGGGGAATCTGAAAGAGCTTTGCAAAAAAAAACCATCGCCCACCGACAGTCTTGCCTCACTGCAAGCTGGGAACGAGGGAGTGAGCCGGGATCCAGGATCGAGCTGGGACCGAAGGACTGAGCTAGAACAAGGGAACAAGCTACAACAAGCCAGAACGAGGAAACAGGGGCATATCCCAGTGAGATGACGAGTCCACAGTCACTCAGAGCTGTGGGGAGCAACACCAAGATCGCCCCCCCAGTCTCTTGCCACCCGACTCCCACCTTTCTCCCTCCCACTCCAACTGAGAAGGTGAAGTGGGACCAGGATGGTGAGGTGCCCATTGTGCTCCACTCCCCGGGGTACAGGGGCTCTCTGAGCACCTTAACGCTTTTTTTTTTTTCCTTCTCCTCCATTTCGGGCATGTCAGGCACAGGGCAGCTGCGGGGGTGGGCATTGGGGCACCCGGGGGTCCGCAGCAAGGATGGATGGACAGGCTCATGATCCGGGACAGGGATGCAGGTCCTCCAACAGTCCATGTCCCCACACTAATTCCCAGCTCCTGCAGCGAGTCAGCAGCAGGAGGAATGGGTGAAACCTGGGCTGGTTTCTCCCTTATCATCCACAAAAGGCAGCTCTCGCCCTGCGCTATTGAACCCACACTGAGCTGGACCTTAGCCAAGAGGGGCAGAAGAGCCTGGAAAGGGCCTTGAGCCCAAGTGCCACCTGCCCAGGTCTGGGGACTCCAGAGACGGTGCCAGGAAAGATGCAAATGTGAACTCTGCAGAAACCATGGACAAATCCCTGGGCTTGGGATTCACCACCCTGGCCCCCCTGACCAGAGTAGGGGATTAGGCGGTGACGATACAACCTGAGGGGACCCCAAAACAGGAGCTAAGGGAGGTGGCCAAGGCCAGAGGGGGCCCGGCCGTGGCAGAGCAGGATGGCAGAGCACGGCTGGGGCACGGGGCCGCCATCGCTGCTTACATAAGGTGCCCGCTTCGCGTGCCACGCACCCGAGCGGCGATGGGAGAGCGGGACGGATCCGTCCCTCCAGCAATCCCTCAGTGACGGCGCTCCTGCTCTTTCTGGAAACAGCATCCCCAAAACTGCCAACCTGGCCTCTTTTCTACTCGCACAGAGGTTGGGTGAGGCTCCCGTGTCTCTCAAGTGCATTTATACCCTAAAACCTAACAACAGCGGGGGAGAAAATGCTGGGTTGAAGCTCACCGTGCAGCTCCCCCAGCAGCTCCTCTGAAGTTTATCTGCAGCGGGGAGTGATTTCCACCACGCTGCCGCTGAAAACACCCCTGTGGCCTCGGTGGGGAGATGAGGGGACCCACAGTGAGCCATGGCCAAGCCCACAGCATCGCAGAGCACCCCAGCACCAGCTGGGAAAACACCAACCTCCCACACTGGTTGGTCTCGTGGTATCCCCTGGGGTCACTTCAGGGCTTAGAAAAAGATCCACCCAGACTTCTCAGGTAAAGCAGCTCTTTGGGGTGAAGAGCAGCAGAGGCGATAGAGGATTTTAAAATGTGTCTTAGATCAGAGACAAGAAATAAAGTGGCCTTTAAGGTGCCTTCCCCAGTGAAGCCGGTGTTTTATTAAGCCTATCCGGAACGCTTGCTGCTATTCCAGGCCTGAAAGGAGCAAGTGAGGATTTTTATTTTTTTTTTTATTGGTCTTGTTTTCATTATTTTCTGGTGGCTTCATTTCTTTGTGCCCACACAAAGGGAATTTCACCTGCCGTTCAGAACAAAAGGCCCTGGAAAGTTTTGCAGAGAAGGGGATGGAGAGGAAGGAGATTTATAGAAGCAAAACGAGTTGTTGCAGGGTTTGTTGTGGTTTTTGGTTTTTTTCGCAGTGAGCTGTAAAACATCCCCAGCCTGTGGGAGAGCCGGTGCCAGCACCCAAGTCCCCTGTGCCCACTGGTGTCAACCCCCAGGCGGGGAGCAGGGAGGTCTCACAGCCCTTATGAGACTGGGGTCAATCTGGAGTGCAGAGGGGGCGGTGGGAAGGCGATGGGATTGCTTCCCATCCTCTTCGCACGCAAGCAAAGTCATCACCACGCTTTCTAAGAACGGGAAAGAAAAATTCCAGCCCTTGTGTTTGCCGACACCACTGCAAAACAGGTGGTTTGAAATCACAAGCACAGAGGGGAGGAGGGGGGGGGAAGAAAAAACCCCGTTTGGTGATTTTGTGCTCAGATTTGCTGCAAAACTGTCCGGCGACGAATGCTGCTAAATACACACCATTTTCTCTCTAAGACTCTTTGCTCTATAATTAAGAGAGACTTCTAAAAATACAAATAGCCTCAAGTACCCAGCGAAGGCGTGCAGGTGCTGCTAACTGGAGGCACTTTAGCACAGCTCATTTTCTGGACAATTTTACTAGCCTGGCTCCCGCTCAGCGCCGATACTATTACAGTGATGCAATTATGCTGCTGCTGTCGTTGTCAGCTTGCTTTCCCTTTTTATTTTCCACCCCCCTCGCGCTTTGCAGTTTGCCTCCCAAGCACACCCCATCCCTTTCCCAGCTCCTGGGTTCATCCCAGGCGTGGCCCCCGGCGGGGACAGGCAAGGTCCAGGCAACCGGGAATACGAGGTTCGCACAAGGGAGGGTCGCACGCGCGCGTGCACCCACACGTGTGCACATGCACGAGCAGAACCCTGCACGGGCATTTCCAAAACCAGCCGGTGTGCAAAAGTTTTGGCCGAGAAAGCCAACCGGCCGGAGGAAGCGAGCAGAAGCGAGCGGAGGCGAGCGGGAGCCCAGCGAGGCACCGGCGCTCCCCGAAAAGCGGCAACGAACCCTCGCCCGTTGGCCATGGAGGAAGGGGGCCCGTGGCATTGGCACGGTGACGGCGGTTAGCTTTGCAAAATCCACCCTCTCCACACACCCCCCCAAAACCTGGCATTTTGGACCCGGGGGTGAGGAGGGGGGAGCTTGACCCACGAAGCTGCCTCTGCAAAACTTCCCCGTCTGATTTCTCCATTAAGGCTGCACTAGGTAGAAGTGATCGACTCACTATGAGACTGCTGTTTTTCCTCTGATTTGGGATTAAGACGGAGCTGGAGGAGCTGTCGCGGCGGCTCTCTTGGCTGGCAGGCAGGCGCCGGAGCCGTCACTTACCTCTCACTGCATCCAGCCCCCCCCGGCCGTGGGGCTGCGGGTCCTGGAGAGTTAGCTGGCAGGGGATCCCAGATCCACTCGGGTTTCTCCCAGGACCGACGTTCGGCTGCTGCTGCTTCTTAGGCACAGACCCAACCCCTCCATTCCAACCACAGGGGAAAAAAATTGTATCTTCTTGCAAAAGAAAAAAAACAAAAATTAAAAAAAAAAATAAGAGGGAGATTTAAAAAAGAAAACCACGGTTTTTTTCTTGGTTCGGTTTCCCCTTGCAAAAAAAAATTAAAATAGATAAATCCCAGTGACCAAGAGATCCAGACTCAGGTGAATTTAGCTTCAAACTCCCTCTGCTCTTTCAGAGCCTTCACCCTCAAAGGGGCTCTGGAAGATGCTGGGGGACCCATCGTCGCCAAAGTGTCATCAAATATCCTTCGGGCTCAACTCCGCTCCTGCCCGGGGAGGAGGGTGGACTTCTTCCCTGCTTGCTGCGTGCTGTGGAGTTGGCAGGGACCTGCTTGTTTCAGCCTCAGCGTGGAGGGTGNAGGGAATGAAACACAGACACCCAGTGAGACAGGCTCCGGCTTCTACAAAGCTCCACTCCCTCCTACCGCCTTTGTCCGCGAACAGCAACTCCTCCAACTCTGCCCGTAGACACAAGTGAACCTCTGCATCAGCACTTTCCTAATGGCTGCTTCTCCCGAGTCCTTCGGCCCTTCTTCTTCTTCTTCCTCGTTTCCTCTCCTCCACCTTGATGGCTTCCGTTCGCTTTTTCTAGCCCGGCTCCGACAACCACGACCGCCACGAAGCAACAACCCTTCCCCGATGGATCCATCTCAGCTCCTCCGCGCCGGCTGCTGCGGTCAGGGGGTTGCGGCCCCGCAGTCCATCACCGTCCTTTCTGGGCGCCTTCCATGAAAAATCGATGGCCGGTACCTCGTCCCTGGAGGCTTCGCTCCGATTTTAGCTGTTTTAAGAGGCAGGGTCTGCGTGTGTGGAGAGGAGCCGGGGGCAGAAGGAGGGCTGAGAATTGAAACCACTTCTTTTTATTGCAGGCGGGGGTTTTTCTTTTTTTTTTTTTTTTTTTTAAAAAAAAAAGATTGATTGACGTCCAAGTTTATTTCTTGGTGGTGAACATTATTTTAAGTCATTCGGGAGGCTTTGGGTATCTCCAGGTCACCCTGTCCTTATATTAGCGAGGCCTTTTTGGAGAGGGTCAAAGTGGAATCCTGCTCCGGCAGCTTTCTCCCGGCCACGGAGGGCAGCGGATGGCAGAGGGATGCTGCAGTGGGCTCACAACCCCAGCTGGCTTCCAGCCAGAGCGAGACGCAAACCAGCCACCATCTGTAATTTTTGCTAGATTTCCTCCACACCCCATCGCCTGTGAGATCCCAGAGCTGCTGCCTGCTCCTTTTTTGGGGATTCGTGGGCTTTGTTCAAAAAAGAATCGCAGTCGAGAGCCCTCGACACCGTTCAATTTGGCTGTCACGCAGCCAGCAGGTCACATAAACACCGTACAGCCCCCAGCACATGAAGAGGTTGTCTCCCCACTCACCCCATCTCCCTTTGGCATCACCTCCCACCCCTTCCCAGCCTTCTCTTCACTCTTCATCTCCCACCACGAGTTTGGGACCAGCAATCCCTCCCTCTTCTCCTCCTTTCAGCATCCCGGAGCTGTGAGTCTCCTTGTCCCCAGTTCCCATCCTCTGGAACATCGTGCTTCCCCTGGCCGCTCCCAAACACCCCCGAACTCCAGGACACCTCAGGGTGATGCTCACAGCACTGCCCCCTCTCTCCTCTCCACACTGACTTGTCCCATCTCACCCCATTGCACCAGCCCTACAAGTGCTGGATTTCAACCAACGCTTCGAAATGCCCGGGTGAAAAGCGCTGCAGGGCCTCGTTCTGGCAGCAGTATCATCTAAATCCTGACAGATGCTCGGCTAACAGCAGGGATTCGGGGTTTGCAGGTTGGAGGGGACACCAGCTCGCACGTCAGGCACAGTAACCACGAGCACGACCACCCGGGCAACCAAAAGGTGACCATCCCAACCCAAAAACACCGCTCTCTTTTGCCTGTTGAGCAGCTCCTCACACTCCTCTGAGGCTTCTCTCCTGTCACCCCACCATGCTCATCACTCGTGGGAAGCTTTCCATGTCCTCCCAGCCCCGGTGTCCAGCTGGCAGTGCCAGCCCCAGGCTCCCCACACCCAGATCCGTCCACTCCCTCCAGCAATAAACATAATTAACGCTGCGGGCAGTCCGGAAGTTGGCTGCAGGGCTGGGATGGGTGGCTGGCCACGGGCCAGGGCTGAGCAAAGAGGCACCACCTGGGGCAGGGGAAGTGGTGGTGGGATCTCCAGTGGGTGCCCAGCCCTGGCCACCAGCAACGTGCTCTGCTGGGGCTTCCAGTGACAATTTTTGTGGGTGTTTCTCCAGCAGAGCAGCAAGAGGGAGATATTTGGGGCTTATATGCCAAGAGTGACATGAGCATCCTGGGGGGCTATGGCCCTTGGGGGCAACTGGGAGAGCAGCCAGAACTGGTGGGGCTGGTGCTCCCATCACCCTGCCATGCTGACAGCTTACCCCTCACTCCCCAGTTTGCTACAGCAAAGACAAAGAAATAGCCTGAGATTTCCATCCTGGGATTCACTCAACCCACTGGGAGAGCAGAGCAGCTGCCCATGTTTTTGTCCTCAGCTCCCCAGGACTGAGGAGAGCCATAGGGAAGCCTATTGTCCCCAGGAGAGCCATCTTGGGGTGCAGGACCACAGCCCCTTGGCCCCAGTGGGCTCTCAGCTGTGGAATAGCTCAGGTCATAATCTGGCCTCACCCAGCAGCCAGGCCAGCTTTGCCTGTTCACTTTGGAGCCGGGTCCAAAGCAAGGGAAGGAGAGCAAAAAGGCGAAGCAAGGGGGTGCACCCTGGCGGGGTCTCCAGCAGGCCCTTTCCCGATGCCGGCAGCGCGGCTGCGCGGGGCCGTGAGCAAGTCAGAGCAGAGCCATTAGGGCTAATTTAATCAAGACGGATGGCCCAATTGGAGGGCTGCCGTCCATAAATCCCACGCTCCTGCTGCATTAGTGTCAGGGCTCCTGGAGGAAGAGGCCGAGGGGGAGGCGCGGGGGGAAGCAGGGATGGGAAACGTGCTAAGTCACCCATCCGCCCGATGGCACAGGGCGGCTCGGACCAGGTGCCACCACCTGAGTGCACTCCCCATCCCATGGTGATCAGCCTGGGCCTGGGGACATGGCCCACCATTCCCAGTCCCTCCAAAAGCCCAACAGCTGGAGAGGGTGGGATTTTGAGCAATCTGCTTTGGATGAACCCCAAAAGGTGCAGGGTTGTTCACAAATCCCCCACCCAAGGCGAGGTATTGTTCCCACAGGAATTTCTCACGCTCGCTCCAAGAGGTTTTGCAGCAGGAGGGAGATGGAGCACTGGGGAAAACAGGCTCAAAGCCCCACTGTAGGTCACAGTATGATAACTGAGAATTGAAACTACAAGCTGAGAAAGACCCAAGGCTAATGGATGCAGTATCCATCCCAGAGTCCAGCCAAGACACCCTAAACTCAAGCCACGCCAGCCCGCCGCAGGACATCCCTGTGGGGTGCCAACTCCGCTCTCTCAGCATCACATTCCCTTCCCACCTCTAGAAAAGCCATTTTCAGGCTCAGGGTTACAATTTGATGACCCAAACCAACCACATCCCCCTATCCCCACCCACTGGGCACAGGCAGCGGGAGACAACAAGCGCCACTGAGCCGCACAAGCCGAGTCAGGAAATTAGCTCTCAATCCATCAAAGTTAAAAATAACCATCATCTTTGCCATTAACACGCCTGGCCCCTGACTCTCCGGCCGAGCTGGCTCCCGTCTCGCCGCCTGTCCGCCCTCACACGGAGGCCACCGCGCTCCAGGCCCGAAAAACGGCCGCGGGGAAGTGACCGGACGGCTGCCGCCATCTGCTCCGAGCGCCGGCATCGCCATCAGAGCGGGATGAAGGCTCTTGCCAGGCCACGCTGTTGGCCAGCACAGTAGTGTGGAGGGCCAAGTCCTGGTGGGTTTTGGGAAGACAACGGGCCAGAGGATGCGGCAGACGGATGGGAGGATGGCGTGGGTTTGTGGGCATCGCTCTCGCCCCTGGAGCGCTCACGGAGGCTGCGCGGTTGCCCAGCACGGGATCAAATAGGGGTGCTGGCCCCATACAGAAGAAAAGATACGTGTGCAATAGGGATGAGGGGTTACCGGGGGGATCTCAGAGCAGCCTGGGAGACATTATGGAGCAGTTGGATGATGGAGAGAAGGCTGCTCAGACCTGGTCTCCAGGTCCAGAGCATCGAGGGCTGTGCCAGCAGCCAGTTAGCAAGGAGTACAACTGAAATAGCTCGGGGAAGTTGAACTCGGGGCACAAGGAGCAATGAACTGTGGCACTGCCGTAGATCTATCTGCAAAAAGAAGAGCGTGCATCTCTGCTCACCTCTAGTTTCTGGCTCAGCTTCAGTGTAGCCAGGAGGGAGGGAGGGTAGGGAAGGAGCCGGACTGCCGGCAGGAGGAGCACGGCAGCCAAGGTCAGCGCTTGCTCTGCTTTTATGAGACCACAGACAAGGTGCTGGGCACCAGAAAGTGCTGATGGGGTCAAGAATCGACCATCACCATGCAGGGATGCAGAGCAGGTCTCCACAGGCTCGGTGTGAGCGGCACCGTGCCCAGCAGGCCTGGATCCCTGGACCCAGCACCTTTGCATCTGCTCATCCAGGAAAGAAAAGCAAAAGCAGGATTGAGCCTGAGGAACCATCAACCAAGAGCAACAAACTGTCTGATGAAAAGCCATGGAGTAGGCGAGCCATTTCTCCCCCAAAATGGCTAGCACAGGGAAAAAGATGACATTTGTATTTCTGCCAGGCGATAAAATGAGATGCCACTTGTAGCTAGTGAAACTCTGCAGATTTTGCTAATAAAGGATTGCTCCGTCCAGCTTCCAGCTGGATTCCAGCCCCAGCCACGACACGAACACCGGCAGCATCAACCGTTGCATCCCTCAGCGGGCCGGCCCCGTGCCACGCCGCAGGTTCAGGCTCTCTACAAACTCAAGCCTTGCCCCGTGGCACAGACACAGCTCCCATACTGAGCTTTGCTCTCACCCACTGCATCCCTGTGTTTGCCCTGGGGATCACGCTGCTGGGATTGCACCGTGTCCCTTGGGAAACCCTTAACACAACTCAGGAAATTTTCTTTTTCTCTTCAGCTTAATTTTCACCCATTAGAGCTCGTTTCAGCAGGGTCCCCAGGGGATATAGCTCCCCAGCAACCTCCTCTGACTCTTCTTCTGCTTCTCTCCTCCTTCATGCTTACACTGCTCACTTCAGAGGGGACTGATCCTTGCTTCATCATGAGCATCACTAGTCCAAGCAATCATATCCTCCGTAAAACATGACCCTATTGAACGGCGTGTACATTTTCCATGTGATCACGCCACTCTCTTCAGGACTTGAGAGGCACTGACCCTTCCTCACTGCACATAGAGGCCCAGGCCTTGTCTGTGGGACAGATGCTTGAGGGGCCCTTGGCCAGTGCATTACACCATGGCCAGAGGTAGGAGCTTGCTCCTTATCTGCAGCTGAAGAGCAGCAAAAAAGCCAATTTGGGAGAACCATGCGCCCTCAGCACGCCACCACCCCGAGATCAAACCAGAGACTATGTCACGCTGGGATTCTGCCCGGAAAATATAGGACAAAGCAGGAGGCAAGAAGCTTATCTGCTGCTGTCGCGACCTGCAGTGTTTGGGGGGAGGATTTGGGGCAGCAGATGGGATTTCCTAGACCTCGTGCGTAAGCCCAGTGCTAGCTCCACGTCCTGGGCCAGCTGGGATGCGCATGGCTTTGGCTTTTTACCATGGGATGCTCCAAAAAGAATGGTGAAGGGCAGTTCCCCTGAGCTGCCCATGGTGCTTGTAGCACCTGGGAAAAAACATCAAATTCCCTTTCTGCTCTCCTCACTCCGCCACTGGTGCTCAGCAACCCTTTCCCTGGCCAACAGGACAGAATATTTTAGGACAGGGAGGAGGAAAGAGCAGCAGCAACCAGCCGAGAGCCCCGTCAGGCTGGACATCCCAGACAGGGACCTCGTATAACCCAGAGGCTTTCCCAAAGGGTTGGCTGCAGCCGAAGAGCCCAACTGGCTTCTTACATAAATGACCTTAGGGCAGTGCCTCTGAGACCACCAGACCAGGCAGCAGATGCTCCGAGGCAAAATCCACCCCGTCCTGAGCAGACGTCACCTAATCAGCACATTGGCTTCTTCCCAAGGCGGTCTTGGGGCACACAGTAAATATCTTATATAAGCACCTCTGGCCTGAGGTCGGATCCAGTTCAGCCTTGTCGTACAGCAATGTCCTTCTGAACAGAGGCACAGGGGGTGGCCCGAGGAGCCAGAAGGGACTTTCCCCAGCGTGGACCTGTTAATACGGTTGTAGAACCCTTTGGTGACCAGCTCCACAGTTTTGCCAGAGGAGGCTCCAGGTTCTGAGAGGTGGAGTGGAGTCACCCATCCCCAAAGGCAAAAAAGGACAGAAGAAAGGCTCAAAATGACAAGTCAATCCTACTCTCTAAATTATTTGTCCTCCTGGACTTGGAAGGCAGGTACACATCTGGAGAGAGCCTGAAGAGCCCAGCATCCCTCCATAGCAAGACCAGTTCTTCCAGCCCAGCCAAAGCCCAGCTCTGACCATTTGGAAAGTTTCAGATCCCAAGCTACCTCAGGTTAACCTGTTGGAGGTTTCTCAGCATGGCCAAAGGCGCAACAGAAAGTCCTTCCTCTTTGTCCCATGCAGCCTCCTGGAGCCCACTGGAGTTGGGAGGCTGGTGAGAGCCCATGGACAGACACAACTAGGGGTAAAAGCAGCTGGGCTGGGGCACCTAAAACACAAACTGTTAGCTCTGCCTTTCCCTTTAGGGTACTCAATGAGGTGAAAATAGATACAGGGCCTGTGCTGACAGATGCTAATTCCTCCCTTTGGGCTCCCACCTCCAGGGAATTTACCCATGTGGCCGTGCTGGGGTTTTGGTCAAAAAAAAAAACCCCAAATAAGTGCACTCAAGCCTCACTATAGCCTTTACCAGCACCGGCCTTGTGGGGCTTGCTCATCCACGGGACATTGCCTGCCTGCCAAACCAGATCACACACGAGCACAGTGGGTTCAAACGTCAGCAGGAGGATGCTCGGAGGCACGGGCAACAAAGCGGCCAAGGGAGCAGACAGGACACGACCTGCCCCTCTGCCTGCCCCAGTCTCTCCGCTGCTCTTACACAGGTCACCGACAACCCGCCCCCGTCTTTCACAAGAGGCATTTCACACCAGCTCTTGCTGCTAAATAAAGCAGTCTCAGCGTTACTTGCACCAGCCGGGGTGGTCCTGGACAACAAACAAGGTTAAACTCATCCCTGCAGAAACACCACCAGCAGCTTCTCCTCCATCAGCACTGCTGCCCCAGGCTGAGCTGGCCCTGCCACCACCGGCCCTGGGCTTGAGCAGAAAATAGTGTTGGACAGAGGATTTGGGTCTCTGTCGCAGCAGCTGGCACAGGGGAGCGCAGCAGCAAATATTTTTGCTCTTCTGTTATCAAACTTTGCAAACAGATTTGAAGAAGTGGTCAAAACCAGCACAAAAATCCCAGTTTTCATCCTCCACTCAAAGCCATGGGCAGGACCCACAGCAGCCAGCCTGGCTGTGTCAGGGAAGCCAGGACAGCAAGAGGGCAGTCTGAAATAGAGCTGCATTTTAGGAAGATAACAGGGATCAGCTGCCTGTGACTGGTATTTGGAGGGTGAGGGCTTGGAAAATAGTTCAATTGCACCCAGAGGCAGGCAGATGATGGGTTGAACTATTCTTTGGCTTGTTTAGCCAAAGAAAACTGTACATTCTGATGGAAAGAAATTGTTTTTAATGGAAAGACTAAATTATAAAGGCTTTTTCCATGAGGTTCAGAAGTGTTTGCTCAATGCAAAACGAACCAGCTTCTCTCCAGACTACTGCACCCATTTGTAAAATCACAGTTCTGCTCTAGATTAGTTAAAAGGCATTTTCCAGACCAGAAAAGGCAAAGCCTCGTTAAACAAAATAATCTCCAAACAGGGTGTTCTGACTCCTCTTGAAATAAAAGCTTCACATTTTCAAAAGCCGAGGTGAAGTACCACAATCTTCTTGGATGTTTCCCTCCCCCGTTTTGTGAGTTCTCCCGTATTTCCCAAATGCAGCGTGAGTTTGGGATCGGCGCCAGGCTCTGCAGTGCCGGTGCTGAGCGCACACAGCTGCCGGCACACGCCGGACCAGAGCCCCAGTTCAAACACAGAAGCAGAGCACCCAGCAAAGGCAAGGGCAGAGTGCTCAGAAAAGGGATGGGAAAAGGTTCTTTCCCTTTTCCTGGGTTATTCATCCCTCTGGGACAAATCAGGAAATCCCACTTGGGATGCGGGTTTTGCGTGACAGATCACATCAGTGGATACCTGCTGCTCCTGGATGCTCCAATGCAAGGATTTGCAAAGACCAGGGAGGGGTGATTCCCACACAGAGCTGTCAGGGATCTTCCTACAACCCTCACCCTCCTGCCATGCACGAGGGGCACGTGCTCCTCACACGGGGACAATGAGCCTGTGACTGAAGGAGATGCAATACCTGGAGAAGGTGTGGTCCAGGTGCCCTGGAGCAGAAGAAAGTCCTTCTTCTGCTCTAGCAGCCTGTGTCTTAAATTCAGCCCCACTGGGCTGGTAATTTAGCTGTCACAAGGTATACGTGTACATGTGAGAGTAGAAAAGTATATATTGTGTTCCTCAAGGACTGCAGCCAGCAGGCTGGGACTGCTCGTCCCACCAGGCACTCTGCACATCTCAAAGATGCTTCTTCAGAATGTCTTGACCTTTTTTTTTGGTCCTTTCTTTCCTTCCATTCTGGATAATAAAGACAAAGCTGCAAAAAGCTTCCCAGAGCCCACACGCAAGGGACCAGGGTTCCCAAGCCCCCTCATTTCTCTTGATGAGGGAGCTTTGCAATGTAAATTTTCGGGTTGGTTTATCAGAGACCAAACTGTGCCTTTCCCCAGGGGATCTTCCACCTCTGCTCCATTAAATAAAAGAAGGAAAAATTTTTAAACCCTGATGTTTAACAAGACAGCTGCAGGGAGGCTACTTGACTGATTGAGTTTTTACCTGGTCCTTACAGGCAAGCTAAGGTACTTAACATAGAAATGAGGTTTAGTCACAGCAAGGCATTTGGGATTAGAGTTGGCTGGAGAAACTCTGATGGAACCACGTTCCTTCAGAATATGCACTCCTGTCAAAATTGAAATGCTTTGTGAGATTGAATAGGGTTAGGCAGAAGTTCATTTTCTAAAGAAAATCAGAAAGCAGGTACAGGAAAATGTGTTGAATGAAAAAAAAAGCACTTTTTCTTTTGAGCCCTGCCAGTGTGTGTGTTGTTGGGGAGCTTTTTTATTTTTTTTAAATTGTGCATCACTCAAGGAGGAACCTGAAGAACTGTTTTACTGTTCTCTCTCTAATGACAAATTTACTCAAACTCAGCAATTCCCCACTCCCTGCTGGTTCCCAAGCCGGTAGCCCTGAAGACATTAATGGCTCTGCAAGAAATTCTTGCCATTGGACTCCAAGGCCAACGCAACTAGATAAAAACACACCATCAAAACCCACCTGGAGTGAGCCTGGGGAGGGAAGGAAAGCCCAGCAGGACCTGAGCCTGCAGCATAGTTACGAACAGAGCAGCAATGACCTTCACTAAGGTGAGTCCACAGCAGCAATCAGGAGTTTCTCACCTCAACCCCACCCCTTTTGCAAAGTATCATCCCACTGGAAAGCAGTAGAAGGGATGGGAGAATCCCCTCAGCATGGAGAAGATGGGTGAAGCAACTTGACTTCCAGAATGACAGAGCCTGGGGTTTCTGCAAGCTGGTTGGTTTCCATTTCCAAATAGTTCCTCTGCCAAAACCTGACATCGTTGCTGCTGGGTGAAACTGTTACTTGAGCCCTTTGGCAAATGCTCATGCACCTGGGTCAGACAAGTAAAACATCAGGGTCAGGTTTTTCTCAGAAGGTGAGGAGCCATTGGAATCTCCCCCAGGGAAGTGGTGGATTTCCCCAGCACTGGACACTTCTAAGATTCAGCTGGACTGAGCGCTGGGCAATCTTATCTAGATCGCGTCTTTGCCGAGAAAGGTTGGACCAGATGATCCTTGAGATCTCTTCCAAGCTGGGATTCTATGATAGAGACCATAGAATCTCCACATGGGTCAGATTCACACTAGGGTTTTGGGGTCTGGTTTGAGCATCAGTGAGGAGTGATGATCTCCTGGCCTTCTCCAAGACAGTACCCGTGAGTACCAGCCTGCTTACCATGTAAGGAAAGGACCACTGAGATTTTGGGGTGCTGGAGCCAGCTGCAACCCCTGGACCAGCCACATGGATTTTGCACAGCTATTCCCTGGGATCACAGCCCGTGAAGGGCTGGAGCCACCTCCACACTTAATTAGCAGATGTCTACAGCTTCCCTGGCTCATTTCCAGGACGTAGCGACTCCAGACCCCCTGAGATCACACTTCCCATCAGTCTGCCACATCCTGGTGTTTCAGCAGCCCTGCCTGGAGTGGGTGAGCTCAGAAGAGACACTTGTCTTATGACAGGAGCCACAAGCAAGGCTGCTGGACACAACCACAACACAGGACTTCAATTACAGCACAAAATACTGCCCGTATTACACCAAAATCCCCAAGCTGTGGGCAACTGAAAGCTTTACGAGCAATTTTTGGGAGAATAACCAATAGCCCATGGTCCAAGGGAGCAAATTCAGTTATCCTCCAGCCCTGCTCGCCGCTCATTGCCATTCAAAACCAAGGAAGGCTTGTGCCAGACCTTGGGCTGGGAGATGTCCATGAACCCTCTGATTACCATCCCTGTAACCCCAGCTGCATGCCCAACCATTCAAATCAAGCTGTGCTGGGAGGTTTTTGTTCTTGTTCCCCCGCCTCCCCTCGCTTTGGGATGAGAGGACCTTTATAAGCGACTTCCGCTTAATCTCATTGCCAAGCGGACATCACTGGTTTCTGCCGTCACATCATGCTCTGAAGACAGATAGAGTTTTCTGCACGGGCTTAAAAAGAACGTTGTTTGCAGAACAGAGCGAACAACATGTGAAAAGGAGAAGGAGGAGGGGGGTGGGAAAAAGGAGATCTGTGATGTCTTCTGGAAGAAAAACCTGCTCGTTTGTTTGGACGAGGATTCTCAGCACGTACAACCTCAGGAACAAAAGGAAATGCTTGTTTTCCGCTGTGTTCCTGGGAAGAGTCCTGTAAATATTCAGGAATGGTTTTACTGTAGAGAAGACCACCTACCTGCCTCCAGAAACCACTCCTAGTATGCTCAAAATCACTGCTGAGGGGTCCAGCCCTCCCACAGCCCCACACGTCCGGACCCCAAGCCAATAGAAATTTATTGGGAAGTGGAAACAAAAGTGGGAAACAAACAGTCTATTCAGGTAGCAGTAACCACAATAACAAAACTCCTTTGGGCAGAAGTTTTGGGAAGTAGCACAGCTCCATCTGACCTTGCTGGTACTCAACGAGATGTAGGTCAAATATTTTAATTGCCGAGTCACTAATCCCCCACGCGCAGCATTTCAATATTTGTATTGCTGCGGACTTATTGCCTTCTGAAGCCGCAGGGGGAAAGAAATAGCTGCCTGGATTGATGGGCTAGTAATTTCTGCCAAAATACGGTGCTGGATACAACTGCTCAGGATGAATGGTTGTGACTGCAGGGAGGACTGAGTGGAAGCAGCAGGGAGCTGCTGTTCCCTCAGCTGCATTTCAGGTTGGATTCTAAGATTTTGCCACTTTCCCAAAACGACGGCTGCATCTTCCAGTGTCCGAGCACAACTGGCCCGACCTACATAGGCAGTGCATCCAGCCCAAACACGCCTTCCAACCTCCCTCTCCCATCGCTATCCGGAAACTCCGAGCAGAACAGTCATTTTGTTATTTTGATAAGCAACTAGACGACAAACCAGCCCCACCAGCCTGAGCATCTCGCAGGCTCAGGTGCTCGCACGCCTGCAATGCGGCCACCTCTGGGCTGCAGCACTCCCTGCAACCCCAGACTCCTTTGGCAGGGAGAGGACTAGCAAATGGCATCGACGCTCCCCAAGGAATCCGAAGAGACAGAGTGTAATTACCCACTAGGGAATTTGGCTCACACAAAAAAATAAAAATAAAAAAACACAACAAGAGTCACAGCTCCCAGGTCACACAGGAACAAGCAGAAGGGAAGAGGACCCTGAATTATCAGCTCCAGACCCTGCCATCACCGGCAACCATGTTGCATAATCCAATTCGGAAATCTATCATGGAAATCTTAAAATTAGCTCAATTTTCTGCCCCCCGCCGCTGCTGGCATCCTGCTCTGTAGCTGTCTCCTCCTGACAGCCCTGAAGATGCTCCTCTCCAGGCATGCCCACCTCAGGGTGGGCTTTCCCATGTCTCGGGGTACGCAGAGGTCCCACGCATCACCTCGGGGCTGGACACAGCCAGCATTAGCTCAATGACAGCATCTCTAGAGAGGAAAGAAAATGGGAGGGAAAAAGCTGTGACATAGAAAGCATCACATTTTCAGGCTGGAACTGAAAGGTCAATCACTTTATAATCTCTTGGGTACAGGAATGGCCTTGCTCGTTCAAACAGGGCTTAACGAGACAAGGTCCTGGCCCAGAATAGAGACACTGCTGCAGACCTGCAAGCAAATAATAAATTCCCATGAAGGCAGAGGTTGCGTCATTAGAATGGAGCGGGGCTGGATTCTGCCCTTATATCTACCCCTGTAAATCCCAGACAAAGGATTTTCTAGATTACGTCTGCATATTCCTTCCCCTGCTGCTTCATTAAATCAAGCACAGTGCCCATTTCCCAGTATACGCTGGAGCACTTGTCCCCAGGCATGCAACGAGTGGGCAGCCGGTGCTTCGGACCTCAGAGCCACCCAGGGAAGAAAATATCCTGGGAAAAGGAGAGAGTATGTTGGGTTTGGTTTTCCCCCCACACACACATCTCCCTCTTTCTCCCTCTCTTACCAGGGAGGATGTCCCTTCGTTTTTGTGTGGTGGATGGAAAAGAAAGCTCAGGTTGTGACACCAGCAGCCCACGAGGCTTGTAGTCGCAAGAGGAGTCAGGTGGGATTCCTGGTTGCTCCAGAGACTTGGGACACATTGCTGCCCACTGGGGAATTGTGAGGAGACGCTTGGTTTTCAGTCTTGCTTTTGCAAATAAGAAGAAAACTTTTTATTTTCCTCCTCAGGCTAATTTCTGAAAATTTGTTCTTTGGGCCCCTGACAGCAAGGGAAGCCTCAGCTTTGGGATGCAAAAGGATGGAAGAGGATGTGCCTGCTGCAGTACAAAGCTCCTACCTCTCCTTTGCTCTATTTCCCCCAGGTCTGGTCGCTGTGAAGGGAAGAGTTTGTGTAACTACTCAAAGCCCAGCCCACGGAGAGCACGGAACAAGTTGCCACAGGAGATGCTGACCTCTGGCCCCGGCTGGTCCTTCAGTGCCTGAAATCCTGCGGGCACGATTATCAAATGGGAGAGTTAGTCAGCCCGACCCAAAGCCATTAGTTACAAAACAGGGAAGAGGACTTAAAGCTCTTATGCTTGAACATGTTAGCTCAGCCCTTTAGGGAACTCCTGATGTGCCAGAGCATCTAATCTCTGCAAATCACTTTTATTCTGCCTTGCTCTGGGTTTTTCTTTTTAATCAACTTAATCTTTATTCATGAGGTGTGTTGCTGCATTACAGAAACGCCCAGATCCTGAGCACCAAGCTCAGGGAACGGAAATTGGGGAAACTGGGTGTTTGTTCCAGTCGGGGCTTAAGGTCTGGAGCAATTTCTCTGGACTCGTGGCATACCCTAGCACTCCTCCACGTCCCTGAAGGGAGGAGAAAGAGGAGAAAGAGGTGGGAAACGGCCAAAGTGGGCAGAGGACAAGCGTGACGCCCCGGGGCTGGCGCGTTTTGATCGGCAGCTCTCATTGCTATATTTAATCAGCAAGGTCCACGCTCACCTAGCCCTGCTGAGGGAGCCTTTATGAAAAATCAAATAAATTCTGTGAAATCTAAATAATAAGTTAAAGAGATCAAAGAAATGAGTAACCAGTGAGTGACGGTAAAATGAAATGAAGAATAAAAGGAAGCGCTAACGGGCTTTCAAGGGGAGAAGTGGGGAAGGAGGAGGCTTTGCTCCCGGGCAGAGCAGAGATGCCAGGACCCCGTGACCTGCCGCAGGTGGGCTCAGCCCATTCTCCTGATCCATCCCCACCTAAGGCAGAGTTTCCTGAGTTGTCTCCAAAAAAGGGAGGCAGGCAGAGCACGGTGAGGTAGAGCATAGTTTGACACCCAGCACAAACTCCCAGGACGAAGCTGAGAAACACAAGTGCTACTGGTTTGGTTTTTTTGGGAGGACAGGAACAATTTCCATGTACACTTCTCTGGAAGCAAAAGACCATGGTGTGGGGATTCCCCAGAGGGGCTGGCTGAGTGTGATCCCATCCCCACAAACCAGAGCCAAAACCCTCCCAGCTTCCCCAGTGCAAACAGCAGCGCTCGGCAGCCTGCGGTGCCCTTGCTCGCATCCTCCGAGGATCGGCTTCCCCCCCAACCATGATCCAAAGGTACTAATGGGATTGTAATTCTTCTAACGAGCTGTAATTAATTAATTACCCTGTTAGCACAAGAGTTTAAGATTTTTTGGCAAACACGGTGCCATTTTGTAGCTAGAGGGAGGCTCTTCCCCAGCATCACCAGGCTCTGGTCGCAGCTGCAGACGAGCCCCATCGCAGCACCGAGCACATTCCCTTTTCGCCCAGGAAGCTCTTTCCCTTCCACCTCGATCTGACACCATTTGCTCCTTAGGAAGGGGACCCTGGAAGCAATCACATAGCTCCCAGATCTCCCCCAGATTACAGACAATCAAGGCACAGGTATCAATTCAGCAGGTTCTCCTTCATTCAGCCCCTTGAGAACATCAAACAATCGTTCAGGTTGAACAAAACCTTTAAGATCATCGATTTCAACCATTCACCCAGCACTGCCAAGTCCAATTCCCTCTGGCAAATTTAATACCAAAAAACCACACCACAGGCAGGGAGAAAGATACTGGGACCTTCTGTGGTCCCTGCAGAGTACGAACACGCTGGGGGAAATTCCCCAAAGCACCAAGGATGGAGTCAAAGCAGGTTGGGGACACAGTGTCTGAGCTGTGTCAAGCAGCACAACAGCCCTGAGATGCTCAGAGCCACGCTGCAGCCTCATGCGTGCCTGGGATGCAGGATTGTACCGGTGCATGGCAGTCACACACGCTGGCTGAGCCCAGCCACCTCCCCCAGCTCAGCTTCTCCGTTACCTCCACGCTTAATAATTAAAGCATCAGTGTAAAGACATTAAATTTTCAGGGACTGACACGCTCAGAGCAAAATGAAGGGCTCAGGGACGAGGCAAGGGCTGCCACCAATGAACATTGCACAGCACAGGCAATGAGGAGCCGATCCCTGCCCATCTCCCCCCACGGACAAATCCTTTCTTCCTCTTGAGCCCTGTCTTCCCAGATCCACTTTCCAAGAGCATCCACCACAGGAGGTTTGCTCGACATCAAGTGTCTCTAAAAAAGTCCTAATGAGGGGACGCTCTTCCCAGGGAGTGTGGCTTTTTATAGAGCGCGCGGCTTTGCGCAGAGCCAGCTCTGAGCAAGGGTTACGAGTTACCTTTGGCTGCGGAGGCTGAACAGGAGGGCTCTTCAGTAGGAGCAGATGGAGCCGACGTGCCTGGGAGCCAGTCCAGCCCTGCTGCGGTGACAGACTGTCCCACGCCGCCTCCCCCGACGATGCCACGCTGAGACCCCCATGCAGGAGTTGGGGGAGGCATCCAAGACACTGAGCACCAGCACAACTCATCCCACCACCCAAAACCACACCAGGTGACCCTCCTCCAGCATCCAACTCACCCCCACTATTTCCTCCTATATATAGGCAGGGAGGAAAAAGCCTCACCTCTCCTTCAGCTCATCTGGGCAGAGGCCACTGTCTTCCCTTAAATACCCACAGCAATTAAGCTAATTGCATCTCCCTGGGTAGCTGATCCTGGTTCCCTGATGGTGCAGCCCAGGCTGCCCCAAGGCTGAGGTTCTGGGTCCCTCTACGTTTTGGGGAATACAAGTCCTTTGTGTGCAGGATGGGATCCCCAGATAAAACTCTTTAGACTCTTAGAGCTCCATGGAATGTGACCACAGAAGCAAGGGACAGGTGCAGGAGCACAGCCTGTCCCTCCCTGGAGCAGAAGAGTTTGGGGTTTGGTGGAGTCCCACCCATGGAGTAGTGGGGCCAGGACTGGTTTGGGGCTGAGAATAGGAACCAGGGGTGCTCAGCCAGACTTCCCTTTGCTTGCTGCATCTCCTCCAGAAATGAAGTGCTGTTTGCAGGAGGAAGGCCAGATGAGTGGGGCCAGCTGAGCCGAGGCTGTGGCCGGAGTCGGGTTTTGGTGTGTGCCAGGACCACGGTTCAGCGATCGATCCTCCCCCGCGACATCGCCTGGGCCCGGGCACAAGTGAGCATTACCTTGATTAAAAGAGATGGGTTAATGCAGCGCTCGGGCCCAGCAGCCTCCCAGCAGAGCAAGGCAGGGTGTCCCCTATTACTGAGTCCAGCTCCCCCAACTGCAGGTGACAGCGGGGAGCCCAATGTGTCCCCAGGACATTGCTCAGCACCACGGGCCACTCGCTGCCAGATGCTCCCAGGGACCGTCCCTCCTTGCCAGGCAGCCAGAGGTTGTTTCTCTCATGAATCCAGCATTTGCTCCTCTGAGGCTGCTCCTGCCCTTTCAAAGCGTCTCCTGCTTTGTCGCCTGCCTTTTCAGACGCCGCAGACACAAAAGACCCTGCTCTCCATGCGATGCTACCAGTCGGGTGATTGGTCCGGGTGTGGCAGCACCCCTGGGTGCAATCCTGGAGCTGAGCTAGGGATGCCACCAGTCATCCTCTTCTTCTACCCCCCGGGTCATTGTCCCACTTTCCATCCTTCTTTCACCACTTTTGTTTTTCAAAGAGATTTTTTGAGAAGTTTCTTTCACACCAATATTATAAATGTGATGTCCTGTGTTTTGAAGGCCACCTTCTCAGAGTCACCCAAACACAGGACTGTCCTGCCGCAGGATCAGCCCTGTCTTCCAGCCTGGCCTCATTTAGACTGGTCCCTCTCCTTCCCATCTCTGGAAGCTGCAGGCACCTCCCAGGTCCCTTTTTCCCCTTGTGTTGTTCTTGCACCTGCTTAACACCAAATATTTTATTACCTCTCTGGAAAGTAACTGGAGGGGTTTCCTAGAAAAGGAAATATTCAGAGCTGTGAGCTGCTCCGAGGGGTGCACCAAGCCCGGGGATGGTTGCAACCACCCTTGCCTCGCATGGATGAGCTGGGCAGAGGCCAGCCCCAGCCTTACCGGCTTGCCTTGGCATTACTGAGCACATTAGTTGTGCTTCAAATACATTTTTTAGATCATCAACCCTTTTTATTTGGGCCTCTGACCAAGCTGTGAACTTGCGCTGCTTCACCGGCGGCTGCCAAGATCTACTCGGCGTCTGCCGGCGGGGAGGGCGGCGATCCGCTGCGGCTGCTCGGCTGGCTGATGTCCATCCTCAAGGCTGCCTCCAGTTTTTTTGGCAAGGTGGTGCTCATACCCCCACCTGGAACATGACGTGGAGTGGCAGGACCTGCCGGACAGCTGAGAACGTCCAGCATCATGGATGGTTGCAGGGTGAATCTGGTGTCTTGGCTCCTTGGGCTCCCCACTCTGCCCCAGTTCCCCGCTCCGGGTGTCAGGATGATAAAGCCGAGCCGAGCTCTCCGGAGCAGGCTCAGCACCCGGCAGCTCCCATAATTAATGGCACCGCCAACACTTCCCTGCTGGGCTATGAATAAAACATTCTTTCTGAGGACCCAAACTTTGAAAAATCTCTCTTTTTTTCCTGTTAATTATATTTGGCGGGACACAGTGTTTTTGTTATTTTCTCCTTCTGATTAATCAGAGGGGTGAAAGCTGGTTTGGGACCCCAGTTTCCTTCGGACTGTCATCCAGTTTCTTAGAGGGGTAGTCTAACTGCCAGGGAGAGCTCCCCCCTCCTAAGTCTCCTTCTCACCTCCTTGGAAAAGGACCCACCTTTGCAGCTTGGAACCTGCTGGATTTCTAGATTTGCTACAGCCATTGGATTTTTTTTTTTGGCATTTCTGGGTCCTTCAGCATGCAAGAGCCTCTCCTGGAAACCAGCATCCCCAGCCCTTTCCATCTTGCAAACACAGGCTACTGGCAGCTTCAGGTCTCAAATGAGACCCTGTAGATTTTCCTCTGCCTGCCCAGCCAGCCATGGTTTACACACGTATTTCCTCAATCCCAACAAACAACCCACCACGTTTGTCCATGTTCTGCCTGCGGCCGGCAGGGGTTTGCGTTCCCGAGTGGTTTTGGGGAGGTTGTCTCTGCGTTTGTGCCACAAGCCAGTCCCACCTAGAGACTTCTGCTGGTTGAGCAGCTCCTGTTGCCACTTGGCTTGGGGAATCAGAGCAACCTTTGAGCAGAGGAGAGCTGTTGCCCGTGCACACTCGTGTCTCTGGGCATCTCCCTCTGTGGAGAAAGGTGAAATTCTACCCTCGGCTTCACTGGCTCCAATCCAGGAGCTGCATTAGCAGAGCTTTGCCAGGTCAGGATCAGACCCAAAGCCAGGTCCTGCCGTTGCAGAAGCATCTCAGTCACCCGAAGTACTGCCTCCTAGCCACACCGGGTGCCAGGCAGCAAGAGAGGGTGCTGCCCTACACCGAAAGCCCGTGTCTGCTGGGGCAGAGGTACCGGGCGCTGAGCTCAGGGCTCTGCCGTGCTGGACACTGCAACACGGTCCCCTCGCAGGTGACAACAGCCAGGACTCGCATTTCCCTGGTAGTTTTGAGCTGTGGTTCTGCAGGTGGCGTCAGGCAGCACTGCCCACACCATCCTCGGCCAAGGGGGACTTTTAACAGAGATCCAGGCTCTGGGAGACATGGCAATTTCCTGCCTGAGCAACAAGCGCTTGTCTTCTCACCAGATCCTCTGCCAGGCAATTTTCTCTCTCTGGTTCCCTTCCAGCTCGGCAGTCCAGCCCCAGCGCGGCGCTGCAGCCAGCAATCAACAGATCCAACCTGTTTGGGACGGTCTCAGCTCGGCTCTCCCATCCTGCAAGGTGCCTTCTCCTCTCTTTGCATGCCCCTCGGAGGGGTTGATGGCATCCTCTGCATGCCCTCCCTTGCTTCTCTCTTACTGAAGATCCTGGTAAGGATGTTCAGTTTTCTGTGAGATCTGTGCCCTGAGTCTCAAAAGCTGGAGTGTAAGTGTTTGAAGTGCTCTCCAAGGGAAGAACTGGCACCTTTAGCACTAGGAAATATAGTTGCATCCACTCGCGCAAGCCAAGGATGCTTCATTTGGATTTTGAGAGGGAGGCCGCAGAGGGAAGGGATCTTCTAGTAGCTTTGTCACTGCGGTGAAAGTCTAGAATAAAATCCAATAAAGGAAATCGACTCTGCCCCGGTGGAGAGGAAAATGAATGAGTAATCTATACAGGACCACTAAACATCTCCCGGTGCTCCTCAATAAAGCAGAGATTAGCAGGAGGATTTGCAGGCTGGGACACAGACCTGCTGCTGAGGTTTCACATGGGCTTGGATGAACCGCTTCATCCTATTCCATCCTCCTGTTTCCCTGTCGGGGAAGCAAAGACAGTCTCGATTCCCTGGTAAAAGCTGATTTAGTGATGGCTGTGAAGTTCTCTGAGATCTCCTGGAGCGGGGAGAAGTCATAGGGAGGCAAAACACAGCACACTAAGGGGGGTTGGGAAACAGCAGGTACGACTCGTGGTCTTTTCTGTGAGTGAACTCTTCCCTTGGATGCTTTCAGCAGCCTCAGCTAATTGCTCATTTGATGTCATGGGGATCCTGGAGGTGCAGATCAGCCCCAGCTCCACGCCACACAAGGGAGGCAGCGGGGGCTGCAGTAGCTCCTGGCTCCCCCAGCCCCGTGCCCACCAGAGCCGGCGCAGAAGGCTCCCAGCCCACCAAGATGAAAATCCCTGATGAAAACAACTTTGTGCCACACACCAAAGCCAACAGATCCCCTGTTGAGCAGGGGATTTATATAAAGGCGATGAGATCAAGACCTCAAAGTAAAGATAAAATGCACACAGGGCATCTAGGAGATGAGTATTTGCAAAAGCAGGCTGCGTGGTGGCTGGAGTCTCACCTCCAGCCGTGTCAGGGTGAACCTTTCCCTTCCCGTATGTCCCAGGGCACCTCCTGTCATCTCCTCAGGGATGGAAATCAGCATTCCTCATCCTGGAGCCGTGGCAGGGACTGGCTTTTGCTGGGCACTGGTATCACGAGGCCATGAGCTTTCCAAGCCCTCCTTCACACAAATAATAACGAGGGATTTGAACTGGCCAACAAAGATGGAACCGAAGTAATCCCAGGGAGAGCATATTTTTATAAGCCAGGGCTGTAAGAGAAAGGGCAGGAAACCTGACACATCACAAATCACTCTCCTGTCGTTCGCTGTAACCTAGAAATGCTCTAGTAAATATAAAAGAGCAACCCCGGCTGCCGGCAGCGACGCAGAATCGAGGCCAGGGAGGAGGGCAGCTCGGGTTTGGGTCTGGCTGCCAGGTAAATGGGAGGCTCTGAGGCTGGTCGGTGCTGAGCTGCTTTGTTACGGTTTATGAGTATATAGAGCCACCCTACTCTCTCTCTATA
>VWZK01015090.1:0-60677 GCA_013396935.1 Baryphthengus martii
CTACCTGAAAGGAGGTTGTAGTCAGATGGTGGTCGGGGTCTTCTTCCAGGCAACTAGTGACAGGACAGGAGGGCATGGCCTGAAGCTGCACCAGGGGAGGTTTAGGTTGGATCTTAGGAAGCACTTCCTCATGGAAAGGGTCATTAGGCGCTGGAATGGACTGCCCAGGGAGGTGGTGGAGTCGCCATCCCTGGCGGTGTTTAAGGAAAGATTGGATGTGGCACTTAGTGACATGGTCTAGCTAGGTGTTGTGGTGTTGGGTTCACAGGCTGGACTTGATGATCTCAGAGGTCTATTCCAGCCTCAACGATTCTATGATTCTATGCAAATCTGTGGTAGTATAAGAGCACTGTAACTTCCAACCTCCTCTGCCATCTCTTTGAGAACTTAAAAGGCCCTTTAGCTTCCAAATTTGACTATATAAACATGTGCGTTAGAACAGAAATCTCAGGAACAAGAAGTGCCCAGGGATAGCAGTATTCCTGATCTGTAAACAACTCAGCTGACATGTAAACAACTCAGAAAACAGCCTAGGGATGGAATCGGAAATGTAAATGCCGTTGCTTAAATTAAAAGCTATGGATAAAACAGATTTGTTGATGTGTAATTACTTGCAGTTAGCACAGAAAATAATTTATATTATGACAAAGTTAATTATGTGGAAAAATGCTACAAGTTTATATGGCTTCACTGTAGGTGAGGTATTGTGTGTGTCTCAGGGTATGCCATGGAGCTCCCAGACCACTGGCTACACCTAACTGAGGTCTGAACTCAGTGTTTGGGAGAGAGACAATGATAATATGGGATGTGGTCCCGCACAATATAGGATATGCGAATATCTCACAGTAATTTTGAGGGGTATAGGATCTGGGTGTTGGTTGCACAGCCTGTAATAAAGAGATTTCAGAAACAGCTCCTTCTAATCAGGTAAAATAAAGACTTTCCTTAGTGATACACTTAAAATAGTTGGGACATTTTGAATCCATTCTTATAAATAAAGTTGTATTTGATGTGATTCTACAGCAGAGACAGATAAGAATGAAATAGAAATTATCATCCCTCTAAAACCATAATAAATATTTTTCTGTGCCGAATATGAAAGAGCTCGAAATTTCAAGACCCATGCAAATTGCACTAAAGTATATTTGCATAAAGCATTGGAAGAGCTTTTGTGAAAATGAAACTAGTGGGAGTTAATTAAATAACAGTATAGCAGCTATTAACAAAATGGCAAGATTCAAAATAGTAATTTACTTTACACATCTCTTCTACAACATATCTAGAATGAAGATAACTGTCAGCAAATAGTACAGCATTGCAACCCACCCTCTCAAAATCCTGAAAGAAAAGATAAGAAATACTTATCCCTGACAAAACACACACCCTAGTTGCAGAGCGTATTACTTCCAGCATGTAAAGCAGCTGTAAAATACTATACAGCCATGGTGAAGCCGTATGATCTTGAGCTCTTAATCCTTACAGCAGCTTAGGCAGAAAAAAGCAATTAATTGTATATGCTGTGACTATCAGAGTTGCATTACGTATTTAGTGTGAACATTGTCATCTTCCTCTCTATCATCATTATCACCTCCTTCCCCACTTCTGCCATGCCTCATCCTCCTGCAAATGTACATTTCCTGGCCCATCTGTGATAAGTAGAGCGCTTTGACTCCTTGGCCCACGGACTCACTAACACTTCTCTCCCAGGCAGTGAGAATGCCTTGTCATACTTGAACCAGAAGTGGATTCTGGATTCTCCTGCTTGGAGTTCATGGATGTAACCTGGCAGCAACCAACCTGTATGTCTTCTGTAAATGGTCCTCCAAGGGTTTACCTGTAGCACTGCTGTCATGCTCCCAGGAATAATCACAAGGTTTGTGTTCATTTTTGTGAGTCTTTATTCTGTGATATTTCCTTGAAACACATGAGGTTCCAGCATTATCTATAGATCTTGTTAAAAGGGTTTGGATTGCCTGTTCCACACATCACAAACCCAGTATTTCAATCATTTAGATACTCTTCATCTTTTCCCCTGAAGCATGGCGGAAACTTCTGGTTTGGCATTGCCTTTTCTTACAGAATAAGGAATGGTGGCAGTTTTCCTGCATGTGCTGGGACCACTTCCATAAGGATGACTGGAAAGTGGAGAGAGCGTGGTTTTGGTTTGCTTTCTGGTACTCTGACATTTAACTGTTGTGCCTTTAATTTGCACGGTAATTTTTGTTAGTGTGTATAAAAGAATGAAAAAGAGTGTTTTATATGCTTGCATAGATGCTCAGGTACATAGGCTGGGGGTACAGAGCAAAATATGATGTTGGAATACAACTATTTTTTTGCACATAGCTCTTGTGCCTGCACCGTTTTCTTTCCTGAAGCTGGGTGAATGTTGTGTTGTTGGTACACCCCTGCCGCTTTGAATTGCTTTTTGGGCTGTGTAGGTGTGAATTCTTCCCTAATTCTTTCATAATGCCACCCATGTGAAGGTTGTCTTGTTCTTCTTTTCTGCTTGCATTACCGGAAAAGTCTGCTGCATGATCAGTGTGTAAAGTAACAGTCTGAAGAGCTTTTCTGTGTGTTTTGTTGTTGGTGGTTGGTTGTTTACTGACAGACATAGATTTTAGTGGTGTTCTATTTTCTAGTTGCTTTGTGGTGGTTGGTTTTGTTTCCCTCTGCAATTCGTAATGCCCAATTCAAATTTGAATTGCAAGTACGTTGTGCTCAGATGGGTGTAGCACTTCAATAGTAGTGGATACTTACTGGATACAAGAGACAGAGCATGCATTGAGTGGCACTTTCCCTGTGAAACCCCTACACCTTTCAGCATCTTTGGCTCAAGGAATTTGTTTGCTGAAGTACCTGCATGTTTCACAGCCCCTAATGGATGTTTTCTGCCTGATGCGTCATTCTTTTTTTGCACCGAGCAATACTCCTAGCTTACACAATTATTTCTCTTGTGCAATTATATATTGTTGAAAGAAGTACTAAATTGTGTTTATTTCAAACTTGCTTCTTGCATTCGTGTGGTGCTTCTTAAATCTCCCATGGTGTAAAACCATTTGCTGCTCCCCTTTCCCATGGCTGATGGCGGTAGAGGTCTCTGTGCTGGTCTCCTCGCTAGTGGCCCTATGAGGAACCGATGCATTGTCATCACAGTTGTTTTTTGTCTGGATCAGTTGAATCCTGCTATCGCCAGAGCTGCGGGTGATATTTAACAGCATTAAGCGAAAGATTTTCCAGCAGCACTCTGTGGCTTGCCTCACACTGCAAGCATGCAAAAGAAGCCTCAGGCAGTAAATGGAGCCTGACTGCAGACCACAAGCTTTTTACCTGATCCCTCCAAATTACCACAGCAGCCCAGAAATGCTGGTCATGTGCAAATGCAAATTTGTATGGAGGCAAGGGGAGACTGTGGACTCATCTGGGCAGATGCCTGGAGGTTAGGCCTTCTCCTGTATTTGTCAGACCTTTGCAGTCCTGTGTTGAAAACACAAGTTTACTTTTTTCCGGAATTGGATAAATCTTGGCTGTCAACATCAGTTTAAATCACATTTATTGCTACAAAGAAATCAAATTCATAGCCAGCTCTTCTGGGCATTCAAAAATACTAAATACATCTCTGAAGAATAAGCATTACTCTTCAAATGAATGATTTTACTTCTCCTATTAACTGTATAGTAAAATCTCTGCGATAGTCACAGGGCATGCAGAGAAGTGGTTTTTGGTTTTTTTATTCAGTAGATAAGAATGAGCTAGGCTTTTCTCCAAATCTTTGTTGCAGTAAGGGATTTTTACTTAGAAATTCACAAAGACCGAATTGTACAGATTCCCAGCCCCGGGATGCTTCATATGCTCATTTGTTTCCACCATAAATGGTTTAAATGTTGTTTTTTTTTTTGTGGTTGTTTTTTGTTTGGTTTTTTTTTTTTTCCTCTATCTTTTTCCTGCAGGCTGGACTGTCAGCCATGCCTGTTTTAGGTACTTTCAAGAACTGTTAATATAATGTTGCCTTATTTGCCTTATTTTTTTCCCATGCTGCTTTACAAAAATTCCGTTTACCATTATCACACGAAAAAGTGCATGGATTGTATTAGGAATGGAATAGATTTATGATAGTGAATGCCAGAGATGAAATTGTAATATTCTCAAAATCTATAGCAGACTTCCCAGGGAATTCATTAGCCCCAGGATTGCAGGACTTCCCATATGTATGGACTGCCAGAACACTTGGTGGTCGATGCCCAAACACCTAACCACGTTTTCTTTTTGAGGGAAACGGTAAGAATCTGTTCAAAGCAACCTGTTCCTGGGAGGAGCTGCTGGGAAGCGCAGGACGCTGGCTGGTCAGGAGGAGGTAAAAGCTGGAGCCATCTGTTTAGGCTCTTTCAGTGATGCAGTAGAAAACTTTGCAGTTGTATGTAGAGGATGAAAAGAGAAATAAAGCACAGGTTTGAAAGCTAGTCAGTGTATCTACCTATAGGTATGTGATATCGCACAGCGTGAATGTGCACATTCTTCCTGACTTAGCTAAATAGCAAATCCTCTGCCATCAGTAACTGGCAGGATGCTGAGAGGCAGATTTGGGTGGATTTCCAGTAGGTTAGAGTCACCGAGGAGGGACTGCGTAGAAGGTCTTGGATGGCTGGAGTTACTGGGGTGAGCCAGATCAGTTCTAGGAAAATACAGCAAGATATAAATCACACAAATTGGGTTTTAATGGGTTACTAGAAATAGTGCAATTGACTTAGACAAATAGGTGTGTGAAATGCGTGTCTAAACAGGGTTATCTAAAACTGGGGTGCTGCTCAGCCATATTCCAAGCAAACATGGCATTTCCAAATCCAGTCAGCAGCAGCTGGGTAAATCTTCTGGCCCTGCTTGAATTTCCACCCAGGATGGGTTGTCTCAATTAATTGTCAAGATCTGGGCTTTCATTGTCATTCCATATTACCCTCTCCTCTGAACTTCCCACTTTTGCTGTGAAGGTGCCTGTTTTAACATCCAAGTGAGAGCACAACTGTATTTCACAGAAGTCACCAGTAGCCAGATGACAACAGTAGTGATCAGCTCAGGGCTTCACACCTCTGAAAGGCTGGAGACTTTTTTTTTTTTTTTTAATTACATAGTTTTCTCTCCTCTGGAACTCCTGTAATTTAAGGATAGCTGCAGAAAAAGAAATGTTTACCTCTTCTACTTCAGATCTCAGTCAAGTTAGGACTTCGTCATTGCTATCAGATATGCATTTCCAAGCCCAGCTAGTGTAGTACTGGCTTTGAAATCCTTGTTGGTATGCTGCCTGCTGGCTGTCTGCAGCAGCATCATTTTTGGGTCAAACCAGGCAATATTGAAAGACTGGTGTTGCCCAGAAAGTTGGTTGAAGGCTGCATATAGAATACATAGAGTAAAAGATAAAAAGCATTTGCCAGTATTTCTTATATCTTTTATTTATTTCTCTACAAGCAGACAGCCTGAAACAAGGCAAGAATGAGGAATGTGATCCCGAGGCATTTCATGTTCAGATTCCTTTCTGTCAAAGAATAAATCTTGTTTCAGCCCAACTGTGCAGCTTTAATATAAAAAAAAACTAACAAACCACAAACCAAAACTAATGCAACAGAAAGCTAGTAATAAAGCAGGGTGCTGGAAAAGGGTCAGGCTTACAAAGAATTAATTCTCTTGGCTTCAAAACATACACACAACTTAGGTTTTCTTTGTAAGACACGGTGGTCTAGTGAAGATGCAGTTCAAAGGCTTCAGTGTTTATTCAATCTCTTTGTCAGCTGTGACTGTATCAATACACAGTTCAGGTGGGCTGAAGGAAGATGTGTTTAAGTTGCTTATTTTTGTCATGTCGTTCCTATAAAGTTGTGTCCTTACTTGAACCTGTGTCCTACTCAGCTGACTCTGTTATCACGGAGTGTGGATCAATTCAGACCCTGTATCTTTCTGTCTTTCCTGACAGCAAAAGCACTGTCACCATGGTCTCTCCCGAACAATTTGACAACATCCTGTGATCTTGCTTGTCCTTCATGTTCATGTCCTTTAATTTCAGTACTCAAATAGCTATGACTCTGGAAGTCTTACATTTAAACTATTCTGGATTGCAAGAGTAGGTAACTTTTTACTGTAGGCATTTCAACTTAGTCTTTTATTAATCAAAAGTCACTCGAAAAAGGTCATGTGACATTTTTACTTCTTAGATGACAGGTATTATCCCTTTATTCCTATGTGATCCTAGAACAGACACAGTATATTTGTAACAACAATCTGATATTCCCCACAGTGTAGCAAGCTATTTTATTAACTACATCCACACTGTAATTCATAGCTTTATTAATCGGACTGTCCTTCAGACAGCTCTGGTGGTGAAGAATATGTTCATAACAAAGCTTCCTTGATTTCATTTTAGGTAAATACATTTGACTAGCTGTAGGCTTAAAGCTAGAACTGCTCAAAACAAAGTCTTGGTTTCTGGAGCATAATTTCAAACAACAGAGCCCTTTTCTTTTTTTCTTCCTGCACAATGTTTACTTAGAGAAGATGCCCTGCTCAGTCTTATGTTGATCTTTATATCTATCAGTGTTCATAGAAGTATTCAGTTAGTTCACCCCAAGATGTTCAGGATAGTGTCCCCACTGACTCCGTGTATGGGTCCATTGACCAAGGATCCTCAAAAAGGTAGTTTTATCACAGTAAAAAGTTGTCCTTCCCATATCTGTAGGCCTCTGAACAGCCAGAGATAGTGTTAGCAGCTGTTATATGTGGAGCAGTAGTTGTTCATTGTTTCTCACAATTCCATTCTTACAGGTTATTAATATTACCTACTGTGGATACTGTATGCTAAAATCAACACAGTGCATAGTTAAGTGAGAACCCATCAAGGCAGGATGCTGCTTATATCAGAATTCAGGTGAATGCAGAAGTAATTAAGGACAAATCAGGAAAAATATCTCCAAGAGCTAAAAAAGGTGCATCATCTAACTCAGGAGACCTATAAAACAGTTTGCTGGAGGCTGGAAGGATGTCCTAGGGAGAGTAGCACTGTACGCCTGCCTGTACTCTTTCCATTGAGGAGTTGTTGGATAAAAGACGTTTTGTCTAGATGAACATCTGTTTTGACCCAGTACAGCCTTTCTTACATGTAGGAGGGATAAACATCCCATGCCATCCTATACTCTGCAGAGGCATTGGGGCTGAGGAGCATTGCTTCAAATACAAGACACCCTGGGCCAGTCTAGGGAAAAGGTTATAGTGGATGTAATCTTTCTCACTGGATCATGTAGAGAAGTTAATTTCTAACTGCTAACTTCCTAACTGCTAATCCTTTCCCTGGACTAGCAATACCCCATATAAGTATAGTAATTTTGCCTTCATAGTGTCATTCATAAAATTCTACATACACTTTGATACTTTAATATATCTTCCAGAGCTTGATAATGACCTGAAGATTTTTCAATCTATTAACAGCAATAATTATTATTATATTTAATGAGTTAATCTCTTAAACTAGCAGATTCCATTCTCGGTGCATGAATCCATGCTGTTTAATTGCAACCAATACATGGAGAAAATGTTTTTAAAATAAGGAAGCACAGAGTTAAGAGGGATGCTACTTAGCATTAAATTGTTACTCAAATAAATCAATCTTTTGTCACTACAGAAATATATCGGTTTATTTCACTTGCCTCAAAATTTCAGAATTATTACGATCCCTTCACCTCAAACCGTATCTCACTGCAATGCTACAAACCTCTTTTATTTCCAGGATCAAATCATGTAGTCAATTATATACGTATATAGAGACAGTTTAAGAAAAGTGTTAACAAAATCCAATGTGTGAGTTTCATCATAATAGAACATTTTTTTCTATTCAGTAGCTCTAGTAGCATAATAACCTTTTTTTCGTGTTGCTAGAGATAGAGAAGAAGCCAGTGATTCAGTGGTGGGAGCATTCTCACCACTACTCTGAAATAGGATGTGAGAGTTTGCTGCTGTGCACAAAAGGATACCTGAGGTTAGGGGGATTCTTGAGTTTTGATGAGAAACAGCACATTGAAACTATGGCAGAATAAGGAATGCAGCTGTGGAGCTACAGCTGAATTCAGAAGCTCGTAGGTCAGTTCTTTTAGAGCTCAGCAACTTTGTGTAAATGATTTAATTTCTTTATAGTTCCCACACCTGGGGAAACTTAAACAGGCAACTTAATGAAAGGTTAATTGCTGACAGCTCATCTGCCCTGAAATAGATTAGGGAGTGATCCTTTGAGGGGCTTAGCATGCTGATCTGAGGGCAGTTTACCGTCGTAGCTACATTTGAGATGGAAGTGCTGTAGCTCCTTTTAGCAGGAGCTGAAAGGGAAAATGAATACAAGGCGTAATTTACCACTGCTGTTCTGCATTCTGCTGTGACATGCATGAATATATTGCTATTGTTCTATACATAATCTAGGTACAGAAGGATGATTAGTAATGTCTTACTGCCTTAAATTGCCTTTAGATTAAAGAAAAAGTCCCAGTCGGTGGATATTAGTGGGCCAGGATGCAACCCAGTGGCAGCTGAAGCTCAGACACCTCAGCCAAGTAAATCTTTGTTTGCCACTAAGACAGCTGCTTCTGAGGAGGAGGAACAGAACAACGCCACAAACACCCAAAGGCGCAATCCACGGAGGAGTGAGTTGAAGAGATACTACACCATTGGTGAGTTTTATTTCACAGGAAAAAAAAAAAAAGTATTAAAAAGACAAAGTCTTCCTGGTTTGTTTTTTTGGTATGTTTTATTTCTTTTTGTTAGTGGCATTTTGCTATGTCAAACTACCCTGGAGAATTAAGCCGCTTTATTTATCTTGCATCATTTACAAGATTTCTTTCTTCCACCATAAATTTTTTTTTTTTTTTTGTCTTAAGAGCAAGTATTGAAGAAATAAGAAAAGCAATATTGGCAGGAACACTATAGGAAGAACATAATTACCTTTGAAAATGGATTGCATCAGAGTTTTGGCAGACCTTGTTTAGAAGGCTTCTGGTTAGAATGGATTTCCCATTTGGAGAGGGAGGAAGCCTGCTGAGTGTGAAGGATTAACTGAGGGTAGTGAGGTCTTGTGTATCTTTCCCTGAATATTTTGGTTTTCTGGATATTTCTCTGGCTTCATGATTTCTATAAAACCATCTTAGGCACCGGAGAAAATGCTTTATAACTTACTTCCCTGTAAGTTATTTTGAGGCTGGGCCTGACTAACTAATGCCTTTGGTAATATTTTGCTTCTCATCTGATTAAAGCTGAGTGGAGAGTGGCTTTGTAGCATTTTTGCTGAGTTCATTAGTGCTTGTGAAAGGATGTGTTAATGGGAGTGGTACAAACAAGAGGGATGGATACTAATGCTGTGCTTTGAAGAGACAAAATGGCAGTAGATTTAAGAAAAAAGTTAGAAATTTTAATTGTGGTTTTGTGTACTGTTGAATTATTGCAGTATAATGTGATCATGTGGTGGGTTGACCTTGGCTGAGTGCCAGGTACCCACCAAGTCACTCTATCACTCCCTGCTACCTCCCTCAGCACAAGAAGAAGAGAGGGAGTAAGACGGAAAGAGCCTGTGGGTTACTACAATAAAGGCAGTTTAAGGAAAAAAAAAAAAAAGCAAGGCCACGCACATGAAGCAAAACAAAGATTCATTCTCTACTTCCCATTAGCAGGCGACGTCTGGCCTTTCCTGGGAAGCAGGGCTTCAGTACACGTAGCAGTTGCGTGGAGGACAAGCGTCTTCTCAAAAGAATGAACCCCCCCGCCTTTTCTCTCCCTTTTATACTTGAGATGACATCATATGGTGTGGAATATCTCTTCGGTCAGTTTGGGTCAGCTGTCCTGACCTGTCCTCTGCCAAGATCTTGCCCACCCCATCCCACTGGGGTGGTGGGGAGGGGAAGATGTTGGAAAGAGCCTTGGTGCTGTGCGAGCGCCGCTCAGCAGCAGCCACAACGTGAGTGTCTTATCAACAACCTTCTCCCTCCCAATACAAAGCACAGCACTGTAANTGTTAATGGGAGTGGTACAAACAAGAGGGATGGATACTAATGCTGTGCTTTGAAGAGACAAAATGGCAGTAGATTTAAGAAAAAAGTTAGAAATTTTAATTGTGGTTTTGTGTACTGTTGAATTATTGCAGTATAATGTGATCGTGTGGTGGGTTGCCCTTGGCTGAGTGCCAGGTACCCACCAAGTCACTCTATCACTCCCTGCTACCTCCCTCAGCACAAGAAGAAGAGAGGGAGTAAGACGGAAAGAGCCTGTGGGTTACTACAATAAAGGCAGTTTAAGGAAAAAAAAAAAAAAGCAAGGCCACGCACATGAAGCAAAACAAAGATTCATTCTCTACTTCCCATTAGCAGGCGACGTCTGGCCTTTCCTGGGAAGCAGGGCTTCAGTACACGTAGCAGTTGCGTGGAGGACAAGCGTCTTCTCAAAAGAATGAACCCCCCCGCCTTTTCTCTCCCTTTTATACTTGAGATGACATCATATGGTGTGGAATATCTCTTCGGTCAGTTTGGGTCAGCTGTCCTGACCTGTCCTCTGCCAAGATCTTGCCCACCCCATCCCACTGGGGTGGTGGGGAGGGGAAGATGTTGGAAAGAGCCTTGGTGCTGTGCGAGCGCCGCTCAGCAGCAGCCACAACGTGAGTGTCTTATCAACAACCTTCTCCCTCCCAATACAAAGCACAGCACTGTAAGAGCTGCCGTGGGCAACAATAACTCCATCTCAGCCAAACCCAATACAGATAATTTGTTCTGTTCCAAGGTAATTATTTATGTGTCTTTAACTTGTCTAAAAGGTAAAGAAAAATGTGTTGCCTTGAACATCTTTCACTGTGTTGGCTGTCATCGTAAATTATGTTATTTTTAAAGGAGGAAACTGCACTAGCAGTCTACACATTTTAATAATGAAGGTTATATTTTAAGTAGTGAATAGTTGTATTTGTTTGTGTTTTTTGATGCCCTGCATTCAAATTGGGCTATGTAACCGCTTTCTGAAAACTCATAGAAGTTTCAATTACCGCTCAATCTCATCTACCTCTAAATAAATAAAAATGAGGCAAAATGAAGGCATTGATGGTTCATTAGCATCTTGGACAATTAATCTAAAGTTTTACTTTAAAAATCTCAAATTACGTAATTCTTTAAAGAAACTTCTGTCGTATTGTGTATGAGAATAGCACCCTGAATTAGTTTATACTTGAACATAGAACATGTTTTCTGACAAAACATATTAAATCAGTGCACTTGAGTGGCTTTTTACTTCAATATTTCTTAGAAAAGACATTTTACTCTATGGCTTTTTTCCTCCTTCTTCCTCTAAATAATCTTAAAGGAATATCAAAGATAGGCCAAGATTTCTTTATACCTGAAGGAGGGGATGGAATGGGGGAGTTTTGCATAAGAGTACTAATGAAAGCAGAAATCCACTACATCACCAAAATGAGTTCTTATTCTAACTCAAGACTAAAAAATATTATTGGTAAATTGATAATAGTTGAATGTTCTTCTGTGATCACCCAAAACACTGTCTGTGAATGGAAGCACAAACTCAGGTTTCTACTTGTTAAATTTGACTCACCTGCATTTTTGGAGGGGCACCTTTGCAAAATCCTTATAATATGAACTCCTAGAGATCACAAGGTCTGAGCACTAGTTACTCAGGATCTAAACTTAGTGCTGGACTAACAGAATGTTGTTCATACACTTGATTAATTTGTTTGAATATTGTGCAGCACTTGGTTTGAAAGACTTGTTGATTTGAAAAGACCTCTGAAGGTTATATAGTCTGGTGTCCTGTTTGACGTGGGACTTCAGCCAACGCTAGATCAGAACAGCCAAAGCTTTGTTTTGCCGAGTCTTGACAATCTCCGGGGGTGGATACTCCATAGTGTGTTTGCATATCATGCTGGAACGTGGACAGCATGTCCATAGACAACAGCATTCATGGGCAACTTGCCCATAAACAGATGCTAACGTTTGTGAACAGCAGTTGTAGACCCTGGGGAAGTATGAGGGGAACAGACCCCAGAATGTGGCCAAGCTTACATGCTTTTCTTAAATATCTTCTTCCCTTATCCTTATACAGAGTACTAGACAAGGTGGCCCAGCTGGACTGACCCAGTTTGGGGATGTAGTGGTTTTGTGTTTTTACACATACAGCCTTGTCTGTGTGACTTTCCTGAATCCCAGGGAATAAGATACTAGAGCCAGTATTACTGCGTATTACGTAATGTTTGAATTTTACTGTCAGGCAAACTGAAGAAACAAGACTTTCTCTGTATCTTCACAAATATTTAATGGCAGACATTCCTGAATATTGTAAAAATGGAAGGTTTAATCTTGGACAGCACAGTACTGGTAGCAGATAAACATGTTTACTGTACTGGCTGCGTTGTTCTGATACTGAGTTATCAGCTTTGATAACCTGAGAGAAACGATATATAACTTCTTAGAGTTTCCATCAATGTCAGCATACTTTAAGTTATGACCTATATTACCCCTTTGATTTAGAAGTCATTTTCTATGACGTCTCAAAGTATTTGATTAGACTTTGACTATTAGAAATAATTTTACTTTCTGATTGTGAATGTACTCACACACCTGCAATGGGCTGGGACTATAAAATAGAAAAATATCACATTCTAGTGATGTTTTGTGTGCAGTTGGTTGTTAAATAGCTTAAATAAGTGCATTAGACCTGTTGCTGACTTAATAAAACTACACAAAGTTTTACCTTGTTTTGCCCTTGTTTGCATGTTGTTCTCTACTAAAAACACTCTCTGTCTAACATTGAGCAACATGAACTAATCATTATTGTGATAAATGGATTAAGAAAAAGTGTAAGAAAGCTAGTGCTTTCAACTGGATTTGCTTCCTTCATTTTAAAATTAATATTCTGCTACATTAACCTCAGACCGAATTGGCAAATGATGGTGTTTATGGTAGTGACTAATGGAGCTTAAGCAAACAAAGGCCAGTTGTGATTTGTGCTGCTCTCATTTTCCATAACAACTTATTTTCAGTAATTACGATCTTCAAAGTACTTTAGAGATATGAGAACTGAATTCAAAGAAGTATAGCTTCTTTATTTAGACATATACATATATATAGTTTATATGTTTTAAAATGTGACTGTTAGCATCACGTTGTCTATGAAAACTTACCTTTAAACCTAGCTGAATTTGTAACTGACTGCCCATTTTGTTGAAGAACTGTGCAGCTTAAAATTATGTATAAAGAAATGTGTAACCAGCTTTATTTTATCAACTCATGGAAATAGTAAAATCAAATGTATTTTCAAAATAGGTCATTTTTGGGGTTTTTTTAAAATTTTATTTGGCTATGAAGAGGTCTTTATGTAAGTCTCACTCTGATTTGCAGACCCAAAGATTCATGAATGTTTACCTGGCACACACAGGCTTTGCAGAAGAAATTGTAGCAGCTTGTGTATGTTTCCAGCTACTGTGAGCAATACAGGCAATAGCCTAACAGACTGTTTTCCTAAATATTCTGTAGCATCAGAATATTTTTAAATTTTTTGTGTCACCTTATGTGTACGCAGATTTACCTCAGACCTTTTGAAGTTCTCAGTGTGTAATGAGGAAGGAATATCCTGGCAATTCCAGGAGATTTAAAAATTTTATCAGCACTGCTTCTACTTTAGGGAGCTATTCACGAGATACTTACTTTGCATTTCATCTTTCCCACAGACTGCATCTCAGATGTTTCCCAAACATAATGAGTGCGGTTGCACTCTTTAAAAGTGGGGGAAAAGTAGGTATGAGAGAAAAGAGCTAGGAGGAATAGGCAATGAGGAACAAGTTGTGCGCTCGAATGAAATACAAAATGGAGAATCAGTGAGGGGGAGAAATAAATCTTCCATATGGCAGGCTCAGCAGGCAGGAAGGCTCCTGCACCTCCAGTACTGAACTGGTGTGAAGAAATTGAGTGGGAACTCCTAGATTAATAGGGCGTGTGTAGGAAAAACAGTCTGCTTGGTGGGTTAGATGAAGTTTTTTGGAGAACTCTAGAAACAGCACCCAAGACACTTCAAAATAAAAACCTAAAATTAGACTTTTTAGATGCTTCAGGCACTTAAAAATTCAGGCCACTTATTTCTGAAGTGCTTATTCTTGAGCAGCTCCCTTGAAAGAGAGAAAGTTCAGCACTCAAAAAAGTGGGCTGGAATATTATACAATGGAGAATTATATAGGTAACCTGAATTCAAAGCAGTAAGGCTTTATCAGCTTACTGCTGTGTCCAGGCTACTACTGGCTTTTCTTAGCTGGCTTGCAGTTGGCCTGGGTGCAGCATCATAGCTATGTTGCTTGTGGGACCCAAATAAAGGGTTGTAGGACCGTACTTCATGGTCTGATGCCTCAGGATATATGTTTAACAGTTTATTAAGGTGACTGAACTAGCTAATGTTACCCTCTAAAGACACGGACTTGAGGTGTATGCACTAGTTCTCATAGGCCATGAAAGCCTTGTAGAGAGTGCTTAGATACCTCTAAGAGGATATACCCAGTGAACTCTCTACTTAGTAACCCTTGTTTTGTTGATGTAATAGGCCTTCTTTTGTTCTCTTTAAAATGAATTAAAACTTCTGTTAAAATAAAACTGCAGCACTAGTATAGAGGAAATACATTCTTTAAAAATAAGATGGTTACATTTAAATATTTTCTTGATTCTAGGAATCAGGCAAAAGAAATAATGAAAAAGGACAGTAGTTCATACTAGAACATATTGTTATAGTACAGCGTCGGTGGGGAGAGGAGTGCAGCAATTTATATTGTACCTTCTCATAAAAGTCTTAATGCAAACTTTGCTGTACAGGCTTCTGCTAGCACAGCTTATTTCATTTAGAAGACAACTATCAACTGTCTCAAGAGGCATCTAGTGTTAGTGTAGTCTCTGTCATCAGTGGTAATGCTGTTACTGCTACCCACACTTAATAGTTATTCATGAATTCTGTCTATGTGTACGTAATATACATGTGTGTATATTATATATGAGAGTACTTGGGAAATACTAATTGCCAAAGTTTCTTTCACTGCAGTCGTTCATTTTTTTAAATTTTATTTCATGTTCTACCTGTTTAAAAAAAAAAAAAAGTCCTTTTCTTTTCCAGTCACTCTTGCAAATGAGGTCAGCAGAAATCTTAATAGAGAAAACATTTTCCACTAGCTTGATCTGGCCATATTGGTAGTCTACACTTGTATTTTTCTTGAATATCAATATGTTGACAATTCAGAGTAGTGCAATTAGCTGATATAAAATCAATGTGGAAGAGAAATGAAGGTTTTGGAATAAGCAACTCTGAATAAATACATACTAATTGACTAATTTTCCAAAACAAGTTTAGAAGCTAATGCCAAAGTGATAAATGGGGAAAAAAAACCAGATTTTCTCATGGGGTCCTAATCTTGTTTCTAAGAGAGAAGGTTGCAGTGGGTAGTCACTTTAAATTTATTTGGGATTAGTTTAGTCACTACTTCTAATTTAGTACTTCAAAATGTATTATTGTGAAAAGAAGGGGGATCTTCCAAATTTAATGGCATATACATGTAAAAATAATTCTTGTGATCAGTCATTAATGTACAAAATATTATAAGAGAGTGCATAGAGTGATAGAGAGTAAAATAGTGAAGCTTTTATGTGGAAATCTAAAACAAGATTTTTTTTTCAAGTGATTAATCATAATCTGTTCTTCCTGTTGTGAATGGGAGAACTAATTGAAAACTGATCAGCTACTACTTCATGGCTATAACTATACCTAACTCTTGTGCTTTATGCTTTCAAGTGAGTCCATTTAAGTTGTGACTTTTGCAATGATCTGGGTGCGTAAATAAATATCATACTGTTTACATGTGGAGTAGATTCACATTCTTTCTGTTTACATACATTCCAGGCTGCTTCCATAAAATTAGTACTTGCTTTAAAATATGTCAGAGCTACCAGATTAAGTGTGAATTCATCCACATTTATTAATAAATTTATATGGTGTCCCACTATCTGCTAATATAAGATTGTTATGCAGGACAGATGTGAGTTTAAGTGGTGATTTCATATGTCAAAGGTCTGTTATCCTGATGGAGCTTTATCACTCATGGACCAACTTAGCCATTTTGGAGGGTTGGTGTGAGAGAGCCGTAGACCATTGGTCAGACATCACAGCAGTGAATCTGCTGTTGGACTCAAAACTGGAAAAAATAGAACACCTTGCACCTGAAAATCCATGCTTATTTACAATCAGTCTGGGAATCTTATGGGGTTTATCACATGGGACTACCTGCTACTGTAGTCACTCATTAAAAACAAAAGTAAGCAGCCGCCTTTTACCTTCTCTTCTAAAATAAGCATTTAACTTATTTGAAGGGCAGGCATTGTAGCTGTTTCTATTCTAGTGCTCAAATCCCTTCCTAGTCTGAGAGATTTTATTTGGCATGCTCTAGAAATATCTTACTCCTTTTAGAGGAAGTGATCGGATATAAACTGATGTATTTACTGTTAGAGAGGTTTTCCTGCAGAGAATACTCCAGTTTCTTTCCAAGCAGGTCTTTAAAAGGTGGTTCTTATCATTTGGCAGTTGAGTATGTTCACTTCTCCTTTCTGCAGAATTGAATGGTGTTCCTTTCTGTAGTAGCTCCCAGATATCCAATTCTTCTCCTATTTGCAAAATGACCTTTCTTGTTAGTTAATACTGGCAAAACATGAAACATCAGTAGGTGGATTAGAAGTTGTTAGGTAAGTGGTGGAGCTTGGTGCAGTACGTGCTGCAAATTCGGGCTGCGTCTTCTTTTTAGAGAAGGACAGATGGGAGATGAATCTGCCAGCTCTCTTTCAGAGGATCCAGATGCTGTTCACACACATTTGCAGAGTCTGACTCTGCAAATCTGACCCAACGCACTTCAAATATCTGTATTGAGCACTCACTGCTTTTTTAGGAACATAATTCTGAATGCTTTCTTTTAAATGTGGTCTCAGAAACTTTTAAAGGAGATCATTTTCCTAGCACCTCATTACCTGTTTGTAAGTGATAAGGAAAGGGAAATAATTTGTGGAACATGTGGATAGTAAGCAAAGTGGCTTTCATAGCAACAGTAACTATGCAAAATTCTTACGCATTCATCTTTCCTCAAGATTTTTATTAGTGATTCAGATCACATAGCTACTCTGGATGAGCAAGCAAGCATTTGTTTGTGTCTTTGTTTTTCTCTCTTTAAATTCTAAAAAAAAACAAACCAAACAAAACCAAAAACCAAAAACTTGGAACCATTAGAAGCCAGTTTTTAGTGTTGTATCCTTTTGTCCTTTACAGATACTCTGTGTACCCTTTGAATATAAATGAGTCCTGAGCTAGAGACAGCATCCACCAGAATAGTGATGCTCATTAATGTCCTTTCATCTAAGCATGTCCATTTTCTTATCATCTAGTTTTGGTTTTAATCATATAGATTGCTATCATATCACCTATCATATCATTTTAAGCAAGAAGTATTTCAGAATTTTATACTTTCCTTTCTTTACATTAGGACAAAACTGAAATGTATTACAGTTCTGTAGGCAAGCTACTCAACTTGCAAGATCAGCTAATAGTATGTAATCTTGGGATATGAAAATTTGAATCTTGGGGAGAAAAAGAGAAACCGATTTGACGTGTAAGCTCTAGGCTGCATCACCTTCAATCTCTTGGAGGTCTTCTGTATACGGGAAAATTGGCTGAAAAAACAGATGTGATTTCTAACACCTCAGCTATGCCTTCAGCACCAGTCTCTTGAGTATTGTGAAATAGTGGAGTCTTTCTTCTAACAGTAAAAGAACAAACAAGGAAAATGTGGATTCACTGCTGAAATAGCTGGGTGATGTAGTAATAGCAGATACAGATAAGACTGAGGCTTTTGAGCCTGGAGACAGATTTCAGTGGGGACAATAATTACTGGCAGTGAGAAAGTGCTAAGTCGGGGATCTCTTGAGAAAAATCTTGATCCATAGAAATTCATGGGACCTAATGGGATATATATATAAAGCATGCTGGCTGAGGTAATTGTGTGGCTGTTCTGTGTTATCCTTGAAAGGTCACAGAGTTCATGGGAGGTTCATAATCCCCAGAGAAAGGAAATGCTGCACTCCAAAAAGGGCAAGAAGGTTTATCCAGGGAACAACAGGCTGTTCAGCCTCACTTTTAGTCTCTAGGGAAATCATAGTGCAGATCTTCTTTGAAGCTATTTCTGGACCAGTGAGGGAGACGGTAATTTGGAATAGCCAGGGTGGCTTTACCATGGGTAAATCATGCTTTTTGAATGTTACTGCCCTCTGGGATGAAATGGAGAGATCTATGGATGATGGGAGACTGGTAGATATGATCAATCTTTACTTCATGGTCATTGTCTCCCAGAGCATCCCTGTGTCCATGTTGGATCATTATGGCATAGGTGCTTGGACTACTTAATGTCTGGAAAAACTCAAAAAAGCAGTAGTCACCAAGATGGTCAGGAGTCTTGTGAGGAAAGGCTGAGCGAGCTGGAGAAAGTGCACATTCAAGGGGACTTTGCAGCAGCCTGCCACCATCTGCAAGAAGACTATCAAGAAGCTATCTAGTAGTCTGTCCTTTGTGGTGCTGCATGGCAGGACAATGGGAGGCAATTGGCCTAAATTGAAAACAAGATGTTTAGATCTGATATATGAAAAAACTTCTTCCTATGGGGATGGTCAAGAAGTTCATCAGGATGAACAGGGAAGTTACGTGGTCTCTATCTTTATTGGTTTTCAAAATTCAGCAGGGTAAAGCCCTGAAAAACCTGGTCTGATCTCATAGGTGACCCTGCTTTGAGCAAGTGATTAGACTTCAGACCTCCTGAGGTCCTTCCTAGTTGAATTCAGGCTTGAAATTGAGGAAGTGAATTTTCCTGCACAGGCAAAGGACTGTCCCTAGCTTACTGCTTTCGTTGGTAGAGAATGTTCTCCTCAGCCACTCAAATTTTGCAGTCTTTATCACAGACTGCTAGTGTACATTTATTTCCAGTTATTTTATCTGGTAAACTTCTCTATGTGAAGAGGGAATATTATCACACCAAAGCACCTGTTGTGGCTATTCATATTTTATTCATTCTGAAATCAAACGTAAGGTCCAGACAGCTTGATAATTCTATACAGCTGAAAAAATGCACTAAAACTGATTATAAAAATTTGTGATTTTTTTTAAAAATCAAAAAGTTTAAAGTATCTGAATTCATTATCTGTTCTTCTAATTCTTCACTCTTTAAACATCCCTTTTATTTCTCTTTAAGTTCTTACAATATTGCAGAAGACCATTTAGTGCAAGGGGAGTCTGATATTTCTGTTTTAGAGATCATTTCTGTTCTTCATGTAAGTATTGTGAAAGCTCTGATTTTTGAGTGTCAGAGACACAAGTTTATTGATAGTGCCAAACATGGTGGCGTATTTTTTTATTTGTTCCCTTAAGTTTTCTTTAGAGCCATAAAAAAACAAAAACAACCTGCAGAGGTGAGGATGGGATGGAAAAGATGTTCTGGGAAGGAATAAAGCACAAATACTGCAAGTAAGCAATGATAGAACAAGAGGGAACGGCCTAAAGCTGCACCAAGGGAGGTTTAGGCTGGACATTAGGAAAAATTTTTTTCTCTAAGAGGGTTGTCAAGCATTGGAACAGGCTGCCCAGGGAGGTGGTTGAGTCACCATCCCTGGATGTGTTTAAAAGTCGTATAGATGAGGTGTTGAGGGATTTGGTTTAGGGGTGATAAAGATAAGAGTAGGGTTAAAGGTTGGACCTGATGATCTTATAGGTCTTTTCCAACCTAGATGATTCTATGATTCTAAGTAATCTCAGTTTGGAAAGTGAGTTCTCTTCCCACTGAAGCTCACATTGTGATGGTGAAGCCAAGTTTTCTTCCGTACAAAATACATGTGAGCATGAAATCTAAGATCAAAGTCTGATGTTGCTTATTCTAGAATGACTACACTAAAGCAGAAGACAGTTTGGAATACAGTGATAGATTGGCCAAGTCTGGATGATGCTGTGAATGGGTAACATCAGACAGCCTCCTACCCTACGTGATCCTTGGTGTGAGAGACATGACCAGTCTCTGTCACCCTGATCTGGTAAAAACTGATGTATTTACTGTTAGAAAAGGGTTCCTGCAGAGCATACTCCAGTTTCTTTCCAAGCAGGTCTTTAAAAGGTCTTTCAAATACTGCAGTTGGTTTAAGGCGACATGGCCTGTGCTGATAGCGTGGGAGTGTCTCCCTCCCTTACAAGCAGACTGCTTTCCTGTAAGTCTGGCAACAGTCTAATGCAAGCCATTCTTACTGTTCTGGGACAGACCGTACTCACTGTTTGTATTTCTTAGTCCTGAACGTCAGGGGCTACCAAATGTCCCCCAGTACATACTGGGGTTCAAAAAATGGTTTGAAAAGCTTATTCTACTGCTGCCTTTTTTCTTTTTTTTCAACTAATTTTTACCCTTTTTCTATATTCTAGCTTTCTCTATATATTGCTAGATAAGTAAGAGTGAGATGTGATTTTTCAGGAGACAGAGCTGCTGGGTTAGGTTCGTCTGCAAGACAGCTTGTGATGAAGTTCCTTTTGGATTTTAGCAAACTGGCTTATTATTAAGCTCTTCCTTCAAAAAAAAAAAACAAAACCCAAAAACTATGGCAACTGAGTGTTGTTGCTAAACTGATTTTTTTTTTTTTTTGTGTTAGGGAGAACAATTGAATTTTATTGTGGAGTTATCGTACTGTTGGGTGTTCCACAATTACAGAGCATTAGTATGCACATAGGAGTACACAAAGACTTTACGAGCATAAAATATTCAACATTTATGAAAGAGGCCTTTTTATAAATTTAAATACTAATTAGCTAGATATGTTCATGAAAACTAAGGAGTGGCAGCAGCCCACTATGTTTCCAATGAATCTTGCTAGTTAATATGCTTGAGAGATTCTTTTATTCTTTTAATATGCAGTCTCTTAAGCAGAGGAAATGGGCAAGCATGATTTGTTGTAGAAGTTGTTGACTTGCAATTTCTCAGGCATCTTAGCCGTACACTTAAGAAGATATGTGAACCCTTGGGTATGTAGCTAGGTGCCTTTGTGATCTACCTACAGGTTAAATTTTGTTGTTCCCTTTTCATTTACTACACCACTTAGACACACACAAGTTTATGTAGCTGGATAGGGTCCACCTAATGGCACTGAGGGAGCTGGTGGAAGTGCTCATCAAGTTGCTTAGATCATTTATTAGCTTGTCCTGGCTAAAGCCCAGTTCCAGTGGACTGGAGATTAGCAAATATGACACCCATCTATAAGAAGGGCTGGAAGGAAGATCCAGGGACCTACAAGCCTGTCAGTCTGACCTCTGTGCTGGGCAAGTTTGGGGAGCAAATAGTCTTGAGTACTATCATGTAGCACATACAGGACAACCAGGTGATCAGGCCCCATCAGCATGGGTTTATGAAAGGCAGGTCCTGCTTGATTAACTTGATTTTCTGTGACAAGGTTACCCACTTAGTAGATGAGGGAAAGGCTGTGGATGTTGTCTACCTGGATTTTAGTAAAGTTGTTGACACTTTTCCACAGCATTCTCCTGGAGAAACTGGCTGCTTGTGTCTTGGACAGGTGTACACTTCACTGGATAAAAAGTTGGCTGGATGGCCAGGCCCAAAGAGTGGTGGTCAATGTGATAAATCCAGTTGGCAGCTAATCACAAATGGTGTTCCTCAAGGCTCAGTACTGGGGCCTGTTCTCTTTAATAGCTTTATCAGTGATCTGGATGAGGGGATCGAGGGCACTCTCAGCAAGTTTGCAGATGACACCAAGTGAGGCAGATGCATCGATCTGCTTGAAGGTAGGGAGGCTCTGCAGAGGGATCTAGACAGGCTGAATCAATGGGCCGAAGCCAATGGTATGAGGTTCGACAATGCCAAGCTGTCCNCAGACTCAGTTTAAAGACATAGGAAGGCATAAAATTCATTCTTCTGGGCATGGGCTGACGACATAGGATAAACTCCAAGACAAAAATCACTCCAAGACACAAGCGATGGATCCTGCACTTGGGTCACAACAACCTCATGAAATGCTACGTGCCTGGGGCAGAGTGACTGGAAAGCTGCCTGGTGGAAAGTGATCTGGGGGTGTTGGTTGCAGGCAGCTGAGTGAGTCATCAGTGTGCCCAGGTGGCCAAGAAGGCCCACAGCATCCTGAATTGTACCAGGAATAGTGTGACCAGCAGGACTAGGGAAGTGATTGTCCCCATGTACTCAGCACTGGTGAGGCTGAACTGGGTTCAGTTTTGGTCCCTCAGTGCAAGAAGGATGTTGAGGTTCTGGAGCATGTCCAAAGAAAAGCAAGGAAGATGGTGAAGGGTCGAAAGTGATGATGTCTTATGAGGAGCAGCTGAGGGAACTGGGGTGGTTTAGCCTGGAGAAAAGGAGGCTGAAGTGAGTGCTCTCTGTAACTATTTGAAAGCAGGTGGTAGTGAGGCCGGGGTTGATCTGTTCTCCCCACTAAAAAGCAGTAAGACAAGAGGAAATAGCCTCAAGTTGTGCCAGGGGAGCTTTAGATTGGACATCAGGAAAAATTTATTCACCAAAAGGGTTACCAGGCACTGGAATAGGCTGCCCAGGGAAGTATTTGAATCACCATCCCTGGAGGTATTTGAATGATGTGTAGGTCTAGTGCTTAGGGACATGGTTTAGTGGTGACCTGGCAGTGCTGGGTTGATGGCTGACCTTGATTCTATGAATCATTTGTATGTAAAACAGTACTGAGATTGGCTGTTCAAGAGCTTTCCAAATTTCTGATATTTTTGCTCTGAGTAAGTGTGAGACAATAGGTCCTCCATATAGTCATTTCTTGAAAACATACGACTTTAGATGTGCTAAGAAAATTTAAATGATGTTCTGAGAAATTTGCTTAAATTGTTCTTTAATTTGTAGAATTAAATGTTCTAAGAACAAAAACCACGTTTTAATAAAACATGAGACACTGATTGTTCACAAGTCAAGACTTTCCAACATAACTGTGAACATTAACATCAGCTGGGTATTGAAAACTGCTGGGAGCTCAGAGAGAAACTGTCACCAGTGTGAACTCTGAGAAAACACTGAATGACACCAGTGCTGACTCTGAGCTAACAAAAAGGCCTAAACTCAGTTCTAGTAGAAAAAGATGAAACCCTGTGGGGTTGAAGCTACAGAATCCACAGCTGAGTTGGATTTGATAGTTTTCAGTTAAGCTACAACAACTTTCTTGAGTTACCTGACACGGATCTAAACCTCTACTGATTTGTTGTGGGCTTTTTCTAATCAGTATTAAATATGTACATTCCAAACCTGTCAGACAGAAGACAATAGTTATAAAAGATCAACCTTATTAGCAATAATTTAATTGTCTGCTGGAAAGCAAACTAAGCCAAGTAGTTGGCCTTTTTTACATTAGGTGTTACAAATGGGATTGTAACTCATCACCAGTAAAAAGCATGGGAGTTAAGACAAGTAATTGAGAAGTAAAGGACTCAGCTCAGACTCTACAGTAGTCTCTTGCAAGAGAGGAAGAATATGTTTTTCCATGACAGGGTTGTTCTGAAGTGTTGGCTTTTAAAATGAGAATATGTCTGGTGGAGTAGCCTATTCTTAGCAATAGCGTGTCCTTATTACATTTGATTATATTGTAACTAACCTGTCATAAACTCCATTAACAAAGGTAAACTGGGTTCAGCTCAGTGACTCTATTCATTGAACAGGCTTCTAGCAGTTAATGGTCTTTTATAAACCCCATCGTCCTCACTATTTTACTGTCATAAATGCCATTGAGCTCTACCCAGGGGGAGATAAAAGAACATATTGAAAGCTTATGGGTAAAAATTAAGGGTCATGCAAATATAGGTGAAGAGAGGACTGTGAGGTGGGCTGCAAACTGGCTAAGCAATAGAGCTCAGAGGGTTGTGATCGGTGATGCAGAGTCCAGTTGGAGACCTGTAGCTAGGAGCGTTCCCCAGGGCTCAGTACTGGGTCCAGTCTTATTCGACGTATTCATCAGTGACCTGGATGAAGGAATGGAGTGTACCCTCAGCGAGTTTGCTGATGATACAAAACTGGGAGAGTGGCTGACATACCAGAAGGCTGTGCTGTCATCCAGTGAGATCTGGACAGACTGGAGAGCTGGGCACAGGTGAACCTCATGAAGCTCCATGAGGGCAATTGTAGAGTTCTACACGTGGGGAGAAATAACTGCCTGCGCTAGTACAGGTTAGGGGTTGACCTGCTGGAAAGCAGCTCTGTGGAGAAGTACCTGGGACTGCTGGTGGGCAACGAGTTATCCATGAGCCAGGAATGTGCCCTTGGGGCCAAGGAAGCCAGTGGAATCCCGGGGTGCATTAAGAAGAGTGAGTCTGGCAGGTCGAAGGAGGTTCTCCTTCCCCGCTACTCTGCCCTAGTGAGACCACATCTGGAGTATTGTGTCCAGTTCTGATCTTCCCAGTTCAGGAAGGACAGAGAAATACTAGAGAGAGTCCAATGGATGGCTATGAAGGTGATTAAGGGACTGGAACATCTCTCTTATGAGGAACAGCTGAGAGACCTGGGGCTGTTTAGTCTGAAGAAGAAGACTGAGAGGGGATCTTATTAATGTTTACAAATATCTGAAGGGTGTGTGTCAAGTAGAAGGGGCCAGTCTCTTTTCTGTGTGCTCTATGATAGGACAAGGGGCAATGATCACAAACTGGAACACAGGAAGTTCCACCTCAACATAAGGAAAAAATTCTTACTATGAGGGTGGTGGAGCCTGGAACAGACTGCCCAGAGGTTGCGGAGTCTCCCTCTCTAGGTGCTTTCAAAACCCACCTGGATATGTTTCTACGTGGCCTGTGCTAGGTGATCCTGCTTTGGCAGGGGTTTTGAACTCGATCTCTCGAGGTCCCTTCCAATGCTATGATTCTAATACAAGAAGAAAGCAGCAAAAAGGTAGGAGTGCAAGCAAATGAAAAAGGAGCCCAGGGAGCAAGGGGGAGAGGAGCTGTCAAAAAGTTCACGTGATAAGAGCTTGAATAATGATACAGTATATCAGAAAGGCGCTCCCGTGCCATAATTCAGTGTTCTGTTAATGAAACCTGGCAGGGTACTTCTGATTTTTGTTCTGCTGACATTATTCCTGTCAATCACATGTGGTATTAAGACATTTTTATTTTGAAAGAACAGGGAAGGAATATGTAACTAATTTATTTTATTAGTAAAAATACAGAAATCTCATTTCAAATGTACTTCTAAGAAATGCTTTCCTTCAGTTGTAATCTGGTGAGGGGGAAAGGTGAAAATGTTTAGCAGGTTTTAGGTACCCACCTACTCATAGAGTTGAGACTTGCCCCTTTTGTACTGTCAAGATGACTTATGCGTGAATAGGATGCAAAAATAGAGAAGAAAAAAACCTGTTACCTAATTTGATTTTTAGTTGGTAGAGACTTTGGTGGGATCGTGTTTTTCTAACCAATGCACATAGTATGTATGAATGCAAAACTATCTATAATGGTATCTAACCTCATACACTGAAGAGGTATCTCGCTGAACTGCACAACTAATGTTTCAGTTTTTAATGTTCATAAGCCACCTGTAAATGAGCGTACTATCTCTGTGCTCTGAAACAGGGGAGACACAGTATGGTGGTTCTGTCTTTTGGTTGGCTTGTTTTTTAGCACAATGTATGGATTGTTCTATCTTTGCTAAAGGAAACAGCGATAAAATATTGTTTCTACAATTATGACACACTGTTAATATTTGCAATTACTCTTATTTTCTGGGGGTTATACTCCTTGATCTTCATGTTCATCTGCTCAGCGAAGCAAGTTCCCTTAAAAATATCTGCAGTAATACTACAGCTTTCTTCTGGTATTTATCCCATTGAAACCTCCCATATCTTCAGTTAGTTTGCTAGATTTTTTTTCTTAAGGCAGAAGTATCAGAAATATGAAATGTATGAGCAAGTTGTTATTATTTATACAAATATCTGCCTTGATATGTGTTCCTCCTAAACATCAAGTCGTCAATGTGCCTATTTAGGGGAGGGCAGCTGTGTTTTTTTTTTTCAAATTAAACACCGATGTCCAGGTCAGTTGGATTCCTCTATCCCAAACCTTCCTGCAGAGGCCCTCTGTAACCCCAGGGTAACACCAGCGGGATGTGCCAGGAGCCAGGCACTGAAAACAGTTTTAGAAGGCTGTGTAACAGTGCCACCAGCTGATAGCATAAAATGTAGGGTTTGCTGCTAGAGTAATTCAGTTCAACAGTTATTTGCAGATCAACTCTGTTGTAAAACATAGTGAAATTTTCCTCCCTAGGCTAGTGTATGTAGATCTTCACAGATAACCAACCTGTGTTTGCTGTAAGATCCATCATAAAGACAAAGTCTGTGTTTCAGGGTTTTACTGGAGGAAGTATGGATTGCTTTTGGGGTGTTTTGCAATTTTTGTGGGTTTCGGGGAGGCATATTCAGATTACAACAGAAGGATCTGAGCTTGTTTACTTCTGATATAGCACAGATTAGGAAGAATTGTAACAATAACAAATACCAGTCTAATATTATTTATGTGAAACTCCAAGGCATATGGGATAAATGTGTTAATTATTGATGCCAGTTTGAATCTAGGTTATTTAGCATCAAGTAATGTTATTTGAAAACAAGTTTAATTTATGTGACATCTGTGATGATCCTGCTGGAGAGATTTATATAGAAAAGTTGCTAGGAATGTGATCCTATCCTAGTGGGGAAATTCAAATTAATAAACAAGACATTTGCAACTCTGAGGAATTTGTTAGCTAACTAGTGTTAGTTGTTTGCTAATGCTCTAGACATATTAGCATAACAGGAAAGCTGTTGTCATGCAGTCTACCATCATAGCAAAAGAAAATTAAATAAACAGGAGTTCTTTACAACGCAGTATATTCAGGAAGCACTGATAAAAGTAATACAGAATGATTAAAGTTTTAAAATAATTTCCTCTTTAGCTCTATTCAGGTTTGTTAATAAAAACAGAGTCTGCAATTAAAGTGTAATTGGATTTCATTGCTTAAAGCAACCTACCCCCGGTGCATATCCCACTCAGGAAAATGCTACAAATTGCTGAATTAATGGATGGTTGGGAAACCAATGTGTTTTCATTTTAATACTTAATAAACTTTGGTAGAGGGAATATGTTTCCTGGGGTGTAATGATGTAAAGAAATGGAGAACAAGTCTTCCTACTCTTGGGAGTTATGTCTCTTGTTCAGGAGAGGGAGAGATGATGATGTTTGCCTTTTTGGGTTTTTTGTGGGTTTTTTTTTTTGGTGTGGGTTTTTTTTGTTTGGTTTTACATTCACAGCAAACAACTGATGGAGAATTACACTTTCTGTAAGCTTCTATAAACTCTATAATTTGTGCTACATGTCTCTAAAGTCTGTTGGAGTCCTTACCTGCCATTTTGTTACTTTGTGTGATTTCAGAGCTGATGCGTCTTCACTTAAAAAAGTGGGATTGTATGCAAGACATTCTAAAGCTTCTTCCTTTGCTTAGTAAACACAACTTGAGAGAACTGTTCACAGAGTATGCTTCTAATGTTGTGTATACCTCTAATGTGTAGAGAGTTTAAATGTTCTTCAGTCATTGTATTTGAGTGATTTGATCAATGCCATCTTCATGAGAATAGTTTGGGTCTGTTTAGGCTGTAATCCAACAAACAGTTGTAATCCTTTTGTCATCAATACTGCATTGACAGGGTCAGCATAAGAGGCTGGTCTAAAGACACCTACCTGCCCTGCTGGGTTTGCATATAAGGTAATGAACTGAGCCGGGGGATCCAACCATAGATGTTAAGGTGCAGTTCAGTTGTATTTTAAAATGACTATGAGATCTGCAGATACAGAAGAGGAGACTTATGTGATGATACAAAATGAGCAGAAGTGAGGTGATGAGGAATCTGTCATTTCTGAGCATGCAAAAGGAGCTGAATAATGGAAAGATGATTTATTAAAAAAAATAAAAGTGTGTCATGTTTGTTGTATAACTCTTTGCAGCAACCGCAAAGATTCTGACTGGACACAAAAGTGTGCAGAACCCTGTTACTCTGCCTGAAAAGATTTTTGACCTTTAAAACTAACACACAAACATCCCAGGGTTGTTTTTGTGAGTGATTCCTTGCTGGACGTTTCAGTCCTGCTTTCTGTTTTAGTTTTGTGTTCCAAATGAGATCATTCCTCTTAGCCTATAGAGTTCATGTAGGACAGGCGATTGTGGTAGTAAACTGTGGAAACAACTTGTGTGGTGACTGATTTTTTTTTTTTATTTTTTTTTTCCCCTGATTTTTTTAGGGCACAATGTGTTCATCGAGCTTTCTTCTTGACATATTATGTAGATGACTTTCTCAGACATAGGTCAGACATAAATCCTTCTACTTTTTTGACATGGCACAGTCCCCAAATAGCATTAATGGGGCCAATTTGGTAGTACAAAATGGCTAGCGACATCTATCAACTGTACTGAATTAATCAGATCATTGTCACAGTAGTGGAGAATATAATTTCTCCTTGATGTGAATTCTGGGCCTCCAGTTACACAATCAAAATGGCACTTTCTCACAAAGATGTGTTCAGATGGTATTTGCACGCCTACATCCCTAGCACTGCCTGCTTTCACTTGTTTCTTAGCAGGGCTGTATGAATTCTGTGTCAAGCTTAGATTTGGCACTTCCAGTATGTTTTGGGGAGAGCATATAAATACAGTGTTGTGCCTAAAATACAATGTTGTGACAGAGCTTTTCTTTAACTAAGTAAGTTTGTTTTACCATATTAATCATTCAATTTTATGTGAGATGTTAGCTGAATGATAATTCTAAGGAAACAATCGTTACAGGATATTTTAAATAATTCTATGCCTTAGGCTTCTAGAAACATAGTAATTAACTTGTCGTTGCCTTTTTTTTCTTTTAAAATCTGTATACGATTGTAGTATTTTATAATATACCATTAACTATTGTTGATATTTATATGGCTTGAGAATCTCACAGTTTCACTGTGAGAACTAGAAGTATTTCTATGCAGACCTGAAAGTATTTCTTTTATTTTTTAGCAGGAGAAACCACATTAGAGAAAATCAGGAAGAAATGAGTTAATTCGATTTCTTTCAGTAGTTTGTAGGGTTTTTCGTTGGGTTGTGTGGGGGATTTTGTTGTTGTTCATTGATACATCTCTTGCATTCATAGACTGGGATGATTTTGAGCTTTCAGAGGACTGGTATTTTACTGTTCTATGCTAGAGTAAGTCTGAGGTTTTCTTTATGAAATAATATTGGCAAAACCAGCAGGCCCTGAAGGAACAAGGAGAAAAAAATATTAACTTGACTCCACAAAGTACCCAAGCAGCCTGTTCTCTCTGACAAAGTGTTTACTTGTGGACTTGCTTCCAGCAGCCTGCTTTTATCTCCTGTGGTAATAGGAGGTAGGGGGAAGAGAGGGGCCTGTGGCATGTGGATAAGGGAAGGCCTGGGTGAGGAGTACGCTGCAAAGGCTTGAGAGCAGCATTGAGTGGAGCTGCCTAAGAAGCAGCAGGATCTGCCTGCCATCCACACCAAGGACAGCTTGGCTCTCTGAGTCGTTTGACATCACTTTACGATTCAGTGCTGCAGTTTCTGGAAGACTTCATTAGCTTGAACAAAGGTGCAGTCAGCTGTGAGAAGGCTGATGAAGCCAAGCATGCTGAGAAAAATGGTGCAAAATAACAATTTTGCCAGACGTAGCAGAGCTAAGAAAACCTCATTGGATGTGGCTGACTATGCAGAGCCATTTGTGCATCCATGTTAGCTCCCTAGTGTGCCTGTGAGCTGCCTTGGTTTTCCAGGATGTTTGCACAGGGAAATATGAAGTGGTCAGGCTGTCCACTGATCCTGAGAGCAACAGAAGTAGCAATGCCCTTGAGTTAATAAGCTATGCTGCCTCATCTTGTGAATTTTTTTTTTTTAGGCAATTTCAGATACAGTGGAAGCTAATGGATGTGCTGACTTCTGTTCTCCCTAGATAAATGGAGAGTGAATTAAACATTTTTATTTTTTTTTTTCAAATAAGATAGTTGAGGATATTAAAAGTATCGCCTTACTTAGGTTTTATCATGTGCACGGTTGCCTTGCGCAGTAGCTTCTATTGTCTCGTCATCTTGGTCCATTGAAGTATTGAGCTGCTGCTTTCATGGAGCCTGAATGAAGGCTGTTAGCATACCCAGTGAGTTTAGGAACTGTCATTGCCTAGAGACAAGATCTAATGTTGTCTAACGATCAAAGCCTTGATTGATGGCAGCCATTCACATCATCTCCGGTTAAGATATCTTCACATCCACATAGTCTATCCAGATGAACAGGCTCAATATCTTTTCAGTTAACCTATGTGATCCTGTGTCTGCATTCACCCCTGGACTGGAAAGATAGACAAACTGTTTCACCGGCATTACTGAATTTGCAGCAGGCTTGCACCAGGACTGTCATCTGGGGCTTCCCCAACAATGCAAGTGTCACTCATTCAGTCTCTGTCCTTTCATTGGTACCAGTAAGGACACTTTGAAGTCAATTCATGGTCCCATGCTGTGGAGAAATGGGTATCTATGGGCAAGGAACTGATTGAGAGATTCTGCACTGCTAGTTTGCAGTATTTTATAAAGAAAATAAAGAGCTTCACATTTACATAGTTAAAGTGTATGGAGTAAGAATTGTTGTAGCACCATCGTCTGGATGTCCCATGTGCCACAACTAGGTGAATGCAACACTAGTATTGTGACATCTGTTACCACAAAATGTTTATTTACAATTGAGTACTGGTCCTTAATAAGGAAAGTTGCTTATTACTTTTTTGAACGATGAAAGTTATGTGCTCTGTTTTCTGTTCATAGCTTGTATTCTGTATAATTACAAAAGGTCAATTACAAAGATACCTTCATTTCTGCTGTGTACCAAAAGCTCATGTCATCCCTCCTGAGCTTAGAGGTATGGCTTGTAATATTATTAGGAGTGGTTGTGGTATGGTAAGGGATATGGGAAAAAGATGTCCAAGTCTGGGATAGGTAAAAACAGAAGAGAAAAGAAAAAAAAGTGGAAGTGACGAATAGGAAACTGCATAAAACTCATATTCCAGGGGCTAGGATGCCTGGGATAAAGTGAATCTACAGAACTTAATGTTAAAGCAGATTTATATATATTCCTTACATTTTTGGGTATGCTTCACCAAACAAGAACATAAATGTTGGGGGGTTTTATTGTGGTTTTTTTGTTTGTTTGTTTTTTGTAAATATACAAAGTCATGTCTTAAGTGATTGACCTGTAAGGTCAATGTCTTAAAGACAGTTCCTTTATTAAATATGCAGGTTGTACCAGGATTTACATGAATCTGTGGGACCAGATAGCATGTGTCCGAAGATGCAATGTGAGTTGGTTAATTGTAAGGCTTCTCTGTCATCTTTGAAAGGTCATGGACCTCCCTGGTCTGCATGAGGACTGTGCTCATGAGACACATCCAGAGTAGCTTGGAAGTCCTGCTGGCCACATAGCTGGGCCAAGATGAAACCTAGTTCCTGCAGGAAAGCATGGCCAAGAGGTTTGGTACTTTGTCCGTGCTGCTCTGACCAGAGTACTCTGAGCACTTACTTGAGTCAGTGATGTCAGTCTCAGTGCTAGCCCCATCTGTGAAGGGCAGAAACAGAAGAGTTTTTGAGGTCTAGTAATGAAAAAAACCCTACTGCTGAGGCTGGGAACAGTCAGAGTTTGAGGGACAGTAGTGCACATGAAGCAGTCTATCCAGCAAATGACAGACCTTATTTTGGGTTTCTCTTTACGTTTTTGAATCTGGTAAATCATCTTGTGGCTTTAAGCAATGATTGCAGCTGGAAAATAATGTAACATAGAAAAGTTTGTACTGTATAATGTGACTAAATAAAAATTAATACATGAAACAAAATCGTACAAAGCCACAATACCATATACTTCAGTTTGGGTTTTTATTTATTCATTTATTTATTTATTTTTATATAGCTACAATGCATCTGACTCTTCCTTAGGTAAATGAATAACCTGAATTTTGAAGCTGGATTTTTACTTTAACACTGTCTGTTGTCAGTCTGTCTAATAGTCCTGTTCTCAAATCCAAAGCCTTCTGAAATTTATTAGAAGACAGGAAAGTATGCATGCCCAAAGTGCAATAGTCCATTTGAAAAGTAAATTTTTTTTAGATTTTTTTCCCAAGAAAACTTTCTAGAGATATGTGGCATATCGGTGCTTTTTGTTTGGGGGAAGATGCTAATCTAGCAAACAGAAAAGACTTCTAAAAAGGGGATGGAGAAGTTCGTTCCAGGAGACTGGAGTTGTGCAAACAATATATATATTGATTTTAAGTGTTGGCCAGCAAGTTCCTTCACATTTCTTATGTTGATTTAGATTGACTCTAAGGTGTACAAGATATAATTTGAATTTATAATATAAACACACTAAGTCTTTGGGATTCTCCCTACTTAAACAAATAAGAATCAGAAATACATATGGAAGAGAATGTTTTGGTCCATTTATAATGCATACTGTCTAGACAACTGGCTTTAGAAAAAGAACAGGAAAATATTCCTTTTATAAAGAGGAGAAGCTTACTCCTGGGGCTAGTTGTTAAAACAAGGGAAGCAGGGTAGCTCATGTGTAAATTATGAAGCTGATACCGCAATGTCTGTAAATGATATTGGAATGTAAGTAGGAAACAGATTTTTGGCATTCAACACAGAGCTAAATATGAGTGTAGACTGCTAACTAGGTGCACAAACAGGATATACAGTCTTGGTTCACAAAAAAGGCATACTTGCATCTCTTTCTGTAGACTTTTGCATTTTAAAACATGCCAGAAATATATGTGGCTCTATTACTTTCTGGGGACAAGTTTGCCAGTGTTCAGGTGAGAGATGCAAGCGCTATACGTTATCTGAGCCCTCAGAGTAGATTTAAGAGGGATTTAAGATGTATAGACATGATGGTAGGCCTTTGCAAAGGACTGAATAGCTTCTATTCTCTTTAAAGTATCAGGTTGAAGTCCTGAACTCAGTTAAACTGATAGAAAAATTATGTTGATTTCAGGAAATTAGGATTTCAACTTTAGAGTTTCATCTTGTGCATGTCAAAGTGAATGAGTAATGCCATCGATTATGATGAGATCAAAAATGAGTCATGCTCTGTAGTCAGTAATGGTAAAATATAAATGATACCCTTTTAGGATCTTTTTCACACAAACTTCAAAGAAATGATAAATGTCTGTATAAAAAAACCTTGCTAACATCAGAAGGGAACAGTTTTCTGCCCTCAGGACGGTCTATTACTAAGCAGAATGTATGTTTGGCAGGGGATGTTTGAGTCTTTTCTTTGTTTTCTTTTTTTTTTTATTTATTGAGGCATCAGCTGTTTACTAAAGACTAATTAGAAGAAATTTGTCAGCATTTGTGGATTTGTTCCTTTCATGATTCAAGAGATAAGCCTGCTTTGTTCTTTCTCTTTTTTTCCTCTCTCTCATTAGTGAATTGTTTCTTAATAAACTACTAATTAAAATCTTCTGCACCCATATTTGATGACAGTTAATTTGGGAAAGAGACCTTCTTACTGAATCTGTTTCTGTCATGAGTCCATCTTGCAAACAGATTGGCCCAAAGGGTATGTTTAGATCCAACGTGTAACTTGCTGATAAAATGCACAGGTATGTGCCAGGTCAGATTGTAATGAAGGGTCAGTGTCCAACATCCAGAAGGCTCTCAATGCTGAGTCCTGGGTGCTTGCAGCCTTAGGAAGTTCTATGTGCTGCAGTGGTCTTCAGGTGTATTCAGATATGCTCCGAAAGCTGAAACTCTGCTGGCCTGAAACTTTCTGCTAAGGTGGAGAAAGATATTTATTTATATCATCATACCAGTGCTTGGGGGTTGACTCATAGTATTTGCACTGATGCTGGCATAATGTATTTCTGGAAGGAGAAACAAACATATAATTTCCAGGAAAAAAGGAAGCAGGTCTGGGTCCTGTTATGTGTCTAGTTAGTGTGTCTTGATTTGCTTACAGCTGATCTAAGTCAAAGACAAATAACATATTTAATTTGGGGGGAAAAAAAAAAAAGATCTCTAGCCTTGACTTCATGAGCTGAACCATTACTTTGATTTGGAGTATTTGCTTGATATACATCCAGGAATAAGTCTGGTTCTGTCTAGAAAGATTTGATTTAATTAAGCAACTGAACTTCCAGGATGTTCATTATACTCAGATGCTGATCACCCCAAAGTTTTAATACAACAGGCAGAGAGTATGTACTCATGATAACCCATGTACACGATAGACATCAAGTTTTCCTCTATATTTTGTGCTGGAAGGCCTGATGTGTCAGCACAGGGAGAACGTAGGGATTTACCCCCTGCGGTCACTGTTTGGATGAAAGGTAAGAGGAGCCTTCCCTTCACTTTGAAAGAGCCAAACCTGTTCCCTTGTTACATGATCAAAACCTTACAGGCAACTGAAATGCGTGGAGGCTGGTGGCAAGGGAGGACAAAATGCTGGTGTGGGGCTGCCCCTGCTGCCTTCTGGCTGGTGGCTCCCTGGGAGCCCCTCCTCAGCTAAAAAGCATTGCTGTGGATTATTTTTCCATCAATCAGGCCTTTCATGAAAAAAGGTAGAAAAGAGGGGAAATTATTTCTTTCTCATTATGAAACTATATTTTCCTAATGGGTTAGTTCTATTAGAGAGCTGGTTTAACGAAGCTTTCAGTATTTTCATTGGCTGTAGCAACAAAATAAAACTCCTATTATTTCTGCTTTTCCTGAATAATGGAAGACAGTTTCAGACTTTAACTTTCAGGGCAGGTAAAAAAGGTTTACAATAAGTTGGAAGTTTTATTAATACTGAATAATTCCTCACTGTGCAAACTCAGTCTTTCCTTTTCCTGCTCAACCCCAGCCTTTAATTCAGAAAATTAGCACAATTTCAACATTTTTACAAAATGAAGAGTGAATTAGGTAACTGCCATGTACTGGTGCAAGAGCCATTTGCCTTGCTTCTCTGCTTGTATTTTTTCAGGAGGTGGACAGACTGTCTGCTTTATATTGCAAAATGGGAAGACAGTCCTTATCCTACCCATCAAGTTACAAAGCTAGATAACCCTTACAAAATAGTCACAGTTAAAGAAAAAATGTGGTGGCTTCAACTGTACGAACTTTGTAACTTAAGATCGATACAGGCAATCCTGGGACTCTTGACTCCAAGACTGTGGTAAATTCTCAGAATTTCTTGTTCAAGTTCAGTGAATTGGGTAAAAAGTTTTTGTAATGCCTCTTTTCTAAAACTATGGACAACAAACACACATGTAAATCAGGATCTTCCTCAAAAGACACCTTCCACTGTGTCATCTTTTTTCTCTGAGGTGGTCACTGCAGCACTGCGCTTAAGCAATGTCCTGCCCTTGCCTCTTCTCAGTATTGCCTTTTGTCCCTTCTTCACCTGGACCCCCCCAAGTGAGCTTGATCTTGGATACACTGTGGCTGCCAACCTAAAGGTGGGAGAGGAGGCCCCCATCTAAATTTTCCTTTGTGCCTACCCTCTATTTGTAGCAGTCTTATGTCTTGCTCTGGTCTCTCCTCACAAGTAAGTCAAGTCTGCTACAGTTTTTCCCTCTCCACGGGTCTGACTCCCAGGCAGCTTTCTCTGTTGCAGGTACCCTCAAGAATTAGATGTGGCTCTTGAAGGTGGATTAGGTTGATCACTTGTAAAAATATAATGCACATAAAGTATTACTCAGACAGAGTAAGACTGTCATAAGGGTTGTCTTTATCACGGATTTAACTTTAGGGAAGTGAAGTGTGAGTGTTAGGAAGAAGTTCGGTGTCCATCCAGACAAAATACTGTGGTTGGTATATTTTACAGGGAAACATCCTTCTGCAAAGAGGCCCGTAGGAAAATAGGAAGGAAGAGCCTTGGTGACTCAACTGTAAATCCCACTGCTTTCGTGGGTATGTTGATTTTCGTTACTGTTTCTAAAAAGTGTGGGTGAATGAGTTTGGGATTTGACTTCGGTGACACAGGTGGATGCATTAGTGATATTTTGTAAAATTTCAGTGGAGTTTAACTAAAGGAAAATTGAGCAAGTCCTAGTTAGCGTGTAGTGCTGATCTTGTCAACCTCCTCAGACTACAGATGGTAGATAGTTCTACAGCAAATCATATATAGTTAGCAATCAGGTGGAGTCCTAGCAGGCAGCATATACCTAGCAGGTAGCTTCTCAAGGAATGTAGACATATTGTAAAAGACTCTCTTGATATCCCTTCGAAACCCTTTCTGCATCACTGCTGCTAGTTTTTGGATAGATTCCATTTCTTCAGGAGCTTCATCAATACAGCTCATGACCCATCTCTCACCTCGCATGTAGAGAACTGCCTGTAGCTTCCATCACTGCTGTCTGCCCTTGGGGACATAGTGGTGGAGCAGCTCCTTCCTCACTGCATGTCCCAGGAGGCATCAGTGTGGATCCTCATAGCTTTGCTGGTGGCTCGGCACACAGGCAGCTTCCCTGCTCAGTCAGTGTTTCTTGCCACGAGCATCGCCCCCTTGGGCCTTTTGCTTCTTTTTATGTACAGCGTGAAATACAAGCTGATGGGTGTCAGTCTTGTGGCTCTCCCGAGGCACAAGGTAGCATTCAGAGCCATCAAGGCTTCTGCTTAGGGGGTCCTGGTTGCTATTGACTGCAGCTGTTCCCTGTTATGAAACACCAGTGGGGGCAGATTTCTGCCTGAGTAGAAGATACAAGCTCTTTTTACAATTCATTTTTCCATTATTCCTTTGTATTTGTTAATAATTGAGGTTTGCCTAATGTAGATTAGGCTGATTCGATTTCTCACCCTAAATTGTTTTAGCAACAACAGTAGTATTGACATGTGCTGTGGTTCACACCCTGAAGGAACATGAATGCTGAATAAGAATTTTACTTGCCCTTCACACTTCTAGGGTTTGAAGTATCTGCCCCCGCATAGCATGCTTGTTTTTCTTATGTCCTGCCAGATTATTTCTGATTCTACTTCCTGACTTGTCTGGTGATCCTTAGTGCACTGCTTTGCTGTACTTCATTAGAGACATTGTTATTTTAGGAGAATCGTGTCCCTTCAGATTAGTCATATAGAATGTACTGGAGAAACATATGTTTATATGTGTGTGTATATATATACTGATATTTATATTTTTAACTTTATCTGCAAAAGCCATGTAGAAAAAGGAAAATAGTGTTTTATAAAAGACAGAATGACTCATTGAAACTGGTTACCACCTTTTTTGCTCTGGAAAGTAAATAGGTACATGAAGGCAAGGTAACTTATCAGTAAAAAGATATGGGTCATCATATGAGGGGATAATGATGCCTTCAGACAAGTTTGGTTCTGATCAAAAAATTGCTGAGCCCTTAAGGAGTCGATAAATTTTCATTATCATATATCACACTTCCAAGTTTCTATATGACTACATCTTTCCAACCTCTTGCCCTTCCTTCTGGTACTGTGTAAACTGGTAAATCCTACTTAGAAATGGATGTGTTCTGGTGTCATGTATTCCTCCAGAAAGTCAAGTCAGTACAGAATCAAGCCATGGGCATGCTTGTGGCAAAAAGCACAGTTTAAAAGATCAACTCTGTGGGAATCTAAGCGTAACCCAATACAAATTGGGTCAGTGTACAACAAGCAGGTGACTCTAAGTCGTATTCACACATCTGTGTGTTAGTGAGTAAGGGACAGGTCAGAACAAGAGCACCCATGTTGTACCCTGCTCCTCACCTTGGAGCCTTCTCCTCTCCTGGTGTGTCATGTTCTTCTGGGCTTCTTCATCTCCACCACCTCATACCCATCCCTCTCTATGTGACAGGTGACTGGTCCCTACCCTGTATCTGGGGGAAGGATAGGCCAGCTGAAGGGTCATTTGTCAGGAGGCACTTAGTGCCTCTTAGCGTTCGCTCTTCATGCTTTGCCTGCAGCCTGCTGCACCACTGCTGCCAGCACACCCATTATTACAAGGAAAGTGCTGCACCAAAAATATCTGTACCATAAATAAGAGGTTTACTACATTATACTAGACTCAGAGGAATGATCTGTTTCTTTCTCTTCAAAGGAAGAAGGAAGCAGGAAGACACTTTTTTTTTTTTGCTAGTTTTATACTGCAGGATAGAAAGAGTAAAAAAAAAAAAATTATTATTTTAGCTTAAAAAAGGAGCTATGTGAAAAATTTCAGAGATTTGAATGTAATTTATCACTCAGCTGTAAGTGAGCAGGAGAGCAACACTTTTCTCTTCAGAGAAATTACCAGGAGGTGGCTGTCTTTAAAATCCAAGGACCTTTTTTGGCTGAAGAGAGACAATGTCATGCATCTCTCACTAAAAAGTTGACCTATGCTTTATGGCTCTCTTTATGTATTTTGGTCAATTTTAGTGTTTTGCAAAATGTGCCTAACAATTTATCTTTAAAAAATTGGGGAATCGTGCAATGTATGTGCCTGCAAGTGTAGTTTGGAGCCTGCCCTGTCAAAGAGTCAGCAAGTCCACTGAAAACAATTTTAATGGTCTGTTAATAAAGATTAAGCAACACTGTAATTGACTTATTATTGCAAGATTTTTTGATTGATAGAAAGAACAAGATATCAGTTCAATACTGCTAACTCCATACTCTGTTTTCTTTTTATTTTTCATCTGGCTCAGCATTTGTTGCATTTTCAAGAAACAAAATGAATTCATTACCAATAACTCTGTGCATATATACAAGAAAATACATTTTTTACCTTGGTTCTCACAGAAAGGAACACTAATCTTGCTGTTCAGTGAACTTCCTCATGAATTCCAGAACATACATTCCTTCATATGATTTCAAAGATAGAGATGAAAGTCCTAAACTTTAAAAAGAAAAGAATTTAGTAATTTAAATTCCTCATGCCTGAAAAATGCTTTTTATTTTTCTTTGAAATGTGATTAGTTAAATGTCTCACTAACTTCAACAGGGATAATAAAGTCAAGTCAGTTATTTTAGTTGCAGATCTGCATATGTGCATTCATAGCCTTGCGTAAAAAATGTTCTGATTAATTTATTTAGCTTGTATGATTAAATAAAAGAAGGAATTTTTACCTTGCTGTGAAAAGAATTACTAATCAGAAAATAGCTTTCCATTAAGTTTGTTAAAACTGTGGAGATGGAACCGCTGCTGATTAATGAGATTGCAGTTGATTCACTGGTGGATCTAGTGCAGGAAGGTGTGGGCAGGAAGCACGCTGCCTTTTGGCTACAGCAACCAGAGCTCTTGCATGGTGCTGATAGAACTTACTCAGCTCTGAAGAGAGGGAATGAACATTACATTGGGCTGCATTCTTTTTGTGCTCATAATTTACCATCTTTCTTCATTCATGGCATTGTGACAGTGCAGATCATGACACTGCTCTAGTGGGGTTTTGCTTCAGCCTATAGCCCGTATGTTTGGAGTTCACTGATGTGCTGGGTTACTAAAACTCCACTAGCAGGAAAAAAGATTTTCTGAAATATGAACTTCACTGGAGGATATTGAGTTCTTTGAAAAATTATTTTTCTTGCACAAAGCAAAGGTTGACTTTTATGGTTTCAGTTCCATAGGCACCTATATTTGGGGACTGCAAACATGTATTGCCTGGTTGCACACACTGTGCTGTCACGGTTTAGGGTCAGAGCAGCCTCAAATCCCAACAGATGCTCTCTGTTAACCCCCTTCCCTCCCCAAAGGGGAAGAGAAAAGGAATAAGAGAGAGAGACTTATCGATTAGAAAAGGAAACTAGAACAGCTGTAATTATAAGGGAAAAAAAAAATAACAAGAATAAAATGGAATATATACAAGATCAGTGTTGAACCCAAACCGCCCCCCCCCGATGGCAAGTACATCACTGTCACCACTGATGTTGTGGAGCAGGCATTGGGAAAGTCCCAGCAGCAGATGGGAACTGTGTTCAGGAGCTGGATTCCAGTACTGGATTCAGGAACACTCAGATCAGGATCGAAGGCAGAACAGAGTGGTTCTTGGATCCCAGCCGTTGAAGGAATGAGGAAGAATCTGAGTAAGGACCCAGAGCAAGGGCCCCCGAGCTGAGAGCAACTGAGCAAGGGCCCCCAGCAGCTGAATATGGCGTCTATGGGATGGAATACCCTGTGGGTCAGTCTAAGGGCACCAATCTGACCTCTCCTCCCTGCAGGTGCAGCCTTTGCCTTTCTGCACCCCACAATGTGGTACACAGGGTCTAGCAGTGATCTTGGTCTGCACACCAGTCCCTGGTACTAACTCTAAACATTGGGCATTATCACTGCTAGAGGCAGCCACTGCCTGCAAAAACATGCTGATACTTTCAGAAGGTACAGTTAGTTAAAGGAACTGAGCTCAAAAGTGAAAATCACTGAACAGAATTGTTCTGTTCTAACTCAAACCAGGACGTTCCACCCCATGTTCCATACCATTTATGTCATATCCTTCTGCTGGGGGCCCTTGCTTGGTTGTTCTCAGCTCAGGGGCCCTTGCTCTGGGTCCTTGCTCAGATTCTTCCTCATGCCTTCAACGGCTGGGATCCAAGAACCACTCTGTTCTGCCTTCGCCTTCGATCCTGATCTGAGTGTTCCTGAATCCAGTACTGGAATCCAGCTCCTGAACACGGTTCCTATCTGCTGCTGGGACTTTCCCAATGCCTGCTCCACAACATCAGTGGTGACAGTGACGTACTTGCCATCGGGGTGGGGAGGTGTCAATACTGGTCTTGTACATATTTGTATATATTCCATTTTATTCTTGTTATTTTTTTCCCTTATAATTGAAGCTGTTCTAGTTTCCTTTTCTAATCGATAAGTCTCTCTCTCTTATTCCTTTTCTCTTCCCCTTTCGGGAGGGAAGGGGGTTAACAAAGAGCATCTGTTGGGATTTGAGGCTGCTTTGACCCTAAACTGTGACAGCACAGTGTGTGCAACCAGGCTAGGTTGCACACACAGTGTTTGCAATAGACTAGGATCTTATTGCTGTTATTTCCAATCTGGAGCAGACATGAAAACCCGATAACAAGAATTAATTTCAGAATATTAAAGAGTGAATAAATAGTATATATACCTGCAAAAGAACTCCATTTAAATGTGCTAAATTGATTAGTTCTGATATAATTGTAAATCAATACTTTCAAGGCCCAAAGCATGTGATGCTCGCTGGAACACAGAGCAGAGTTACAAAGCAAGACTATTCCCTCTTTTTTTGGTACTTTTTAATTGATTTTGCTGTACATGCCTGGCCTTTTTAGATAATGTTTTGTGTGAGATGAGCCATGTCTGCATGTTAATGTGTCGCTTTGGAAACACAGATGACAAAAGCGAAAGTTACTCTCAACGTCACATTTTGCCAACCAATCTCTTGGTCAGGCCATATATTCTGAAGACCATGTTAGAGATCTCATGTTCAAGTGCCTTGAGCCCACTTGGCAAGTCTGGCAGTAAAGAAAACATTTTCTTGTTTTCAAGCCCATTTTATATGTGATTCCCTATTTTGTGTGTGATTCATCATTATTAGATTAGTGTCTTGCCCTCTACAGAAGCCCCATCTTTCTCCCGAAGAAACTGTTTTTCTGGCAGCAACCTTTAACTGTGAGCAGGACAGGAGCCCTCCAAAGAGCACCACACTCTCTATTTTTCCATCAGCCTCTAAATGGAAATTGAAGAGAGCGGAAGAAGAGTGGTAAGAGAAGTTCTCTGATGGCCTGCTGGAGGGCCCCCTTGCCAGGCATGTGTGGCCAGTGCAGAACGTCTGTCCCAGCTCAAAACCAGGCTCTGCTAGGGCTGGCTTTTGCGATAGCCTAGTGCAAGCCTAAGAAACTTTAATGTGCTTGGGCCATTTCATCTTTTTTTTTACCCCGAGAACCGTCCTACACATGAAGGCTTGAGAGCCCCGAGGAAGCACAGGTTAGGTGATGGTACTTTCAGGGTCACTCTATGGGAGTGACCTAAGGCACTCTCAGATGCACATTTTTATCCCAAGTTGCCAGTGAGTATTCAACAGAGAGTGCTGCAAAAGCAGCAGTCCTGAGGTCTTAGTCCCTTATGCCTGTTCAGTTTTCCTTGTAGGACTACTGAGAGCACCCCAAGCCTATACATTACCTGGGTGCCCAGGGAATACCAGGATCAGAGCAGTAGCTACTGTGCTTTAGCTGTTCCTAGCTGGTAGCTGGCATTTTAGTGGCATTCCTAGCAGGCATACTTCATAATAATTCTTTAGTTACTGTAAACTGAGGCTCTGATGAACTGTCCTTAGAATAGTAGTGATTCAGCAGACTGTAGTTATGATTTAGGATTTAACCCTATTTTTATGGAGTGCTGAACACATGAAGTAATTATGATAACCATAGCTTGCTTTGGGACTGCTCTCAAGTGTTTCAAGAATATCTCTGGTATTTCAGAGTTTTATATAGAGCTGTGTAGCTATGAATGAAAAAAAAAACAAAAAAAAAAACCTGAAATAATTATTTCAAGAATATCAGGTTTTAGTCCTCAAAATATTTTATTAGAAACAATCTGCTAAAGGGGAAAAAAGTACACTTATACAGATTATTATTTTAATAACCTCACCATAAATTATTATAATATTCAGTTATAAGTGATACCAGAAATGGCAAAGAAGATCTCGAGGCAAAAAGAGGCTTTATGGAATTATTTTTTTTAAAGTTTTTAATTGCAAGCAGCAATGTAGGAGACATTTATCTTAATCTTTTTCCTCCTTTCCCAAGAGGAAATTATTTTGTTCTCTAAACAAATCTGATGTGCCATATATGTTTCATTATTTGTTCCATTCCAGTATGTGCACATTTCCTTTAAAAATGATTTTGTTGACTTCTATGCATTGTATTTATTGGACATTTCCAATATAGGATAGTCTGTGACAGATGATCTTAGAACTGTAGAATAGTTTGTATTGGAGGGGAATTAATTAGCCCAACTCCCTTCATTTAGGGGCATTTTATATCTCTTTGGTGCCTGGCAGCAGGTCTAAGTGTAAGCTTGGTACCACACATTAGAAAGAACTCTTCCCAACAGCAGCATTTTCAAATGTGAAATCTAACTGTATGGAAGTATTAACTTCAAACTCTTTTCCTTAGTAAGATAGCAAAAGCAAGAAAAGTAAACCAATTATAAAAGTTCAGGCAGATACAACTTTCTAAGATAAAGTTTCAACTATAATTTTCTGTTTCTTGTTCCTCTCCATGTCAAGGTAGCAAATTTTGATTTTTACAAAACATTTTTGTCATCTGCTGAATCACAAACAATGGAGATGTTAGGTTTATAAATATGAATTAAGGATTATATTACTACTGGTAATGTCAAAATTAGCTGCAACCATATAATCTCTCCAGAAAATGTAGTTTTATTGCAATATGTAATTGGAAAAGTTGTGTTTGTGACTTTGGATTCTTTACCTCTATACAGATTTATTCCTACAAGTCTCTCTTCTTATGGTTTGCATAACATCCCTAGGACATTTGGATTTAATCAGAATGTCAACAGTGCCACAGAAGAAAGACTGGGGTTGAGTTTTTTAATATTGGAGACTTGGCTAGTTAATGAAATTGATGTATTTGCTGGAACTTACACTTGAGATTCCCTTGAAATCAAGCCCAGATCTAAAATTTTGAAGGCAAGTTATAATACTTCCAGCCAGAAGACCAAACCTACCATCTGTGAAGCTGAAATGTAGTTTTTCTGTAATTTGCAAGAAACAGAAGAAGGTCATATGAAAAATGTGCATATTGGCAGAAGTCTGATGAGGAGAATCTGTGGCTGAGAATGATGGTGCTTACCTTAGTGATGAGGGGTTCTCATGCACTTCCTCCATTGTCTGCAGCATTTGGGTTGTATTTTCATATGGCTCCAAGGTCTGGCCACCTTGTAAGATTAAAATGTGCTTTGCGTCAACTGACTTTGTCGCGATAGGTGTTCCTTCTAGCATCAATATTGTGCCCACAAACAATCAAAAGCAGTCAAAACTTACAGCTTCCATCCAGAAGTCACCATTAAAACCGGAGTTACACCAGCATCACAGTCAGGCTGCTCTTACTCCTGAGTATAGGTTCTGTTTCACTGTTTCATGCATTAAAGGAGAAGGATTCAATTACCTTTTAAATCATCTGTAATAAAAATGAAAAGCTAATTAAAATGAATGCAATCTTTTCCTTCAATGGTAACTTGAATTTAAGGGTTGGAAAGTTGTCAAAAATGTTGCTGTTGCTTTTATTTAAGTTCATGATTTATAGAGAGGAACCACAGCTCCTATTTTAAAATGTACTTTCATTATATAGTACCAGATATCCTTTATTATCTATCACTATGAAGTATTTGGTTTACTCATTACTATTTTAAGGAAGAAATAATTTTGTCATAGAGAATGCAGCAGTATTGTGTTAAACACCTTCCTGAGAACTCAGTTTTTGCGAGATGCTTCTCATCCTGGTAAAGCAATTTAGCCAAGATTTGAAAAGCTCCACATGAAGAGAAGCTGTGGATAGTTTCCATGGACTCTCAAATGTCATTTTTCACCTACTGACAAATAAAACCCCTCTTTAGGCATACAGGGGCAATGCAGAAGTTTAAGGGAAGGAACATCACAAGGATCGCCTGCAGATTCAAAATGCACTGAAGAGTCTCTCTCTGGAAGGTAAAAGGGACTGGAGAAGAGCAGGGAGAAATTACTATTCTTGTCAAAAGCCCCTCTGACAGTTTATGTCTTTACTTACTGGCAAAATATTTGGAAGAATATAGCAGGTATAGCCTGTAATTCCCATTTCTTTATGAAGAACTGCAATTGCCAAGGGGCCAGGGGTAGAGCTGTAGTGCCTGTAAGCTGGAGAGTTGCTCAGGACAAGGCACTGCAGTCAGTTTAAGTTTGATGACAAAAGCTAGAACAAATATTGAGGATGATCCCTGCAAAGAGCACGAGGCATGGGGTGACATGCAGCTTTCTTAAATTATGTTATATACTAAGTTATGTGAAAGCATTTGAGTATTTCTTTTCAGGTTGTGCCATTGTTGCCGTATGTGGCATCAGTTACTCATAACCTATGTGGATGGAGGCTGTGAGCCCCTCCGCAGAGGTCAACTTCTTGCAGTGCCAGCACAGGATTTCCTAAAGAGGAATGGGGAACACTGAATTGTTTGTGCTTCCTCAGCAAGAAAATGATAGTCTGGTGACAGCAGCCAGATCAGGGGGCTTTCTAAGCACTTCACAGAGTGTGTGGGAGGATGGGATGGGACACAGGGATTCAGAATTGCACTGTATTATTTCACATCACAGCTGAGGGTTTTTTTTGTCTCTATTTCTCCTTGTCTCTCTATCATTTTGTGGTTTTTTTAGCATTCTCTCGTTCTCATTCCAGTAGGCATGTACTATATCACAGCAGTGCCTGAAGAGCTGTTTATACAATGTGAGCAGAAACTTACTGCAAGAAATAGTGTCGCTTTAAAAGTAAATCAGAAAACAGAGAGAGGGGGGGAAAAAGAAGTATTTTCTAGGTACTCAGGTGAGGCATAATACATACCTGCAATCACAGACGAGGAATCAAATGTTGGACTTGGAGATTTAGTAAAGCATGAAGAATCACACTTCTTAGGCTTCCTGTGGTAAGTGATGTTATTTGTGAGGAGATCCTGACCTGCTTGTTACTCCCTGCCTGCAGTTTTCTGGAGGTCACCTTCTCCCTGAGAAAATTGAAGTGCTGTCTGTGAATCCTTCATTTGCACCATAAAAAACATTCCAAGAGAGCAATAAAAATTGCATGGACATGCTTCCTCCCTTGTCTTCCAGTAACTGTGCCCATGCCTCCTCTACCTCCTCACAGGATTATGTATGGAATGTGTGGTATTGTGAAATTTTGTGTATAATGAAGGAAGTATAATGCTGGAAACAAAGACTGCTAGAGAAACTGGTCTTTTTACTAGTTCTACTCTTTTTCCTTAAAACTCTTCATCTCTGATATTTGTGTTTTCAGTGTGTGGATTTTCAGATACTGAATTTCCATACCTCAGTGCTTGTTATAGTCTCCTTTTTGCCTGCTTACTCTAGGTTTTCCCTTTTCTGTATAAATAGCAATTTATGAGCTGTGGGTTAGACTGCATCATAGCAAAAAAAATGCTCTGGAAATGAAGCAGGTAACTCTACCTTTTTATTTTATTTTCCTATCAAGGACATAGTTTCTAATGTGCCAGAGAAGAGGAACCAGTGAGTAAACAAAGGAAGAAACAGAAAACTAGTATTTCCTTCACTGCAGACTGACAAAGATAAATGTGAACCTAAGGTCCATCGTGTGGCCTGAATAACTGCCAAAATAATCAATGCCTTCTATGACCACATACTGATATTATTGGCTTGCAGAATCCCTATTAATAAAGGTTTGCACAGGAAGCAATAGCTAGGTATAATTTTGAACATAGATCTATTGGAACATTCTTTTAAACAAAGTTTGACAAAAAATGCTATATTTAGACTTGTACTTTTCCACTGTCAAAACGTTACATCTCAAAACACTGCAGAATGCCCTCAGGGAGACACACATTTCTGTATTTGGTAAGGAAGCAAGAAAAGGTGTGTCTGGCATGAACAAATCTTGGTCAAATGCTTTGCTTTAATTCTTGTACTGCATGCTGGGTTTGCTCTGAAAACAATTAACAAGGAGAGAATGTTCCCCTTTCACTTTTCTCTTGATTAACTCTCTTCTGCCTAGGTAGTTTACTAACGTGGGGAAATAAGATTTTTGTAGTGGAATACGAGAAGCAAAATGCAGGACTTGCAGTAGCACCACAGGGTTTGTGCTGTAAAATCTCATGGATCCACATTCTGTGCTCTTCAACCAACCTCCTTCTTGACCTAAAACCAAAACAAAGTTAAGAATGTGACCCAAGAAGCCAGAAGAAATTGGCCCAGAGCATTATTTTTGATCATGACAATTCACTAGATTCATGTGCCTTGGAGTTAAGCTATTAAACCAGTGACATCTCTGAAGAAGTACTTTTTCACTGGATGAATGTACCAGCATGAGACCAGCCTTCGGATATGATTTGTAGAGCTAACACCAGATATTGTACCTACTCAGAGGTCAGCAATGCAAGATTTGTTCCTGTACATATAAGGAATTCATTCAGAGTATGTGAATCATGATACTGTGACCTTTCTTTGGAAAATTATATCAGATGTGGTAAGCAACTTCTTCCTTCACTTGTAAATTTTGTTCTGCAGAACAATAGCCACAGGTAGTAATGAAAGATACAGCCTTAAATGCTCATGCTCTTTGCCAATCCCTTTTAACAGTCAAAAAAAAAACCCAACTCAAAAACAAAGACCACAGAACTCAATTTCTTGAGTGGAAAGTTGTTAGCTTCTTCCTGCCCAGTATCCCCACTGAACAATCTAGTACAGAGTCCATCATATTAAAAGGGATCAAGTGAGGCCAAGTGTTTAAGAAAAGCAGCCTTTAAAGATGCAATTTGACACTAAGATAATGCACACTTTGATAAGTGGCTCCTTAGTGCAGCTTCAGGCACTTTATGTGTATCTCTAGCACAGCTGTATGGAGCTATTATTATTGGCTCAGACAGTGGTTATGTGGGAAAAGAGACTTATCAACATGGGCATCACAGATAAGGGAGGGAAAAATACCAAAGCTTTTAGGATTGTAACTCTGAAAAACAGCTGTACTTTGTTCACGGCAGGTAACATAATGTCTCCTAGAGAAAACTGGGTGAGTCAAGCAGTTTGTTACTTTTTTCTAGTAAAGCCATTTTAATTGACAGCCATATTTTGAAAGGAAAAATTTGTTCTTTTGGGAATGTTTGTACACTTTTTAATATTTTGTTCACTGATTACATAAATAATAAGATTTCCAAGTACACAGTCTACAATTTTTTTTATTGCCATACATGAAAGGACTTTGTCGCTTGGAGTTTTCTACTCATTCCTTGCCATGAGTCTGAAGATCCTGATTTTAAAGAAATCGTACTCTCTGAATTATATATGTAGATGTCAATAAAGTATCTTTTTATGGAGTGCCTTTTGACTCACAGCAGGGCCGACAGGCCAGCATGTTTACACTTTCGTTGCCTCAGAACTTCTGTAAGATTCTATTTGACACCGAGTCTAAAAATGAGCAGTATATTTAAAAGGGAATGACTGAGAATGCAGTGGTACTAACATCTGCTTATATAAATGGTTTTGTTAAGAGGAAAGAAAAACTAATTTTAGGGGAGGAAAGGAAAATATTGCTTTTCAATAAAACATACTGTAGCTACTCTATTTTTTAATATTTGTAAGAATTTTTACCCCCAAATGATGCAAAATGCCTATGTAAAATGTAAGAGGCATGGCAGACCACAAAATTGAGCAAGATTTTCCTATGTGCAATATACCATGGCAATTTGCCTTCCGGAGCCTAATTACCTCTTTCAAAAGACTTGTGTGATTGTGCAAGCTGCACACAATTTCTGTTCCTAATTCTTATTCTTTAGGGTAATAATGCTGATACTTGAAGAAATGTCATGCTATCCAAACAAATGGAAAAGCATTTAAACAGTCAAAACACTACTGTGGATATCGAAGGTGTAATAAATTGTGTTTCTCAGCACAGAGTATCATCTGGGCTAGCCACCCAGCGCTGCTGTTTGTTGACTGAGATTGTCCTGAGTCACACCAGTTTACAACATGGAAAGACAGCTTCCTCATTCCCACCTTTTTGGTCATAGTGTGTCAGGGTAGCACTTAGTTATGGTGAACGCAGATCATTAATTGCCCCTGAAATGCCCATTTGTATCACCACTAGTGACTTGCTCTACCCTCTGCTCTTTCATTTAGTGAAAATCTTTTCTGTTCATCTGCCAAACCACTCATTCAGGGCCCTGCAGCATTTGCAAGCTTGTTTTGTAGGTTTACGTGCAGTTCATGTAGGAGGGGTGGGGAATGTTTATGTACTTAGCAAGTCCTTGTGTCATCCAGTCTGAATAACCTTGGAAAGTGAATTCTACAGCTTCTGCTCCCTGATGTCATCACATCTATTTAAAGTAGTATTAAATCTTAAGTCTGTTGAGAAACAGTGAATTGGTATCTACAAGTTCTAATTGATCTCAGCATTTTTGATTACATAAGTAAACACTGCATGTATATAAAGCACACTTTATAAAATTAGACTTTTTGCTAATTTATTTTCTACCAGCTGGATTCAAAATGTAAAGGCAAAATGGAATTCTTCACAGAAATTAAGGAAAGACCAATAGCATTAAGTATAAAACTTATTATACATCTCATTTGAAAGAATACCATTTTTCTGTGACGTATAAACCAAAATACAGCTGACACTAAGCTGGCATTTTAATACCAGAAGTTTGATGTCCTTATGCGGAGAATGCTGATACAAATTACATAGTAAAAAGCCTGGAAACATTATGGTACTGGGGCTAAAAGAATTTTTTAGTGGAGCATACCTTAACTTAAGAACTGCTTAGTACATATAAATAAAAAATGTGCATCACATAAAAACAAGTGGTGCCCTTACATTAAATATCTTAAGTGCAGATATGTTTATTAAGGCTTCTGACAGTTAAATTTCATAAAACGAGAGAAAACAGAATTCCCTTAAGTACAAAGTCAGTCAAATAAGGAAGTATATCCAAAACAGAATAATAACATAAAATATTCCTAATCCAGAGGATATGGGAAGCATGAAGAATACTAAAAATTTAAAATATTTGTAGGTGAGTAGATCTACTAAATAACGCCCGTGATGTCTGTATTCACCTTAGAAGCAAAACGATTTCATCAAAAAGTATTTCAGTATCAGGAAACCAGGAAGACTTCAGTTTGCAGGAATCAGCAGTAAGAGTATCTTCCCTCTGACAGTGTTTTAAAATTATTTTGCTCAATTTTGTACATTTTGCAAGTATGAACTGTTTAGCTTATTAGAGGACTGACTGACAGTTGTAAGACTTTGGTAAGGAAATCTTTGCTATTGCCGCTGCTGTGATTTGGTAAGGTATCATACTCTGTTTGCTAAGTCATACTTGATGATAGACTCTTTCCAGGTTAATTTTTTTTTTCAAAAAAAAAGATGAAGTATTTGTACTGCATTATAGGTTTTTCTCAGTAACACTCTTTTCTTGTAGGCACTTAAGCTCTCAATTGTAACAGTTCTTTCACTCCTGACAATAACTTTGCATGACAGTAAAATATTATTTTGGGTTAGAAACATTTTAAAATATGATCTCCTTCTTACAAGCCCTGAATTCTGAAGATTGACTTCAGTTTTGAAAACCAAATGATCACTTATGTCTATGCATGGAGGAACAGTGCTGTGAAACTCCTGTGCCAGCTATTTGTATTACAGAGTGTGAAGCAGAAAGTGTGGAGTCAGGGCGTGGGCAGGCTCCTCTCCCTGCCTGCCAGCAAACTTGGCCGTGCAGCTGTGCCAGCACAGAGGGATATTTGTTGTGCTAAATCTAAAGCTGCTATATGATACATTCTCTGCCCTTTCAGAGTCGCAGTTTGCTTCTCAGGCCAGTCTACAGCCACTGTAATATACCTAGGGTGTTTGGCAAAAGCTGGTTGTTGTCCTTCCGTTCCTTTTTTTCCACATTTACTTTCCTTTGTAAAGCATAACTTCAGAGCCCTTAGACACTTGAGAATTTCCTGACAGTCCATTTGGATTATTTTCCATACAAGTTCCTGACTTTGCTACTCCACGCACTTTATGACTCCCCTTTAAACTGAGTTATCAACAACAGCAGTTGGTGAGATTTCCAGTTTTCTGGATAAGGCAACTGAGATGGAGAAGACACACCAACTTCTGTTTGCTTCAGGAGTTTGAAACAAGGAGGAAATGAAGGCAAAGTAACAGCTTTTCTCTTTTTGTGCTTCAAGATCTGTAGCAACTGAGATGTCTCATACCTCTCTGAGCCCCTAGACCTATTCTTCTGAGCTTCCTCAGACTGTAGAGGTCACCCCATTGACACTGCAAATGATCCAAGGAAAGAACTTGTGCAAGACTTCTAGTTCTAAAGCAAGGGGACTGAGGCAGTGTCACAGTAAGTCCTAACATCAGAATGGCTGGACAGGATGAGGTAAAGGTAATGTTTTGCTCACATCCAGCTTAGTGTCCTATTTCCCACAGTAGCCAGCAGCAGGTGGCAATTAGGGAAAGAACACAGAAGAGAACAACTATGAAAAGATGCTCTGCCAGTACTGCCTCTGAGCTTTAGGCAGTCTATAGCACAGGGAATTCCAGAAACCAGAGTTTGTATCTGCATTCTTGTGCTTAATGGGTCTCGATGGACTTCCTATGAATTTTTGTAATTACTTGCTGACCCATTCATAGTTTTGGTGTACACAACATGTGGTAATGAATTCTGTGATTCAGTTGCATTCTGTAACAAAATGTTTCCTTTTATTTAAGTCTTCTTAGTAATTTCATTAGGTGCCATTATTTCTCTTACCATGAAAAACAGTTAATAGTTTTACTCTGATCTGTTTTCTTTTTACCTACATTTTTTTCCTTTTCTTGCTTTCCTGGCGAAAAGCAGCTTGACAGCTTTGTTCCTCTTCTCAATACATTTTCTGAGTACATTGCAATTTTTTTGAGACAGATTGACCAGCAGTATAATCAAATTCTTTTCATTAATACAGAAGAGTAGCATAACTATATTTTTCTAATATTTTTTTGCCTTTCAGATGTGTGTTGACTGACATTTTCATATATCTCTTTACTGGATGGTAATAGCTCATTTAGAGCTCATCACTGTGTGTATGTATAAACATAGTTACGCGCTCAGAGGAAAACTTGTCTTTACTCTGCATTTATCAACAGTGAATTTCATCTGCTATTTTGTATTTTAACTTTTTTCGATAGATTTTGCTTTCCTACATAATTTTGTATCATCAGCAAACTCTATCACCTTCTTATTCTCCCCTTTTATCCTAATAACCCAGTAAGTGGAAAAGCATGTTGGGCTGCACTGATAACCTTTCTTCCTCTGTTGTGAAATATGACCTTTTCCTTACTGTACTTCGAAGGGTATGAAATGACGAGCCCTCTCATCCTACAATAGCTTCATTTCCTTGGTGAGGGACTTTGTAAAAAGCTTTCTGAAAATATAAGTACACTGTTATCAACTGGTTGTTCTTATCCACATGCTTATCGAATCCTTCAAATAAAAAAATACAGATTTACAAACCAAGAGTTAAACATTTTGTTGATACTTTGCTATTTCGCTTACCCAGATGTCTTCTAATTCTGTTATTACAATTTAATTTCTTCATGAAGCCTTGTGAAAGTAACACCACAGGTCCCTTACTACCACAGAGTTCATCAAAGCTTTCCGTGCAAAAAAAGGAAAGTTACTGGAGATCTAAAATAAGTCTAAACTATTAAAGTTGTGGGTTTGTTTATTTTTTTTCAGAATTGCTGTCAGGCTCCTAATAAAGATCATATTTAATTACAGCAATGAAAAATGTCAGCACTAGTGAACTTCAAAATCAACAGCTATAATTTTGGTGCTTGAAGAGACAGATAAGAAAAACCACAACATCATTTTTAATTTTTTATCCATTCTATTCTCAGCATCACCTTTCCATTCACTGAGGGCTGTTGAACTTACTAAGGGTCATAGCTAAACCAATACAGTCTATAGAATTTCATCCTCGAACTAGTATAATTCATTAACATTAGGACCTGTAGTTGGGAGAAAGAAGCTTTTGACTTCTACAAAACACAGAAACCTGTTTCCTTGAGGAGAAGCATGTCAGTAGTGCTTCACACTTAACCACGGTCAGCCAATTCACTTGCCAATTCTGAGTCTTGATCCCGAGGCAACTGGAGTGAAAAACCTTGACAGATAACCATTAATTACCTATCAAAACAACTGTGTTTCTTTGAGATTTTGTATGTAATATATGTTCACAACATTTCATCCTCAGATGAAATACGAGGAAGACAGTAAGAATATGCCACTAGGCATTCTAAATGAAGCCTACAGAAGAGCCTGTCTAAACAAATAGAAGGAAATTAATCAGAGGCAAATAGGATCTGTAAAGCTGTGTATGTGTATGGATCTCAGTGGTGTATACAGCATTACAGCTCAATGCAGCTGAACGCAAGAGAAACAACATACTGCAAATCGGTTTGGGGGAAAACTGACAGTAATTAAAGACAAGATATGAAAATGTGAGAGAGGTGAGAGTTAAGCTGCTAAAATCTTAGGGGGAAAGCTAATGTGTCTAGGATATAGTTACTTAATTCAGAGATAATATAGTAATGGACAGCCTTCAAATGCTTTAGCCAGCTAGGAGCAATATATTTGATTTTTGAGGATAAACTGTAGTAATTATCCCCCAAAAAGACAGAATGAGTAACTATCCACAGGTTTTCTACAGGATACTATGGGAGCAAATGAATCAAGCATATGCTTGTGATGTGGTGCCAGTGGGGGAGGGAAAGAGAAAGAGACCAGATGTTCCTTAAGAAGCAAGATTTAACAAGAAAGAAAAAGCAGAACTTCCTCCTAATAAGATCAACATACTCCTTGGTTTTCATTCAAAAGAAATTTCAGGAATGTCCTGCACAGATTTAGATGGCTCAGGAAAAGGTATGTACAACAGGCTTTTGTACACTTACTTTACTTATGGAAAACAAACACAAAAACAGGTAGCAAAGAATGAAACTCTTTTTAGACTAATCCTTAATCCTAGAAAGCACTGCCTAAGCAGGACCAAGTAAAACAGAAAATCAGTAATTCTTACTACAGCAATAAAATGGTATCCAGAAGCACCTGTTTTGCCATTAGCCTTATTCTGGATCCTGATAAATTCTAATGTTTTTGATGCATTTATATATATATAACCCCCACTATGCTTCATATGGCTTTCCTATTTAGGACTGGCATTATGTGGCTACTCATAACCTGTCCCTTTAGTCTGGTTTTTCCAGGTGTCTGCGAAACATTATTTCGTTCAGATCCATTAAAAGGATCCTTGTATCTTAGGTATCTTTTTTTCTACAGGTTGCAACTAAAACTTACAACCTATAACTAAAAGCCATGATGTTTTCTGAATTGGAAACTAATCCGATGCCAACTAAGTGTAATGGCAACATGTGATGAGCAGTCAATTATGTCTTTGAATAGACAGACCTGTTTATTAGATAAAGTCACTTCAGTGATTCTTAATGCAAGCTTTTCCCACCCAAGACAGGACTATCGCTTTCTAAAGTATGTGAATCTTGCTATGAATATGAGGAGTACAGCTGGTCATGAGGTGGCAAGCTAGTGATTGCAAAGTAGACATTTTGTGTGTTAATGATCTGAATCAATGCTTTGATTTGAAATATCCCTTCTGTTATGATTGCTTAATCTTCAGAAACAGTGTGTAAGAGAACTGAACTTTAAAAATTCTATCTCACAAGAGGGATATTCTATTTTGTTTTGGCAATCTGGCAATGTAAAAAGGTCTATTGTGAATTGGAATCTGGTTCTATTGTTTCTGAGCAAGTATCGGCAACCTCCTTACAGGGATACAGTACATTAACAACATAATAAGCATTTAATGAGCATTAAGGAAAGAATACTTACAGTTGTACTGCAAAAAGGTGTGCAGGGGGAAGGATTAAGTCAAGACTCCCTAAGATTCAGGTACCTGATGAATAATCATTTTTCTGATCACCTTTCATAAGCAATTATTTATCATTTGCATAATTTATGCCTCTGTGGAGGATGAGATTAACTAGTAAATACTACAGAGTCATCAATTATACTGCTAGTGTTTTCCGCGTTCACTTTCAAAACACATGATGAAAGAACAAAATGTCAATGAGATGATGACATGAAGACAGGGAGACATCTGTTTCTACTGAAAATTAACTCTATTCAGCTAGTGTTATACCTAGTGAGCATCCTCAAACTGCATGGGTGTTTGTATATGCATGCACATACGTGCATATTGCTCAGCATTCAAATTAATTTTCATAAAATTCCTTGAATAGAGCAGAATGTTCCGTTCCTAACTAACTACTATTGACCAAAAAAGTATGAACTGAAGATCTGGAGGTCATTTCATGTTTATTTGATAAGGTATTTTATTTATAGATAGACCTGTGTAATTGCAGTTGAAACTAAAGTTCTGCCAAAACCAGAAAACACGGAAAAGTGACAGTATGATGTGCATTTGGTCCTCATTTTGTGTTATCTTTGATATTCTAACAAATGCTGATATGATATGTTATCGTAGAATAGAACATTTTGACATCTAAGCATAAATATTATACTTTGGGAAAATATGAAAAATACAGATTTAGTTTCAGAGTATACATATTTATAATGCTAATTCTATCTCTGCTTTTTGAAAAAAAACCTTGTAGCATAAATGAGAGTTGGATAGTGACTGTATGATATAATTTTCAGAGATGCGTAACTGAAGGAGACAAAGTTTATTTACCTGAATCTCTGAAAATCCAGACTGTATGCAGCTGAAATTTGGTGCTTCTGAAAGTGCCACGAAATTCTGAAATCTGAACAAATTATTTTGTAGGATGAAGTTAAATGTACTTTATGGAGTAAAATACATGCATGCTTTGATGTTTAAATGTGTTGTAGGGGGAAGCTGAGACGCCCAAGGTCCAAAAGTTCTCAGCCTGGAGAAACCTAAAGCCTTGTTGTGGTACTTTTATTTTATACAGCTTCTACAAAAAGAAATGAAAAATGTATTGAGCCAGACTTGAAATACTAATAAAGTAGGAGTTTGATTCTGTTTTCTACTGAGAAAGCAACTCTCCTTAAAGAGATGCTGTTTTGGCTTCCTGTCTTTTGCAGTCTTATTTCAAGAATAATCACATATAAAACATAACATATTCTTGAAGTATCCCAGTCCGCAACCAAGGACTGACAAATTGTCTTGTTGCTCATGTTTATTCTGTTTTGTCCCTTCAAAGTGACATTTTCTGCTGAACAGTGAACTGCATCAGTGGTTAAGATGGAGACTGGCCCCCATTTCATTCTAACCTAATAGGAAGCTGGTTAGTAAAAACAGAATTCTGTCCCTCCCTACTGAAGTCTGAAGTTCCAGCTTTACCTCTTGTGAAGCTAGTATGTTGATGATGGCTTCCTTCTTGCCGAGAGTCTAATCTGAACAGAGGATGTGGTATTGTGAAACCTGTGTGGACAGCCACACCTAACCCACAGTTCTCTGTAAAGAACCTGTTTTAAACACACCCATTTACTTAGTGTCACCTATTGGTTATCTCTTTTCAACATCTCCTGAATTTATAGTGACACCAGATCGCCCCTTGAAACTACTTGGACCTTTGGTATCAGAAAAATAGATTTGTGCAAGTTTGTACTTCTAGAACTCTGTACTTCCATGCTTCATCATTCAAATTAGTGGGTTTGTAGGGAAATATGCCTGAGAATGTGAGTTCTGCCTGCCTCAGTTCTAGTCCCTCCATCAAGGTCAGCATGTGCATTCTGCACTGTATGTAACTTTTACTGGAACAGCATTGGAAACAGACTGCAGTCTGGTTTTCTGTCTTAAGAGTCTAGCTTTTTCACTAGGAAAATACAATTTTTCAAATTATTTTGCATTCCTAAAAGTAGATTTCATTAAAAATTAAAAGGTTAGGCTTTTATGTGTGTTCTAACTCAAATCTCAATTTTAACCACTCATTATAGGTTTTGCAACCACATAAATGGTAGGCTCTTGACTAGACATGATAATTTAGAATACTTAACAAAGGCGTACAGCATCCGTGTAGCATCACATGAGAATCAGTGCCTCTAGAATAAGTCAGGAAGCTTAAATGAGGCATTTGGTTGAAACTGTCAGAATTACATACTTTTTTAGAGGATGCTTATATACAAATGAACACTGACTGTTTGCCAAATGACCGACAACAAAATTTTCACCTCAGAAAGCATATACAAACCTCATTTCTTACAAAACAAAAGAGAGGGTTTGTGTTAGTGCCTAGCGTACTTTTGCCCGCAGCTTGGTAGCACTGGAAATCTGGCGAGATGAATTGCTAGAGGCCCACATCCTGTACACTAGCCATGTGAACTGACCAAGATCTCAGGAACCTTGCACAGCACTTACTGGCATTTTGCCTGGATTGGTTGCTGCAATTTGCATTGATTTTCACAAGAAACAAATCTGTCCCCAAACAAATCATAGGTTACTACCACTTACTGTGTTTTTATCTTTTTTTTTTCCCTCCTTTAAAAAAATACTTATACGTATAATTGTGTGTTCAGCCCTTGGAAATATTCTTTCCTCGTTGTGTCGTTTTCTATTTGACCAAACCTGATCCCTGTTCTCTCTTCCATACATCACCAGTTCTTTTAGGATGCAGCTCAAGGATATCTCTGCCTGGTCTCATTTAGGACTTTGGCATCTACCTGTATGACCAGGTCGTGCCTTTATTTACAGCAACAGATTAGTATAATGTGTTATTAAATGTCACATCATAAACATAGACGTGTTCTGTCAGATGCTTCGGTAGCTACTGAAGGTGGTTTTGTGTGTAATACCGGTATGAAGGCACCTCCACTTGTGCCACAGTTCCACTATCGCTTTGAGTTAATATACACTGGCACTGAAGACAGAGGCTGGTCTGCAAGTTCCTCCCTCCTTCTGTTCTTAGCCACTTCTACTCTTCTGCTGCTTTGCAATTTGTACTTCTAGAGATGTTTATGTACAACTCAAATGGATCTGGAGATCTAACCAGGGATAATGTTAACCCCATAGAGAAATACGTATGTTTAATTAGTTTTCAATAAACAAAAAAAATATACTTTTAAATGTATCAGCTTTACTGCACCGTTCATTCACGTGCCAAATGGATGCTCGTGCTCACCCTGGTAGCTTGGGAACAGGCACGAGCAATTAAGAGCAGGTAGGACCAGCTCCTTCTTTTGGAGGGCTGGTTTTAAGTGGTTCAGTTACAGAGATACACTTTCTGCACTGATACCACAGGCCAGAAAATAAACCCAGGAGAGATCCTTGTTGCACACTCAGAGATCAAATACAAACTTATTAGCCACTCTCAGCAAAATCCTGGTTGTCTGTAGACAACATAAAGGCGTTATGATCAAGTTTCTGTAAAAGTGTTCAATCTAAGTGTAAAAAAAGTATTACAAATATTGTAGAACATATTTATATTTGGTTTAGTTTTATGGCAAAACGGACACGCATTGCTTATGTACATGGCGTTTACATTGCTCCTACCAATTAAAAAGTTGAAGAATGCTGCAAAGTTTTTTGGATGGAAATGTCAGCTATAAATTTAAGTCCTAGTATATTAGATTTTACAAACAACGCGGGATTAAGCCTGCTCAGTTTTCAGACCGGAGATCTATGTCAGTCTTGCTATCGTAGGCATGGCACAACTAAGTAGAAACAGTCCTAAAGCTCATATTAGGATGTTTGTGTTGAAGGTACCTACTGAAGTAGTATAGCTCTGACTGTATTCTTCACAATGTAATAATAACATTTGTATCACCTCAATGCCTTGAAATTTTACCAGTAGTCATGTATCTCCTATTACCTTGTATGAGCACAGATACTTAAATCTCGGTTTAAAGTTAAGATAGTTCAATTGAAGAATTTGTTTTTCCTAAGTGAAAACATTGCTAAATGGATGCTTTTGAGTATGGGCAGTGATTTTTCAATACTACGAAAATCGCATTGCAGTAATAGGTGATTATTTCGTACTTGGGTTAGACTATTTGTGAACAAAGCAGATGAAAGCAGCTAAAATGTAATAAATTCATAGTTATCAAAACATTTACCTTGAGTACTTCCTCAGAATGTTGTCTGAACCTGAATCTGCAGCCTCTATCACTGCAATATAATGATAAATGCTGCATAGTATGGGCTTGGAAGAGAAAAAGAAACCACTATTTCAAACCACAGAGGAAACACATGCAATCAACACAGTTAACAGGGGTGCCTATGTTTCAAAAGAGCTGGGCACCACAGTGGTAAACTCATGCCTGGTGCAAAGGTGTAGGTAGATCTTGTTTGAAATAGAATCAACAGGGCAGATGACTAACTGTAACTTCTTCACAGCAGAAACACTGTAGTGAGATGAAAACTAATTACAGCGTTTAGGGCAAGACAGATCTGGTAGGCAGAATAGTTGATATTCTAAACATCTAGTGGTACTTGGACCATGCAGTGACTCTGCAGTTCCTGATTTATTCATTAGTCCTGGAATAGACAGATTAAACATCCATTTCTTCTGGCAGGTTTTGGTGGGAGGGAGAGCTAATTCTGCTGAAAAATTCTTGTTCTGTTTCAGTGAAGATTTTAGTTAAAAAAGTCTTGAACATCATGATCTCCTGAGCAGGAACTGATTTAAGTAATAGCAAGGTTGATTTGAGTGTACTGTTTACATCAAGTAACCCTCAGAAATCAGCACTCCAAAATGCTGACATTAAACTCTGATTTAATTGAGCAGCTGCTACAACTGAATAGGAGTTGAGATAGCTCAGCACTTTGTTCCTCTGTTCTGCACGTACACAATAGATTTGGCTCAACAAGAACATTTTTTTATTAAACAATGCTTTCATTTGCAGCTAGATGCAGCATATAATTACATCATACTCTGATTAGAATATAAGCACATTAGTTTACAGTTTGCATTCTTAAGGATTATGACACAAGTGGTAAATATAATGATATGGCTGCTCTTCCAGTCTCAATGCATACAGAACACACATAGTAAAGCAGATCTTACCCATGAGGTTCCATGCTTTAGGTATTTTTTTCTCTGTTAAGATGTTGGATCAGGTTCTAATTGGTTTTATTTCTTCAAACCTTACGAGTTCCCAGAATGGTGAAGAGAAAGAATGTGAGAGTACAAATGAACACCACCACAGGAGTCTTTTTCAAAAAGAAGCATTTGTATACCTAGTAAATTCTGCTGTAAGATTAAAGTGATATAGTCAGTTTAAAAGTTGTCCCCCTGTCCTCCCTTTTGAGTGTCATGGCTGGGCTAGCACAGCAAGGAGCTGGAGTCCCAGGAGGCAGGAAAGTCTGAGAGTGTGAGGGCTCAAAAGCGGAACAGCAAAACCACATGCTGTCACAGCTGGTCTTGTTTTACAGTAGTAAAACATCTTAATTCACAGCTGGTCTTGTTTTACAGTAGTAAAACATCTTAATATCCACGGCTCTGAGAAGATTTAAAAGAGATTGCCTTAATTCTTGATTTCCGTGCTGCTTAGTGAAGGGAAGCTGAGAAACGAAAGCTAGAAGTTAATAGAAAGCTTCTCAGCACGTTCTTGTAAAGCAATGAGCTTTCAACAAACTCGCTAAAACTCCGAACTGCAGATGCGTTTGTAAAGATGTACGCAGGTGGCCGTGGGCTTGCCTGAGACTAGGGGGAGGCAACGTCCCAAGCGTTCTGGTTCCAGAGGCGGTGAGGAGACCCAGGAATCCACCGCTCCTGTTCTTGGCCGCCACGAAACTGCCCTTGTGATCTGCACCCCGAAAGCCTTCTTCGGCAGCGGACGGGCCATCTTCTCGCAGCAGGGAACTTTGAGAGACTCGCCT
>VWZK01015090.1:60792-93608 GCA_013396935.1 Baryphthengus martii
GCTCGCAGCCTTGCCGAGCCGTGGCAGGGAGAACACAGCGGCCCGCTCGCCTGTGTGCCCGGTGCCGCGCCGGTGCGGCTCCGAGCGGTAGCCGAGGTAGGAGGCGACGGTGCAAGACGGCGAAGGGAGGGTGTGGGAGGGGCGGCACGTGGGCCGGAGCCTGCCCCGCCACCGGGCCGAGCGTCTGCCTGAGCGGAGGCTCCGCCCCCAAGGGTTTGCACCGGAAAATAGGTCTAATAATAATAAAAACAACAACAACAAAAAAAAAAAAAGCAACAAAACAGAAAACCACACAAACATCAAACTGAACCTAGCTTTGCTCTTGCAAAGTCTTCCTAATTTCAGGTACAGCACTGATACGTTTACAGTTATTACACCCCCATCCCCACCCCAGTTTCCCGGTGCTCTTGTTGAGGGGAAAGTGACTTAAATACAAAGTTCTTGCTTTGAGATCACCTTTGTATATACAAGGTGGTTTCTGTCTCTCTTGTGGTCCTAAAGAACAGACAGTAGTGCTTTGGAAGTGGGTTTGGTGATGGTAAGGTAGAAGTAGTACATCTGTCTTTCCTTGGTCAAACAGGTCTGTCAGGAGACTGTAAGTGACTGTCCCATGCCTGGGAGCAAGAGGGCTCCTTGTGTCACCCCCTTTCTTGATTATGTTGTTGGGCTGTAAGTATAGTTGTTGTAACTTACTCATCTGAAGTGACTAGCAAGAAATAACACGAAAACTGGGAGTGGACAGCAAGTGTACACAGACTGTGTATGCAGAAGAGTACCACACAATAAGGACTCTAGGGAGGTAATTCTATTGATTTGAGATTAAAAACAAACCATGACATAACTAGTAAAAGCAGCACGATCTAAGGACTGCTTGGAAAGAAGAAGACAAATGAAGTCAAGTTTATGAAATAGTTTATAAAAATCTGAAGAGCTGTATACGATGAATAGTAAAACTTTACCACTTTTTATCCTGTTTCAAGAAGTTCTGTGCTATGTGGATGATCACATGTCTCTAGGTAAGGTTGAATCAGGTCTCTGCTGAAAGGAGATCATTACATTTTGAATACTTCAGGTTATTTTTGAAGAGTGGAATAGTTGTGTTTTATCAAGAGAAACAAGATTTCTTACCTACGGTGGTAGACAAGGCAATAGGAATGCCTGTGCAGTCTATGAGATGTAGTTGATGTCTCCTGGGCCTTGGCTCATGCTCCTTAAACAGAAAGAGTAATAGGTAACCAGCTATATTTACAGTGCCAGTCTTGCTTTCTTTTGTTATTTCTTGTCCCTTTCCCCCAAGACATACAGGGAGAGAAAGAGACAGTAACTTGTTTTTCAGCAGTGAAGTACTTTGATAAGGCCTCTACAAACTATGTTAAAGACTCGTTCATAAAGATTACTTCCACTCTTTTACAGATGCGAAATTCCAGTAAAACTCTTTAGCTTTCTCTGGTCTTTTAATTCATTAGGAGGCCATGTGTTCAGCTGTTAGTCTAAAGCATCTCCTGTGATACATGCTTTCTTGGAGGGAGAAACTCTCTGTGACTATTCTTCTCTTTCTCTGGGACAAAGGATTAACTTAGACTGAGTTATAATGTTTTGATTTTTCTCTGACTTTGAGTAAGAAGTGTATTTCCTCAGATACTTACATAATGTAATACTTAAATTTTGCATTAATGAAAGGTGACTGCAGTTCTGGAATGCAGGATGGGTTTCAGTGTATATAGAATTTGATGTGCCTTTTTGGCAGAACTATAAGGTTTTCTCTCACCTAGGCAAAGCACACTGTGTGAGGCAGTTAAATCTAGGTCCTCTCATGCTGTCTTCTTCACAGGATTTCTGTCAGCTCTGGGCAGAAACAAATTCTTACTACTGAAGAATTCTTCAGACAAGCATTTTGCTGGCTTTCACAAACCACCTGTGCCCTGGTAATGCGAAGCTGTGACAATGATTACAGTATTTCAGTTGAAATCCCACCTCTGTTTTAGGTAGAGATGGGTTCCCTGATGTTAGTTTAAACCTTAATGGCGAATGCTGACTACTCCCAAATATTCAGCCTCTGTATGCAGTGTTTTGGATCCAGGCCTACCCATGATTCTAGGTATTTTTGCCACACTTAGAACTTTCAGAAGGACCTTTTCAGTATTCACTTTCTTTGCATACTTCAGTTGTGACTATGCATTGTACTTCTTAAAATAATTGTTCTTCATAAATACCTTAAAATCCTGTTTCCACGTTTCTGAAACAAAACCCAACCTTTTTTATTAGTTTATTTTTGCTTCATTGTAGAAGTAAATTGATATATTAGTAAATTTAATTTTACTGTTTTCTTGCTTATCCTTCTAAACAATTGAACAGCTGCACTATATGATTTCCAAGTTCAGAGGGGCAAGTCTGTTCAAATATTCTACCTTAAATCACTCTTCTGAACCTGTGTACTTTGAGTACGTGCGGAAAAGTTTATAGTATTTCTTAGTAGGAAGAAGGGAAGCACTGGGACACTGAGCAGTCAGCTGTAGGATGCTGTAAACCTGTTTAACCAGTTTACACTCTGTCAGCAGCCAAGTCGGTGAAATAACTTTAGAAAGGTATTTTGTCTTTTAATGATTGTGGTGGAGGTTAAACTAAAAATTCTAGAGAATGCATCTGGCTTTAGTAAAGGCACTACCAGTAATTTCAGAGTGTAAAATTCCTTTTTGTTATTTATTTTTATTTTAAGGAAGAAACATCTTTGGAATATAACTTCTAAACATAGTCTGTTGAGAATTTCTAGAAGAGCTGTATGTGTGTATTCAAGGCTTGGATTTGCCAAGAAACTTACATGGCGGAACAGCTTGGGGCTTTTTTGTTTATTGGTATGTATTGTAGGTTTTAGCATGTTGTGTTGCATGTAGTTTTATTTGCTTTAAGATGCAACTCAGAGCTTTAGGGTATGTGTGATTAAGGATTATCTTTACTGCAGAATTGCCATGAGTTTAATTTGAGTCTCATCTATACAGACTTAAGTGAGCCAACGACGTGTCTGATGATAGTTCAGTATGCTGTTTGCTTTGTCTGCTATGTAAGGGGGACTGTAGCCATCAGTGAGAGACATGTTTTTGCCTTTTTTTCTGTGATGCTGGTGTGACCACACTTTGAATATGCTCTTTGGTTTGGTGCACTACTGTTAAAGAAGGCTGCTGAGAAACTGCAGAGGGTCCAGCCAGTATGTTTAGGGACATAGGGCAGGTGACCTGTGAGGAGGGATTGGAGGAGATGGGCTTTAGTCTTGCAAAGAGGGGACAAAGGTGGCTTAGAGGCAATCTAGTTGTGACATATATCTGCCTAACAGGGCATACTCTTCTCAGTAGTAAGAGATGATAAAAAAAAAAAGGAGCAACACTCATGAGTTTTAGCTTGGGAGGTTCAAATTGGACAATAGAAGAAATTTCACAAGGAAAGAGGTCCATCGCTGGGACAGGTTACAGTTTTAAGCTGTCGTGACGATGTTGACAGTATTCCTGCTTCACACGGGAGGCTGGTAAGTAGGTGTACTCAAGAGGTTTCTTCCAGATAATACTTTGATTCTGTGAGGGTATACTTCCTTACCTGGAGTCTCATGCTTCTTCCCTCTTAGATGTTTTCACCTTGCTTATGTCTGTGGTCACTTTATAAAAGGAGGAGATAGACTACACAGGCAGTCTTGACTTTCTGCAGTAAGTCTCTTAAGTACAGAAGTCAAAGAAATGAAAATCAGTCATTCAGAACTCCTTCTCCAGAGAATCCTCTTAACTAGTCTGTCAGGGAAATTGTTCTAGCTGCCTTCTATTAAAAGGTTGGTTTTGGTTTGTTTGTTTTGTTTTGTTTTTTTGTTAACTCTCTCATACTCTACTTGGTTGGTGAGTTCTGAACCATGTCACCTATGGGTTTATTTACATTTTTTTTTCTTACGAAATTTCAAGTATATCTGTTAAGCCAGTGGCCTGTCAATTCTCTGTATTGTGATGAAGGTAGCAGCGTTGGAAAGATGAACGTGCAGGGCCGAGTTACAGCAGGTTTGTCAAGTCGTGCTGTGAAAGTTAGTATCTTTCTAAAAATCTGTCTCAGAATAAAGCAGGCATATGAATAAGGTAGGTTATTTCCTCACTTCATCCTTATTCAGTACTTCATTTTGAAGAAATTAACTTTAGCAGGTGCATGATAAAGTATGAGAGAGGCTGCAAACTGAGAAGCTACAATTCTGCAAGTTTTCTTGTACATAGTGTTCCGATGGAAGCACATGTGAAATGTACCAGCACCCTTTACAAAGACGCTAATGCTTCGCTTTCGTGTCTGAAAATACTTCAGTTGGTACAGGCATAGGAAGCAAATGTGGTCTTGGAATGTATCAGGCTGGTGACTCAGTCGTCTTGTGATATGTTAATGTATGCACAATCTCTTCTAATTTATGCTGTACTAGTATATAGAAATTCTTGACTGTTCCCTTGGTGTATGTGACGATAAATGATCTTTTACTTTGTGGTATGCTTTGTACTGCTGCATGTCACTCAGCTTTTTGTCTCCAAGCTTTGGGGCTACAGATTTCATCGAGTGTCCCTTTGCCCAGCCTTTGTTGTTGATTGTGCTTCTGAGTTTGGTTGCTAATGTGCAATTGAACTGTTTTAAAAACTAGTCCATTGGGAGCTCATTAATATACCCTTCCATTCTACTAGTTTCTATTTCACTCTCCCCTTGAGTGAATTTTTGACATAGTTTACAATTCTAAGTCTTTTTTTTTTTTTTTTTCACTCTTCAATAGGATTCTGATGTATCAGGTGTTTTACTGAAGTTCAGTTTATATCTGTTTGTCATCTACTGGATTAGTTTGTAGTCTAAGTATGGTTTATTCTAGTGATCTGGTATCCTTTGACTCTATTGCATTTTTGTTTTAGTATATCATGTTGCGTTTTTACCTTAATTTTTCCAATTAATTTCCATTTCTAACATTAAGACAGTTCTGAAGCTGATGTTTTGTTGAGAACCTGCATGCTTATGGCTGCCTTTTGATTTAATGCATGTGTAAATATCCTGCATGCTTATGGTTGCCTTTTGATTTAGTGCATGTATAAATAACACTTTTCTGTTTATCATTAAGCAACACACCTTGCTGTGTTGTGTGTGGGGATCTCCCTCTGGATTCATTTAATGGTGGCCTCGTACATCTTTCATTGCCTGCCAGAAAAAAATGTGACAGGTATAGATTCAGACAGCTTAAATTGCAAGCAAGACTGTTTAGCTGTGCTTAAAGTAGTGAAGACTCTGACTTCAGGCTAAGTTTCTCAGTGCTTTATCCAACTAGGCATTGAATATGTCTAAAGATGGAAACTGTACAACTGCTCTGGGCAGTTAGATTTTTACCTTTTATCCAGTCAGAATCTCTCCTGTTTGTCCAATGCCTGTTGTCTTTTGTTCTCCCACTGTACGTCACTGAAGAGCCTGGCTCTGTCATCTTGACACCTGTGAGGAAGGTACAGGATAGCTGCTCTTGCAGTCCTTCCAAACCTATCTTTTCAGTCAGGAGAAGGTCTGAAGCTAAGAAAGCCTCTTCTTATGTCCTCCAACTACCTTGGTGGCTCTTCACTTGAAATAGTTCTTGTTTATTGAAATCTTTCTTACATTGAAACGGACTGGGGAGGAGGGGGATGGGGATACTAGAGCCAGTGTTCCAAAAGCAGTCTGAGTGCCAGGTTAAGGAGAATAGTTGTTTCTCTCTGGCGCTTTCAGTCTGCTGGCTGTGCTTCTGTTAATACAACTGGGGATGCTGTTGTCCCTCCTTGTTGCCAGGGCACACTGCTGGGTCCAGCTTCCTGTCTACCAAGACTCCCAGGGTTTTTTCAGTAGAGCTGCTCCCTGGGCAGGCAGTGCCAGCCTGTATAACACAACGGTCTCTTCCTTCTCATGCTGAGGACTGTCATCCTGTTGTATTTCATGAGGTTCCTGTCAACTGGTTCCTCCAGCCTGTCCATATCCCTCTGAATCACAGCCCTGCCCTCAGGTATGTTGACTGGCCCCCCAGTTAAACGTCATCTGCAAACTTAATACAATAAACTCGTACAGTGAGGTGTTTGCTGAAGCATTGGGTATAACATCACTTACACAGGAGATGTGTTTGCATGTTGGCAGAGCAGTAGTTGTGCTCAAGTCTGCTGCATCATTAGGATAAGGTGATTGATTTTTGAGCTCTTGGAAAAACTAGGTACTGTTGGGTTAGGTGTGATAAGCCAAAGTGTAAATTCTTAAAGATGTTGAAGGATAATTTGATATTCCTGCTTGATGGTCGAACTGCTTATGTGGTATTGTGTAGACTTGAAGATGTACAACTAAATGGACTTAAATACCTGGGAGGGGTGGACAATAATTATTAGTTGGAAAAGTTGACTTCTTTTGCTGTCTCCATAAAGCAGCTGTGGTTTTTGCAAGTTTTCATTACTGTATACATTTTGTCTGAAGATAGGTTGTACGGTAGGTGGAGACTGCAGCTAGGTAATCTCTGATATATTAAACTATGTGCATACATATTTCAGATAGAACATGGAAGGAAGCTTGTTAACTTACCCTGTGGCATAGTCTGAAAAACTGGTGAAGCATTTCTGTCTGCCATGAATGTGAAAACTTATTTTAGAAGAAAGCCCGTGTGATGCACATACCAAGAGTGTCATGCCTGGAGCTAGCTTTATCTCCTAGCTGTTTGGAGAAGTAGTCAGCCTTCAATGTCTTGCTGTTCAATTGTTTTTCATCCTGCAATCATGCATTTGATTATTTCTGTCTACATGCTATGCAGCTGACTGGCTAGCAGAGAAGAAGGTCATGTGTTAGGGGAATTGCAAAATGAACTTGAATCAGTGCTGAATCTGTGTTGCAGGGAAGAGCTATTGTGATGTTTTTGATGTGCTGATGCAGCATTAAGAAGGTCTTGGATGCATTTAGTTTGGAGTTTTGCTTGAGAAAAATGTGAACAAAAGAATCATGTGGAGAGCAGTGATAAGGATCAAGAGTTTTGAGAGCATGACTTGGAAAGACTGAATCAGAGAATGAATAGCAGTTGGTAGCAAGAGGAAACTAAAGAGGGGACATTGTTTATGAGGCTGCTTGGTCTGAAAACCTACAGTTTGGTTAGAACACTGCAGGCTGCTAGCATACTGCAGGCTACTATTGGGTCCTCTGCTTCTTTCTAGTTCCAAAGACACTGAAATAATAACTGAAAATAATCTACCAGTAACTGGCAAGAGCATATCTAGATGGAGGAGGCGGACAAGGGTCAATGAGACAGTTGGTCTACTGAGATGTAGGCCCTGCTGTTAAGAACCCCGTCACCACATCTTAATGCAATATAAAGATTTCCTACTTTAATCGTTTTTGTCTCTTTATGAGTAGGTTATAATGATCTAATTGTTATTGAGTGGAACTAACTAGTAAAGATGTAATATCTGTGTTTCCTCTGTATTATGAATTAGAAAGTTGTTTCATGTCCTGCTAAATAACAATATATTCAGGAATATTTCAAAGACTACTTTTCTTTCCTTACTTTCTTGAGATGTGTGTTTTGGTTGTTTGGGTTTTTTTTAAATCTTTACCTCGTATGTGCCTCATGGGGTTTTGTAAGATCCTGTGAAAAATTGTCCTAGACAAGCAGTTAACAGGGTTACCGCCTCTGCCGTTATCTTATATACGTGTAAATCTAATGCATAACTTCCAGTTCTCCTTGGGATATGTGTGTGTAAATCATCTTTTTTCTTGTCTTCTTGGCCATAGTAATAAGCTCAGTTATTAATTGTAAGCAGTTAGTTATAGACTTGCCCAGCTTACTTGCCTTATCTCAGAGGATACTTGTTTGATTTATTAATTTATTGCTCCGAGAAAAAATAATTTTTGTTATTTCTGTTAACCTTAAAATGAATGGAAGACCAGCAGCTGAGAAACACTGCCGCTTTTTTAAAAGTTTATGCTGGAAAATCATAGGATAAAGGAAAATTTCATACAACTTTCTCTATGCAGATCTTGAAGATCCTCCTAAGCATTTCTTAGCATTTATCATTGTGTTGTTACTCACAGTACAAATCTTGAGTTCTCTTTTACTAGCTCTTACTGCCAGAAGTTCAAAGGATGTGCTAGAAACATCAGCAAACAGAAAATTGGAGGTCTACGATTCAGCTCAGATGGCATACTAAGAAATAAGAAATGTCGTTCCCGTCATGTCAATTTGAACTAGGAGTGCAACAGGAATATTTTCAGTCAGCCAAAATGACACAGGACCATACAGAGGCACTTAGTAGAACCTCCCCTAAAAATCTTGGAGTTTAACTTCAGTTATCTTCAGATTTCAGTAGAATACTGCCACTGACTACTGCGTATTTTAAGGTCAAAACTGCCTCACTGGAAACTGTATGTTTCTAAAACATAATCTTCCTAAAACCCCTCTAACTATCTTATACAAATATTTTGGAACAGTGAGTCCTTCTCTCTGGTTACCTTGATGATCATATATAGCTATTCTTATGCTACAGCCATTTATCTTAAGTTTCTGTGTGCGTGCATTCAGACCAAATATTAGCCTGGTGTCCTTTTGAACACTGCCTTCTGCATCTTTCTGGTTCTAAATCCTGGACAACTGAAGTATTTTCTGGTCATCTGTGGTTCTGACATGTATTTTTTCACTTCAGTGTTTCAAGCTGTTGTGGAGAACCAGTCCTGTGAAGTGGTAGTTCAAAATAAAAGCATCAACCCTAATGTTATGAATGGTCTGATCTTGTTTCTGTCTGAAACAGCATGGCTAGAGGTCTGATAACCTAGCACCACAGATCCCCTTATTAAACAAGTTGCTGCTGACTCTTGAGATTGTATGCAGCGTGATCAGTGATGTCAGGTTTTTCTTACGCCTGTGGTCTGAGAACGTCAGCCTTTGGTAGTCTCTAGCTTGCTGCTGGCAGGTAAGGTAATTATTGTATGTGGCGTAACAAGATGAGCTGATGTGCAAAAGAGTTATCAGGAGAATAAGTAAAACGAGGGGATGAGACTGATTCATATTGTTGCTGAGGTCTTTTCAGACTGTTGCATCCTGTGCTGGCAGTTTCCACTTTCACATGCTTCCTAGAATACTAGGGCCACAAGGATGGCTGAAAGATGAATTTACTTTCTTATCAAAAATAAATAGCTTGCTAATTCAGTGATATATAACAGAATCTTAAAATGATTTGGGTTGGAGAGGACCTTAAAGATCATCTCTTTCCAACCCCCCTGCCATTGACATGGACACCTCCCAGATTGCTCAGACCTGGTCTTGAACACATCCAGTGATGGAGCATCCACAACTTCCCTGGGCAACCTGTTCCAGTGTCTCGCTATCATCAGAGTGAAGATCATCTTCCTAATTTCAAATTTAAATCTACTCTCTTCCAATTTAAAGCCGTTACCCTTTGTTCTATCACTACAAGCCCCTGTAAAAAGTCCCTTGGTTTTCTTGTGAGATCCCTTCAGATACTGGAAGGCTGCAATAATGTCTTCCTAGGTCTTTCTCTTCTGCAGACTGAACAACCCCAACTGTCTCAGTCTGTCCTCATAGGAGAGGTGCTCCAGCCCGCTGATCATCTTCATGGCCTTCCTCCAGACCTGCTCGAACAGGTCCATGTCCTTCTTGTGTTGAGGACTCCAGAACTGGACACAGAACTCCAGGTGGGGTTTCATGAGAGTGAAGTATAGGGGGAGAATCACCTGCCTCAACCCGCTGGCTACGCTCGTTCGGATGCAGCCCAGGATACAGTTGGCTTTCTGGGCTGCATATGCACACTGCTGTCTTGTGTTGAGCATTTCATCAATCAGCACCCCCAAGTCTTTTCTCTTCATGACTGCTCTCTATCCATACTCTGCCCAGCCTGTGTTTATGCTTGGGATTGCCCCAACTCAGGTGCAAAACCTTGCACTTGGCCTTGTTGAACTTCATGAGATTGATATGGGCCCACCTCTCCAGCCTGTCAAGGTCCCTCTGGATGGCATCTCTTCCCTTCAGCTTGTTGACCTCAGTAGTTGGAGGTTTAGCAGTATTCCATCAGGGAGATTGAATTCATATCTCTGCTGCTCTGACCTCTTTTCACGAATGAAATGCATCCTAGTTTTGTTTCTGAAGCGTTGGGTGAAATGGATGGGTTCTGTATGAACAGAGGGCTCACACACTCGAGCTGTGGGCAGAGATGTGACATTTGATAGCTCTGCCTGACACTTGGCCAGCTGGGTAGGCAGCACACACATAACTCAGCACTGCTTGCCTCCATCTCCTTTTGACTCAGGGGACTTGGGTCACAGCAGGTTATGAAACACTTGAATCCGGTATCCATAGAGTGAGGGGGGAAATAATGCTGTCACAGAGTTAAGGAACAAAGGTGGTCACAGATGGGAATGGTGGGAATTACTGTCTTAGGCGTGGGAGGGGATGACATTTGAAAAAACCAAACTATAAAAGACTGCAGATTATGAACTCCTGGGGGATTTGTGGTAGGAATTCCCCTGACATCTGCTTTCCTCCAAGGTGCCTCCAACAGGGACCTTCCTTTCCCACCCTGGTTGTTCTTACTTCCCTGAAGTTACTGGAGTGCTCCAAAGTCTAAAGCAGCAGGTCCTTCTGCCCCGAAGAACAAGTAACTTTCCTTTTTTATTTCTAGCGTATGGAACAGAAGTGATTATTTGTGCAAGACTTTATTTGACTGTTCAGTTACTGGGGAGGGAGAAGATATCTTGACCTGTTGGCTGGCAGCAGTCGGGAAATTCTTTAGACACTTACACATGAACCAGTAAGAAGAAAAAAGAAAATTGTGTTAGGAAAAAAGAAAACACACTTGAACAACATTGGACTGTATACAAATGAAGTGTGTATATCCATTTGTAGTATGGGGCTTCTTTAATTCTATCTAATAGTGGGGAGGAGGGGGGAGGCAGGGGAAGAAGATGCATGTTCTACAGTAGGGGTGCTCCATCTCTAGATTATTAAGGCATGTATGGGATCTTGGATGAAATCAGTAAGTCTTTCTTCAGCTGCATCCCTTGACTTTTGCCTGGGAGTATTTGAACCACACTGCTGCTGAAGAAAATTACTAGCTTACTGACAAAGCTTTGCTATGGGCAGAAACGTTTGGAACAGCTACAGTCAAGTAGCTGTTGCAGTTTTTTTGGTAGCTTGCTAAGGAGGCAGCTGTTGTGCTGCAAGGTCAGGTAGACACTTTGGTAACAAAATATTCGACCTGGAAGAGGAGGATGTTGGCTGCTGTAAGTCAACACAAACTTCTAGTGTATTTTATTCATTACTGAGTTGATTTAATTTGCCCTAGAGACATTTGTAGTGTCTTTAAAAAATATTAATATAATCTGAAATAAAAGGGGGTTTTAGGTAAGTCTTTAAAAGCTGCGGTTAGTAAATAAGGGAAGAAATACCTTTTAATGTATTTAGTGAAGATAGCAGGATGCAGAATTAGTATCTAGATTTTTTCAGAATTTCTAGAAAGTTTTTTTTAAAGTACTCTTAAAGTCTTCTGTCATTTGTAGCTATAAGAATTTACCATAATTAATACTACCTATAGATCAGTTTTTGTCTTGAAGGTGTGCAAACATTCTCCCTCAGACTTTTTTTGATATGTGAAAAAGTAGAATTAATCCAATGTTTGTTTGCGTATTACATAAAGAACACTCCAAGAGAGTATTTATATTGAATCTGCTAGAAATCACTTTTGCTGTTGTTCTCTGCAGCTTGCTCTGTAAATAGCAGATGTAGGATATTAGCAGAGGGGTTTTTATTTTTATTATTATTATTTTCTTTCTTAGTTTTTGGCACTGCAGAACTTTCTCTGTAAGTTATGTTGGTTTTTTCTTTCATATCTTGATACCTTCAACTCTCCATCTAGAAATTTGTGAGGGTATATGAAATTTGTCTCTTTTCCAGTATTGCAGTCAGGGTACTGATTAATAACAATATTATACAGAAGTTGCTGTCAATTTATAGCATGTTTCCTTAGTACCTCAGGTACGACTTAAACAGATATCTAGTATGTTTTCTATTCTCAATGTAGCCATGCTAAAATATTTTTGAAAGAATTTATTTTGTAAGGTTTGATTCTTCTGCTCATTTTGATTTGAAATATTTGATTAAATATATTCAGTTATGGTAACAGAAATTTGAGTGTATCAGAATGGGAGTATAACTAATCCTGTCATAGCATAAGAACATCTCATTCATGTAGGTATTTTGGGCTCCTTAATAGCAGATGTTTAACTGTTGAAGATGAAGGCTTTGTGACAGAAACCTGACTTCTTAAGGGATTGATCTTAAAATGCATATTTGTATGGGAATGAATGTGTTAGAGATGTAGAATTTAATGATGATTTGTGATGAATCCCGTAAGTACACTGTTGCATTGGTTATTAATATCAAGCCAGCCAATATAAAAAACGTAGAGTATACTTCAGGTACAAATTGTTGTCAGTTTGGCCTATGAAGTGGAAGTAATCAAAATACAACACCTCAATAAAAAGACCAGTTCTTAATTTGTGCTATTTATTTATTTAGAATCTTTATTGTTTTTTTTTTTTTACTGACTGTATGTTTGCTGCAGACAGGATAATTGTGATGTTAAACACTAATACTCTTTGTTTTACAAAAAAGTTTTAAATACTCTGTACTTACCAAGTAGTAACAAAAAAATCCCAACTGATTAGATAGAGGAATCATCTCCTCTCTAGGTGAAAGCAGGATGAGTACAATACAAGACCAATTAAACAGAAATGTTTCTTGCCTGATAGGATCAATCTCCTATTTAGTCTTCCTTCATTAACAGTTTCCCAGATAGCAGCAAGTGGTTATGCAGTTAGTTGATTCCCAGCTAGCAGTAGTTTATATTGGCCGAATTCTTAAAGCATTGCAGAGAAGTGAAGTCCCTATTCTAGCAGCTGGTTGTCTGTGAGAGTCACTTGGAGCAAGCTGTGTAACTGGTGAATTAGATGTCTGCCCACGGGGCTGTAGTCACCAGCCTGTGACAGTACTGAGAGAGGAAAATGAATTTAACAAGCACGTTGCCTCAATGTTTTTCAGACACTGGCCAGAAGAAGACCGCAGACAAGAAAGATGGGCGACGAATGTCTTTTCAAAAGCCTAGAGGGACTATTGAATATTCTGTAAGTTACTGCTTTATTGTTAGAATCTCATTGTGTAGCAAGTGCAAATAGTTTCGTTACAAAATGTAAGCAAAAGAGTATTGTGCATTGCCTTTAATCTTAGAAATATGTATATCCAGTAGTTTATTTTGACAGGAATTAAAATAAATAGCTACTAGTCCTTAAGTAATGTGTTTGGGGTTTTTTTTCCCCTCTTTAAGTTACTTTTTTTCTTAAAAACACTCCCACAAGCTAATCAATTTGACTGGTTCACTTTTAGGTAATTAGTTAGAAACAGTAAATAATATTAATTATAAAATCATGTGCAAGTTCCCTGCTTTCAGCATTATTAAGAAACTGTTGACGTCAGAAGAAATAACAAAATTAAGCTGGGAGGGATTGTGGGAAGCTATGTTTTGATACTGACCTTCTGGTGTTCTAATAGATTTCATAGATCTATACCTTTTATTGTACAGATCTCTTTCTGCAGCAGTATCTGAAAATGGAGCCTTTCTCTGCCTGTTCTGTTCTTGAAATGACCCTCAAACTGTGCTGCAGTCAGCTTTTCACATTTGTGGTTACTAAGGGAAACTGAAGTGAGAAGTATCTGTCTTGTGTTATATACTGGAAATATAATTAAGCCTATAAATAATGCTTATAGGACTGACATTAAAATAGTCTGCCACAGTTACCTTTTGAATGTTTTTGAAGCTGGATATGATAAATGAAAATGAGAATTTCTTCATAAAAAGTCTTGACTTGACCTCTTGATGTTTTTTTTTATACCAAGAATAAGGGATACGGGGGAGCCTTAACCAATGTTACATTAAGCCAAGCTATGACTTAACTACCAAGAAGGCTGTCCACACAGTCGTTTGGAGAGAGGCTGATGGGGTGTGAATTGGAGCAAGAAGCACTTCCTTAGTGTGGCTTCTATTGGGAATTTGAATATAATTCTAGGCTATACTAAAGACTTCCTTGAAGTGGAAATTCAAAAGTGAAATTTGTACTGCCTGGGTTCTAGCAACTGAAGAATGATATAACTGGAAAAAAATGTATAGATGTACCTCTGTAAAACCGGGAATCCTCTTCAGTCAATAAATCCCTTCACTTGTCTCTTGCCACTGTGTGTTTGCATTTACCTTGGTATGTAAGATTCTGGGCAAAGATAAAGTGCCACGCTTTCCTTTTAAAATTAGCATCCGCTTGTGTCAAATTGTCATGTACTTCTGCAGGTTTTAGTGTTCCAGTAGGTGGGATTTCAGTTGCAAAAATGTCTTCCGTAGTACACACTGAGATGTGCATCACTTCCTGTGAGTCAAAAAGACGATTCAAAAGAATGAAAGCCTTTTTGTCTTTTAAATTTAGTCTGGCTTGTAAAGAAGCCTGTTGTGTGCATGGAAGGTGGTACATTTCAGCTTTACAAATACCTTATTCTGTCTGGTCTTGCTACACATTTCACTCATTAAGTACTTCAGTAAGATCAAATTTTCAGAGCTTTTGGTTGTGCGTTGTGCAAATATGTTTTAATAAAATACATAGATTTAACCTTCAGGATTACGTGTGTATGTATCCTGAGATTCTGTTCAATATCCCTGTGTGAGGGACCTGGTAACTTTTGTGATCATTTGCTACTGTTATTATTTAAGACTTTATTCCATGTGGAGAGATGAACTTTTGTCTAGTTCCTGCCTTCATCCTACAACCTCTCTAAGCAACAACACACACACATACGCAGATCTACAAACGTATTTCTATGTCTGCATTTGTTGCTGCTTTTAGCAGTAGTAGAAGGACAAAGGCAGAAAGCAGCCTTTCTCCCTGCCTCGTATTGTTGAAAAGTTAGTGGTGGTTTTTGCTTTGTTTTTTAATAATAATTTAACGTGTTCATTTTTCCAGTGGCTACATGGTTTTTGGAGGGAAAGGCTAATTTGTATTTCTAAAGTTTGGAATGAGATGGAATCTCACTGATGCAAACTATGGGTTTTTAAGGTGAAATCCACTTCCCACCAGAAGTTTTTGAAAGATAAAATCATTACTCTGAGGACAAATAAAAAATAAAATATATTTTCTCTTTAGAACCAAAACCAAAAAGCAGCTTATGCTTTGGGCATTTTGGATTAAAATCTTTAACATTAAAACTTGGAACTGCAGTTCTATATGTAACACCAGCAAGATGATGTCAGCAGATGTGATAACTAAGTGAAGATACTAAGCTGCCTCTAAAGGATAGAGAAAACTCTTTCATTATTTTCACTGTTACTGCTTAGACAGTGAACAGATTTCTTGTTCTTAAAATTAATACAGTTTCTCCTTTGCTGAATGTCAGTCAGCACATTAGATGCAAATTGATAATAGCTATTACTTCAGAATTTCCAGTTGATGTGCCAAGTCAATTGTTCTCCCCTTCTGCACAGAGCCGATGCATGTTAACAGGCTGTAACAACCAAGAAAGCAAATAGTTTAGGTAGATTATTGTTACTGCTTAGAATGTTCTTTAGTCCTTTTTATATTGTGAAAATAGCATTTGTACATTGCTTATTTGACATAACTTCGTTATATGAACATTACGTTGAAGTCTTTTGTGTTACATGCACAAACATGTTAGAAGAGCCAACTACAGAAAAACAAAGAAGCCTAAGCAGATAGTGTTGTCCTGTGATCAGCAGTGATAATAGCATGCTAGCAGTTGCATGACTTCCAACAAAAGCCTTCTAACATCTCTTCCTTTTAAGGAGAAAAAAGAAAATTGGGGCTATTTACTGGTAGTTTTTTCCTCAAGTGTAATAGACTATATAAGAAAAGTAATATTTTTAAAACAAAAAGTAAAAGTGAGCAATGGAGGCAGGTGATCTGGTTCATCAGTGTTGGAGGTTTCAATGTAAAACATCCCTCCGTCTGCCCCTCTTGCTTCCTTAACTCTCTGGAGATTGAAGGCTGGACGACTCTTCTGAAATAGGAGATAAGCACAAAGTGTGATGTCCAGATCACGAGAAGAGCCTGGTACTGATTAATGAAGGTGACAGAAGCCTTCGTTAAACCAGAGTCGTAAGACTGAGTTTTAAGCCAGAGTCCTCAATGTTGACCTACCAGTCTTCCTGCATGCAGTCTTTCTCGGGTTCTTTAGTAGTCAGTCCAACATCTGGAAACTGAGTCTGGACTTTTTTATTTTATTTTATTTCAATTGGAAACCAGTTAGATGTGCATGCTGAGAACAAAACTACAGGTGTTTCTGAAGTTAGCTTTTTAAGGTTAAACAAGGAGGAACTTTTGTCCTGTCTTAGCTCAAGAGGTGAGTGTAGCAAGGTTGTGTGTGTTTGGTTTTTTTTTTGTAGTGAACATCAAACAGGTGAAATTTTGCTAGACTTCAAACCCCCATGAATACTTGAAATTTCTTGTTTTAGTGACTTGCTGAACATATTTATTTTGAGAGTAGATAAATGGTGAACGTCTATTGATGTCTTTCAAGAATAACTGTGGATTTTTCTTTCAATCCTAAGGTAGCTTAGATAGAGCGCTAAAAGTTGTTCTCTCTTCTGGTGCAACTAGTTTTATTGCCATTGTAAACCTTCACGTGCTGTTTAGACTAGTAAACACTTAAGAGTTTTCCCTTTTTTTTCATGGTGCTTCCATTTCAAAGACAGGAATTATGTTCTTGTCTGACTGTCACTTTCCTTTGAGCAGACTGCTGTCATAGTCTTCTTCCCAATTTGCGGAAATTTAGAAAATGCAGATCATAATGATGACATACATAAAAGATACAACAGACCAAGTAATAATTTAGAAATTATTTTGTAAGCTGCTTTTATGATATTGACAAGTTCTGTTTTCCTAATGTTACGTATGATAAAAATTAGACCTACAGAATTTAGGCCTGTTAATAGTTAGTGTTGTCATAATCTGGTACTTCTAAAGGCTTGGATAAAACACCAAAGTTGTTGTTGTGTCCTCTTCTCCTCTTTGTCCTCACCCCTCCTAGTCTTCTTATTTAAACTTGTTAGTTCCTTTTAATACTCTTAAAGTATGGTTTTGTTGTTTTGTGGTTCTTGGACAACTTGTCTTGAAATACTTTAAAAAAATTTCTCTGATTCATATGTATTCAATATATAATTTTTAGTGGAAGAATGAGTGAACTCCAATTGTTGTGATGTAATGATAATAAAGTTCATTTAAAATATCACAAGAGAATTTGGTATTAAATAACGTTTTTAAATAACTTTGCCGGCTGCTAATCTGACAGGAATGAAGGCAGTTTGAATCGTAGTCAGTGGTGATTCTGAAGATGGCAAACATAGGTACATAAGTATATGGAATGTACCTCTGCTCAAATGGTAACACAATGATTTGAGGAGAGTATTTGATTTGGGGATTTTATTGGAAAAGCAAGATGGAAGGTATGGATCTTAAGTGGCTTGGAATCTAGTCATATCTGTAAAACCTGACTTCAGCTAACAGAATTCTAGACTTGTTTCGTGCATCTCTTATCTCGACGTAAGAGTTGATGAGTAAAAGTTTTTGCTACTGAGTACAGGAAAGCTGCTTATATTTTAAGAAGCTCTTTTTCAACAAAATCAGAGTTAGTGTGTGTTAAACTTAACATAGTCCTGAATAGATCATTCTTGTTTTCTTCTTACATTTTCATTAATGAGTATCTACTCAAGTCAGTACACTGAAAGAAACAAAGCCAATGCATGATATGTGTTGAACCACAACAAGGCACCAGCTGGACTGTTTAAGTCCATTTTGGATTGTTTTGGGGAATAAAATAGTTTTTGCATGTCTGTTGGTTGTTTTTCAGAGATTTATTTGTATTGGAACAAATCTTGCCATTCTGTTAAAGTCGTGAAACAATATAGTCACCACTGATCATCCTCTTCTCTTCTCAAAAGGGAAATCTTCCCATAAAGATCGGACATAGTGCTTTAATATCTAAATATTTATATAAAATTCTTAATATTCAGAATAGCATTTAAATAGCTACATGCATAATGCATAGAAAGTTTGTTTCCTGAATGGAATGTCTTTTTGTACTCTCTTCCAGTACTGAATTGATGGGGAGGGGAGAGGGGAGAATGATTGAAAAAGCTGGGGAGTTGCTGTGGTATGTGGTGGAACGTTTCATTTTTTAGTTCTTAAACAACACTTTTCCACAAAATTACTCTCCCGACTCTTGATTGTTTAGATAGTTTTATTTTTTTTTCCTTCCTTAAATAGTAGGAAGTCTGAGAATTGGAAAATAGACTTTAGAACATAGGGAGATACTTCAGGAAGTCTTTGCAATGTGAATAGTTCCTTTGTTTTAAGAAGATTTCAGTGTGGATCTCTGAAATCCCGTGTAGTGTGGAGATTTGCCTGTGCAAACTTTACTGCCAAATAAAAAAGTTTGTATTTGCCATTCTTGTGTTCAAGATTTATGAGAGAAACCCTTTAGTTTCCTGGAGATCTCCCCAGATGATTTTATTTCTGAAGGCTGAAAAGAGTGAATGCACTCTTAGAGGGTTTAAATTTTATGGCTTTGAATTAGTCGTGTCATAAGTAAATATAAAATTTCAAATGTTTTAATCATTAAGTGATACCTAAGGAATATCTCTCTAGCAACTAACTGTTGTCCCCCACCATTTATGTTTAACATTAGCAACATTAGCAAACCTTCTGTATTATATAGAGCTTCTGATCAAAACACTGTGGTTCCTTGATTTGATTGTCAGTTTTGTTATCAGCTGTGAAACAAGTAGTATATATCTGGTCAGATTAGGATCCTGTTTTGATCATCTGCTTTAGTACCAATCAAGTGACATATGAGAATGTGATCATATGGTACGGAATTACTAAGAGGTACTACAGTAGTCATTCGTACCTGAAATACTAGTAGAGAGAGAGATGTTTGCTGCCTTTTTTTTTTTTTTTAATTTTAATTTTTAGCTTAATGGCTTCCTGTATGAAGAGTTGTCAAAATTAGAAATTTATCTAAAAAAAGACTAATTGCCATTTCTTTGGCAATACCTGTCTTTTTTCTTTAGTGAACCAAGGCTCACAAATGTACCTTTACAAAATGTTAGTGAATTCTATGTGAAAAGGAATTATTTTAATTTACTTGTGACCCTTGTTGTGTTAGTATCCCAAATTGCCCTCTTTTAATCTGTTGAAACATAAAACAGCCTTCAAAGTATGTATTTGTAGCACTTTTTTTCTTGCAGAACAACCCACTTCTCTATTTAAAGGCTATAGTTTCCTCCTTTATATCTGTCATTTACACTTTGTTATTCCTGTACTGTTAACATATGTTCCCTGACATGACAGAACTTTGAGAAAAGTTAATAAAGCATTTCTCCTGTTTTTGAGGGGAATGTTCAGTGTTAAATTTTAGAATGTTTAAATGGGAATGCATTTTGAGGAGCAATTTTAACTTTTTATATGCTGCTTTTGCTTTGCAACCAATAGGAATTTCTGTTTGCCAGATACTCTCACAATGCAAACAACATGTATTAAAATATTAGATTAATCACCCAATATTAACTAACACTATAACATGTAGATACATATTCCTCCACTCTGGCAAGGTATTTGCTGCATGTGTGAAGAATGAACATGCCTTATGACATTCTACTGAAACACATAAGGATTATTAGTTATATGGAATATACTAAGTCAGCTGAAACATTCCGCAAGAGAGTAGAGCTGAAAGCAAATGAACTCCATGTATGTTGTGTTACTTACCTCCCTTGCAGCGTGGTTACACAAACGGAGCATTTTAGTCTTTTGGCTCCAAATGCTATTGTCCTCTGTAATTCTGTAAGGTCAAGGTCTACTCTCAGAGCAAGTAGTAAGTAAAGCTTGTAAAGCTTGTATGCTCTGAGACTTTTCCTTCCTTCCCCACACTGTCTCGTCAGTTTTATTTCTTCCCTGGTGCAATAATTCAAGCAGAAGGATATCTATGTTTGAGTCTAGTAACAGTTGATAAAGTATACAAGGCATGATGCTCCCGCACATTTAAGGAAGCCAGTGAAGAGCAGAAGAGACCTAGTGGGTATGCTGCAGCAGCTAGTGTTATCTGCTCACTTTCTCAAAACAGTTGTGTGTGGGATATATGCAATACAAAGAAAAATCTGACTTTGTCTTTCTCTCTTCCCCCCTCCTTCCCAACTTTTCCCATGAAAATTAAATAAAGGAAAGGGACTTTAAAAGAGAAAGCATTCTTTTCTGTAATTGTCAAGAAAAGTTAAAAGTCAAGTGAACGGCTTGAATATAGAAGGAGAATTAAACGTTTGAATAATTAGCACTTACACCGTGTACTCTATAAAAATAGTATAACTTTTAAAGATGTAATATGAAGGACAAGCAAGACATTTAAGAGAGGAGTCAGTGGACTTCTTTTTTTCCTGTCTGTGCTCCATATTTTCTAACACAAATGTAGCCTTGTTAATATTGCTTCATTTTTCTCTTAATTATACCAGGAAAAATAAATTTCATCGAGGTTAATGAAGTCCTGTGCCACAATGCATTTCTTTTGGTTGCATGCTCCCTTGTCATAGCGAGCTTTTAGTAACTGTGGGGATGGTACGAATTCTTTATTGTGAAATGCTAGCCGTGAATGGTTTTTTTTTCCATTTGCTTTCTTCTGTTGGTTCATATTGAATATGTTTGAAGTGATGAGACTGAAAAGAAGAGCTTAAAAAAATCCTTGCCGTATGTGGAAACCACTTACTCAAAAAGCTCCATCTGCTGTCGTACTGGTTAACCTGTTTCACTTCAGTGTTTTTGCTTTTTATCTCAGTGATGGATTTTAATTGAAAGTCAGGTTAACAGAAGCTAATTTTAGTAGAAAGAGATCGTGTTTGTGTTTATAGAGATTGCTTCTGCTTTCCTATAATTGAAGAATGGAAAAAAGGAGTTGAAGAAGGAGAATGAAGGGTTCTTTATATTAGTTCAGTTGTACCCAGCAGCGAATTTGTAGAACAGGAGCTGTGGTGCAGTAGCTGAGTCTACAGCTCAGGGGGTGTGACTGACACTTCTGGCCACCTGGAGACATAGTGGGAAGGCAAGTGTTCTTATGTGGAGTTGCAGTAGATTAATTTTGGGGTGGATTTGTTTCTTTGTTGGGGTTTTTGGGGAGCAGTCATAAGATAAGAAGACTTAAAGTTCACTGAAATCTTGGTAAATCTACACGGGATATAATTTGTAAGCCACTATTTGAACTAATTGTTTACAAGTTTGGTTTTATTTCTTTTTTTTTTTTTTCTTTCCCCAATTGATACAGGTGGAATCGAGAGATACTTTAAACAGTATTGCCTTGAAATTTGATACAACACCCAATGAACTGGTTCAATTAAATAAACTTTTCTCCAGAGCAGTCGTTCCTGGACAGGTACTATTACACTATACATTACTTATCCAACAAAGACCTTTTCCCCTATATTTATCATCTCTACCAGAGAAAGTGTTAAAAGTACTTCTCTTACTGGTTCTTCTATTGGCTTTGCAAAAGAGCTGTTTTCATTTTTCTCTTGTTTGTGAATTCCTTGTGCCTCTTAAATAATTGCCTAAAAAGGGAACATATAATGAAGCTATCTATCTCCCTTAAATAAAATCAGAGGACTTATAGAACTAAATAATAGTAAATGATACAGTAACACCTGAGTACAAGCAAGCTAAATTGTTACTTAGCAAATACAGCAGGCTGTTTACCAACTCTAACTTAGAAGACAAATTCAGGATACAACTCATAAACAACATTCCTGACTGCATATTACTTACTGCAATTCTGTTCTAATAAATTGAATGTTTCTATTCTGCTGGGTAAACTTGCTGTCTCTGCCAGCAGTATATGAGCTATCATTTACTTCAGATAGGTGACTATTGCCTAGAAACAAGCGATAGGTCAGCCTACAATATTAACCATTGACCATTTGGTATTAGCCCTTGATTTGAAAAATCCTGTGCTTCTTTCTGATTACTGCAAAACTTTGTCTAGGTAGCTGGAATGCCTACTATGGCCAAAATAATTTATTTAAGGGGTGAATAACTTCAGTTTCTTTTCTTTTATTTTCTTTTTAATTTTTGTTTGTTTGTTTTTCCCCTTGTTCCTCAGCCTGTTTTTTCAGTTGCTCAAATAGAGTAAGAGCAAGAGAATTAATTGGGCAGATATTCGTTGGACGCTGTGTTGGGGGTTTCTGGCATGTTGTATACTTTTAACGCTTTCTTTCTAAACTTTTTCCTCAATTATTATGACTAGCATTTTAAAACTTGAGAAGCTAAAATGATGTACTTGGCATGGTATTGTTTATTCCCTCAATTCATAATTTTGTTAAAATTAATGGGAACAGGAATGATTTTATATAGTTTATTTTGAGAAAGCATAGCAAGTATGCCTGAACTGGCAAGAAATTTAAAGTAAACCTGAAAGCATAACTTCTAACTACATTATATCTTCTTTATAGATTTTGTATGTTCCTGACCCAGACTACATTTCTAGTGTGGACAGCTCCCCCTCTCTAAGTCCTATAAGTCCCTTATCACCTACATCTTCCGAAGCAGAGCTTGACAAGGCTACAGTAAATGTAGGTATACCTGTTGTCCTTGAAAGTCATTTTTCTTTACAAGATGTTATGCTTTCTTCTGAAACTATCCTTTCATTTTGGGGAGAAAGTACTTTTACAATACTCAGAGTTACAAAGTAAAATAGCACCTTTTAAAAAGTAAATAGAAGCTTTTAATCTTTGTAAATGGCAGCTTTCTCTGTGAAAATTAATTTGAAAGCAAGTTCTTTGTAAAAAAAATTCCATCCTTGTACATGGAATTCGTATAGAAACACTACAGAAACTAGTAGTTATTTCTTATCTTTCAGAACTATTTAAACATTTATCTCTGCTGCAAAAACTATAAATAAAATTGATGATATATTGTCAAGAATACTCAAGTAGCTAAAAGGTAGCTCCCTCTGCTCCCTGTAGAGGTGCATGAGGGAGTTCTCTAGTTTCATTTAGCAAAATAAAGTAAAGAGGGGAAAAAAGTCCATTCCAGTGAAGGGCTAATACAGAGCTGATTATACTGACTTATACTCAGTAGTTCTGTCTTTGTGGACTTTGAAATACTGAAATTGTTTAGACATCGATACTGCTCTATAATTCAGTTCAAATGTAGATTTTTGGCTAGGAGCTGGCTTTATAAAAGTGTATCTTTCTAGGAATGCTGAAAAGATGTCTAACAGAATTCCGTGGGGAGAATAACCAGGAAGATACTGTATTGGAGTTTGAGTTTCTCTGCAATTTATGCAATTATGACCTTATTCAGATGTTTCTTAATATGTCACTACTATTCTATTTCCAGTAGTTACTACCTTTTTCTCTCAAATAACAAATTTTCTTCATAGCACTTCTTGATAGTGCTCATTCAATCTGTGAAACATCTACTCCAACATTCTGAGTGCTCAGAGTTTAGGAAGGTTTGAGACTTTAAACATTTATTTATTTGCTTCCATTACTTGGTCCAGAGATGTTTAATTATAAAGATACTGCTTTGTTAATAAATAGGTTCCCAAGCTGCATTACAAAGGCTGTGATGACCCTTCTACTGAAAAATACTATTTGATTTTGCTGTTACACATTCACTCGGACCTACTATGCCTGATCTTGTGAGATGTCCACTATCATTTGTTCTGAATCATTGCTTTTATGTTTTATGGCAAACTGAAAGTGTTGTAGCACAGTAGACTAGACTAGTCTGCAAGAATGCATTCTTCTGTATCAGTCTCAGAATGACTGTAAGTGCTAGGACAGCATACCCATATAGCATGTCGTGAGATGTCACTCAAGGGAAAATTGTTAGTTTTACTACTAGAAATCAGAGCTCTTCCTACAATACGCTAGATCCCTTGTCAGAAAAATACCTCATTCTTGCTTTCATGGCTTATTTCATGTGTGGTTTTTTGTCCATGGTAGATACAGGTATGGTTACTCTGTTAAGCCTCTTTAATTTGAAACTTTGACTATATGCAAGTAGCAGAGATGAAAGCTTGAAAGTGTAGAAGAAACAAAGTAGATTAAAATACTTTAAAAGTTAAAGTCATAGTATGAAAAAGTTGTGTAGTGTAGTCAGTTCAATGTTTGCAACAGTTTAAGTGTTAAACTTAACTGACTTTGTATTGTTGCAGAACTGTTTTGTGCATCTCGGCACATGTTGTGAATCACTACAGGCAGTTTTTAAATGCTTCAGGGAAAGTCAAACAAATGAGCAATGTGACAATATCTGATAGAGTGTTTATGGAAGTTTCTGTTTCCAAGGTCTTTGAAAACTCTTTCCTCCTAACGTGCGATTGCTGACTGCTATCCTTACAAATGAAAGAAATACTACCATACATTCTCTAATGCTCTATATTGATGTCTGTCTTCTTTTGGCTCTCCTCCAATTTTGACTCCAGATACGCAGTTCAAATATAAGCACATTTCAAGGTGAAGAGAATGTGTTACTCTACCTGTATAATGTAAAGTGGTCTTCTCCCTGTGCTGTGGTCATTGAAATTTATTTCTTGCTAGAAATTGAGTAAGATGGCTCACAAACATGTGAACCTTTGTTGAGGCAAAATGTAAACTATGATATGCTCTGTTCTTTTGTTTCTGTTTTATCAAATGTTGGAGTAGCGTAATACAACCACATGGCTAAATAGAACCCGATCATCAGGGGACTTGGAGCTCCTCCCATATGAGAACAGGCTGAGAGAGTTGAGGTTGCTAAGCCTGAAAGAGAGAAGGCTCCAGGAAGACATTATAGCAACCAGTACTTAAAGGGGTCCTACAGGAAAGATGGGGAGGGACTCTCTATCAAGGAGTGTAGTGTTAGGATGAGGAGTGATGGACTCAAATTGAAACAGTAGATTCAAATGAGATATTAAGAAGAAATTCTTTAATGTGAGGAAGATGAGACACTGGAACAGGTTGCCCAGAGAGGTTGTGGATGCCCCATCCCTGGAAGCGTTCAAGCCCAGGTTGCACGAGGCTTTGAGTAACCCGATCTAGCGGGAGGTGTCCCTACCTATGGCAGGGACATGAAATTTGAAAGTCTGCCACCAGTATTATTTCCGCTTCTATGTTGCATGGCAGCATGAATGAGAAATAGCTGGCTTATTCGCAGTGGGCTTGGATATCAGCTGGGGACGCTTGCAGCCACCTGCTAAGTTACAGGTGTCACAAAAGTGACGACATAAGTTTTAGGAGAAAAGCATATAGAGAAAGAGAAGTCGTCTCCGGAGAGTTTGCTTTTTAATTGTATCTTCATTAGCTTTTTCAGCAAAATGCAGTTGAGTGTTCCGTAAGTTGTTTTGTTTTTTTTTTTGTTTGCTTTCTAACTAAAATTGAAAGATGCAGACAAAGGCTTGAAGTTATATTCAGGCATGTGAAAGACAAAGATGGTTGGGAACAGCCAGAGTGAATTCACCAAGGGCATATCATGCCTGACCAAAGTCATTGTATTCCTTGATGAGATGACTGACTCAGCAGATAAGGGACAAGCAGTGCATGTTATTCATCTTGCCTAGAGCCAGGCACTTGACACTGTCTCAAAGCAGCCTTGCTACAACACTGGGGAAGCTCTGAACTGAATGAATGTACTACCAGATGGGCTGGAAAAATTGGCAGGATCTTTGGGCTTGAAGTGATTCAACATTTGTGTGTGTGGTTGATCATTTTTTTTGTTGTTTGTTTTATGAGGTGGTGGATAGTTAGGAATCCTTCGGTGTCTGTATTGGGACCAATTTTTGTTATAACCTGCTCATTGCAGACCTGAAGGGTGAGGCAGAGGACAGAATGTGCTGTCGGCAAGCTTGGGGGTGGAGGACAGTAAAATTTAGGGAAAGTGGTCAATACACCGGAAGGAAGAGCAAGAGTTGCTTGTTAGAGGAATATCAAGAGCCTGGAGAAGTGAAAGTAATCAAAACCTCATAAAGTTCAGCAAAAGCTAAAACCTGCCTGGAACAGAACAATCCCTATATGGCAATATAGATTTGAGGGTTGGCTAGATACATAAAAAATTTGCAGAAAAAGGATCATACAATGTTAGGTGTTGGAAGGGATCTCTAGAAATCCTCTGGTCTAACCCTCTCACCAAAGCAGACCACACAGGAACGTATCCAGGTGGGTTTTGAGAGTCTCTAGAGAAGGAAACTCCACAACCTCTCTGGGCAGCCTGTTCCAGGCTCTGTCACCGTCACAGTAAAGAAGTTTCTCTTCATGTTGAGATGAAAATTCCTGTGTTCTAGTGTCTGTCTATTAGGGGCCAAGGAGAGGCTGAGGCTAGTGTCCTGGTGGTCATATTGAACAATGTCCATCTGTGATGGTCAAGGCTTATCACATGCCAGGTGGCAGATGAAAGAGGAATACCAACAGCTTAAGGGAAGTGATTGTTCTGCTGTCTGAGGGGCTTGTGAAGTTGCATTTGCAGTGTTGTGTCCACTTCTAGCACCTCTGGTACAAGATGAAGTGACATACTGGAGAGAATACAGTAGAAGGCCATTAAGGTGATCAGGGTGTGCAAACATATGAAGTACAGGGATTGGCCGAGGGAGCTGGGTTGATACAGTCTCTAGAAGAGAGGAACATACAAAACAGAAATCAGGTTGTCTGTTAGTGCTACCTAGTAGGTGGGTTAGAGGGAGGAGAAGGAGAGTCTGGATCTTCAGAGGTTCGTGGTAAATTGGTGAGCAGCAGTAGCTGTGAGTTGCTGCACAAGGGGTCTGGTTAAAATACAGGAGAATATTTTTCACAGCGAGAGTGATTAAACACTGGAGCAGATTTTTTGGAGAGGCTGTGGCATCTCCAGCCTTGAAGACCTGAATTCAACTGGAAAGGCCATGAGCAACATGATCTAGTGTAGGCTTAGACCCGCTTTGAACACAGCGTCATGCTAGCTTACTTTCAGAAGGTCTTTTCAACATAAAGTAGTATGTAATATTATTGAAGGATAACAGGAGACATTTAATAGGACTTTTCGCTTGTTGAAGTTGGAAAATAATCCTTTCTGCTAATTTCTGCTCAGATTTTTCATGTGACATCTATTTGGTTTATTTATGTGAGTTCTGATCATCTTTTTGTTTATTTCCAGGTTGATTCTGAGTATCTTTGCCCACTAGCGTTTCTTATTCGTGAGCTGGTTAAACTGTCGTTGATTAGTTATAGACATTGTCACATCGCGTCAGTCCTTTAAACTGCAGTGGATTTGGATGCTATATTTGCTTTTATGTCAAAGAAAAAGAAAAAAAATACGCAACAGAAGATCTTTTAACTTTAATATTGAAAAGGGCAGGGTTGCTAAGTACCTTTTTTTTTTATATATTTCCTTCTAGGATCCAGATGGAGTCCAACAGAAAGAGTCGACTGCTTCACCAGCACATACATGTGTTCGTCCTACAAGAGTGGTATCGTCCACATCCGAAGAGGAGGAAGCATTTACAGAAAAGTTTCTAAAAATTAATTGCAAGTACATCACTAATGGCAAGGTGCTTAAACATTCAGATTTTACTGTTACTATATGTGAAGTAAAAATAAAGTACATATAAACCATTGACATACAGTAAAACTTAGTTACTTCTAGGTAAATGGATCAGCTTATATATGTATATATGCCTGTGTATATATTCAGATTTTTAATTCAGTTTCCATTGGATTCTGAGACCACTTGTTTCTTAGATGTGATACAAGCAGTTAATATACAATTAACCTGCGACAGACTTCCCCAATACTAAGTGTTTCTCTTGTTTCCAGGGCTAGAGATCTTTTTGTTTCCTGTGTTAGTATCTCTCACAAGTAATTCTCTTTACTTGCGGTGGAGAAGAACATGACTTAAACCGTAAGGAAGTATGTAGTTGGGTAGCTTCACTTCTGTTTTCGTAGCAGAACAGTGTGAGCAGAATTGATCTCTGATTCTGTAAGCAGACACTACTGTTTCAGTATAGTATGGTAGAAATCTTGACTGGTTTGTTTCTTTTTTTCATTTTTCTTTGAAGCAGTAGTTAACAGTTCTCTCTTACTACACAAACACTGCCAAGTTAGCGGCAATTAATTAACTTCCATTCAGCGCACAAGTCTTGAACAGATGTGTAGGGACTGAGATCATGTCAAAAGACTACCTCAGAACACTTTAGGAAGAAAACCAAAATGTATTGCTTTCCTACCCTACACAAAAATAACTGTTAGATACTTTAATCATGAAAAATCCTGCCTTCTCTCAAGCGGAATGAATACAAAGAAACTCAAAAGTACTTGTAGTGCATCCTCCTTCAGCTGAAGTTTGGGTATGTATATGCAAATACTACTGATAGGGTTGCAAATAAGTTACACTAATGATAATCACCTTAATGAGAATGTTTTAAAACAGCATTTATTTGTTTTTTGCTGGTGGAAAGTATTACGGATGTATGTCTAGACTTGAAGCCTTTTGACAGTACATGTACATTGGCAAAAACTGTGTTAGAAGTCAGTAGGACAAGTACTGGAAAAGCTTTGTTACTTCTACTTTGCAGTTAATTTGCTTCCCACCTTGCATTCTGTCCCTAGGTGACTTTTTTTTAGGTCCTAGACAAGTCATTGCTTCTTGATTTTAAGTGCTGTGATGAGGAGGAATTGAGAACTGTGAGCCTCTGTTAGAGATTGGCTGTACTGGAAAAATATAACCTAGGGTTAAAATTTACAGTGTATTATTTGTGTGCTGTAATTCCTCATCAGAATGTTATGGGGAATGTTCACAACATCTGTCTTTGACTTGCATCTTTACAGCCTGTTTTCCAAGAGCTTCAAGAATTCTGTTTCTAAAGAGCTGTGTAAACTACCGCAGTATCAGTCCATACCTGGGGAGGTGGGTGGGGAGAGAAACGAATACTAGTTTGCTCAGGATTGGATGCCAGATTGCCTAAATTTAGTGTGCAACATAGGCTTTGTGTCACATGTGGTAGGAATGTCCTCTGGAGTCTTGTCTCATCCTCGCCTTGGTACATTCCCTCGTGATGCAGGATGATAAATCTTCATATGTTTTCTGGAGAAAGCTTAAAAGATTCATCTTCTGTTTCCTGCTCTGGAAGTGATTTTGAAGCACATCATTAACTGTTTTATAGGGCTTCAGATGTTTCGGTCATCACTCTGACTGACGCTCGTAAAGTAAAATCTAGTGAATGCCTCTTTTTCAATGTGTTTCAATTTCACATATGCAAAAGGGCTTGCTTTAAGGTAAGACTGTTCCATTTCTCACTTTTCAAGACTGCTTATACTGTATGTGCTTGGAGTTGGTTTTAGTCATGCCTGTGACTTCCTGGACAAGCACACAGGAATCCTCTGAGATGCAGTGGCTGGAACTCAGAAACATTTGCTCTGTTACAGTATTTGCTATTATCTGGCTGTGGCTACTGTTGGAGGCAGTGTGTTGGGCACAGTTAGAAACAGGGTGGTGTGAATGTGCCACATCCTGGTCAGACAACAAATCAGCGTAAGCAGCGTGCTGCAGAGTTTATTGTGGATGTAGGAGTGCCCTTTCTTGCAGCCGTACTTTGATTTTTGTAGAAAAGTGTGCGGCTCTGCGTTTTCATTCTTTACACTTCATTGCAGGCAGAAAAATATATCTTAAAGAGTCTGCTTGGTTGTAACCAAAACTAATAGAGGAGTTTTGAAATTCTTTGTTTTTTTCTTATGCTTGCTGATTTAGTTGGCTTGTTTTGAAAAGTAGTAGGTAAAGGCAAATTACTAAGCCTTAAAAAACCACCAACAACCTGGAAATATGGGCGCAAAAAGTACAAACACATTGTTCATGAAGTGAAAAGGAGGATGCTGACCAGGTTCAAAACTTCTGCCATAAACAAAAAATAAAACTAAATTATCTTTATGGTGATAGCTTCAAAAGTCGTGAATTACAGGTTTTGTTCTTCCTTGTGTGTTTAAGAACATAAATGGAATTATTTAGAGGTAAGTTCTGTTTGAAAACTGCTCATCAGAAGTCCTCTCAAACCTTCTTGAAAGTGTGTTTTCTGGAGTTGCCTAATCTTAACGTTTGGGCTTCACCAGTGTCAAAGTTTGGCTCTAATCCTTCCTTTATAATGTATTTTTTAATTTCTGTCTCTGATACTGTATAGTATTTAGAGCATCTGCTTCATGAAGTTTAAGAAATTTTAATGGAAAGAAGTTAAAACTAATTTAGAATTGAATTATCTGCATGCAGGTGCAGTTTAATCTACTTTCAGTATGAATGTTTTTGCTTATCTGGATTAATACTTTTATGGACCAGCTTTAAGACTTAAGGGATCTATTTTTAATAACCTTGTGTGTCCACATGGTTTTCAGAAATAAAGTGGCTCAGCACTTCTCCTTGAACTAAACTTCACTTGAATAGAAACTCACTTCCTGTCTTTAGATTCTATCTTAAATACAGGAAATTTGACTTTTACAAGTGCTATTTTGGGAAGATTTTTTTTGTTTGGGTGTTTTTTGGTTTTGTATTTATTTTTTGTTTAGTTTGGTTTCTGGTTTTGTGGTAGGTTTTTTTTGTTGTGGTTTTTTTTATTGGTTTGGGTTTTTTTGTTTGGTTGGTTTTTTTGTTTTGTTTGGTTTTTCAAGAACCAGAACTCCATCGTTTTTCTCTGCCATCAGACAGGTCATTGTCAGGCTGTTCTAAGGAAGCTTCCATTTATAATAGGTCTCTTAAACTTATTTTCCTTATGTAGTCAGTAGTGTTGCACACTTTTTTGGCTGAACATTTGCCTGCAGAAAGATTACATCTACTGTTTCTCAGTGTCTGTATAGTATCTTATGGTATTTAGATTCAGTTTCTTTAATCGTATTCAAATTTGCCGTGGAAACAGACTTTTGTCCTGGACGTGGTGACTTTTCTTTAAAATATTGACAAGCCGGGCCTGTAGGGTTTGGGAGGAGTAACTTGGTATATTCTGAACTAGTAAACTTAAGGCTGATAAAGCAAGAGTGAAAAGAGGAGATGATGAGCAACTGGTTCTTCATACACATTATTCTGATGTTGTGATTTTTCTAGTGTTCAGATAAGGAATGTAAAATTGACTTACGGAACTTTTAACTAATTTTGCAATAAGATATTGTTTAATCAATTTTTTACTTGGCAATGGCTGGCCACCTGAAGCAGTATCTGAAGCAGTCTTTTAACTTGCTTTTGAGTGCACATATAAAGCATTGGATTTTGTGTTTAATAAAACCAGGGACCTCATCAACTTAGGTGATAGCTCACCCCTTGACAGAAAAATGTTACCTCCTTCTATTGCTTCCAGAGTTTTAGCACTTCTATGTACTTAATTTATAAAGGAAAGTTCATAAAGTGGTGAACAAGTGAAGGCATAATAGTCTGGAAATGATGAGTTCTCCAATGAACTTGATTACTGATTGCTTCTACTGAGTAACACAAAATTTTAGAAGTTGGTGTTGAACATTTAAATCTTTCAGCTAGAGCATTCATACAATCTTACCTTTTTTTTTTTTTTTTCCCCCCCTCCTCTCCAGCCTAACTGTTCTAAAGATCCATGTGCATCATATGGGCAGTGAAAGGATAGAATATGATATTTTAATTGGAAGGGACCTACAATGATCAGATAGTCCAACTGCCGTCAAGGCTATGGCCTTGACTTTTCTGGGTTAGATCTGGAGAATGTTAGTAAAATTCCACTTCCATGTGGGGCCATTAATGAAAGAGCTCAGACTTTGAAATGCTGCTGCTTTTTTTTTTTGGATTTTGTACCGAATTAGCTATGTTAGTATCTGTTTAAAAGAAGCAACTGTTCTTTTGAGTAGAGTCATTGATTTTTGCAGTCATGTTAAATTTGTTTTCTATACTACAGTGGATAACCAAAGAACAACAACAAAAAAAATTACCTCCCCAACACACAATGTTTGTAATCACTGTGAACATTTTATCAGTGAGCTGGGTATTTATTCAGTTCCTGATAAGCTTCAGCAGCACACGCAGCTACTCTTTTGTCATTCTTTCACAGATGTTTTGAATGTCTGTCTAAATTTGTAAAATCCTTAAGATACAACATTGTTACTGAGGGATCACTATCATCCTCCTTGAAGCTAGGTTTCTTCCAGTTAATAAGTTTAATTCAAACTCTACCATTCTGACAGTTAACTGAATTTCCTTAGAGAGCAGCTAATGTTGTTTGCATGTATTTTTAGTGCTAAAAAAACGTTGAACGTACTGTAAATTATCTTGGTGCCTGGTAAGAATCCTACAGCTCATAGTATGAATATCAATTTTCTTTTTTTTTTTATTCTAGATATTTAAAATGTTTGCATTCATATACTACAGCAGTGTGATTAAATCCATGCCAAGCTGCATCTTTAAAAATCTTTAGTATTTACGATCGAGTTTTACCCTATAAATGTAGTTGTCTCATTGGTCAGGAGGTCCATTAAGTTCAAATAACTTTTGCTTTTGTGTAAGTAAAGTGAAGATAAATGACTGTCTGACGATCTTTGGTTTTTATTTTGTTGTTGTTCTTCTTCAGTTAAATAATAGTGAGTCAGAAGAGTTGAGTTAGATTTTAGACAACACTTGAAGCTTCTTGCAAAACTACCATTAAGTCCTATGATTATCTGGGAAGGATGTATGATTATCTGAGAAGCTGCCTAGAATGTCCTTTAAGGTGCAAGGGCTACTTTTTTTTTTTTTTTTTTTTT